>QLSR01001495.1:1052647-1071278 GCA_031780015.1 Citrullus colocynthis
TTTTTTTTTTTTTTTTTTTTTTTTTTTTTTTTTTTTTTTTTTTTTTTTTTTTTTTTTATGCCCTCCTCTTACTTTTTCTTCCTTTTAATTTTGTTAATGGACTCTTCCCATCTTCTTGTTGGGTTTTATGTCCTCGTTGTTTGTAAATTTTGTAACTTATTATTAATAAAATTGTTATCGAGATTTATTAAGTAAAGTTGTTATTGAATAAATGAAATGCATAAGGTTGTATGCTTAGACTTTATGTGCAGATATAAAAGTGGATCAAGTCCATAGTATAAGGATAATGTTAGGTACTAGGACACTATAAATGCGACTCACTAACAATGTGATCCTATAGCGTACATGTAGAGACATGTGAGTAGAGGTATTTTATGCAATGAGTTTACATAAGAACAGATCATGAAATAATCATTTTTACTTTATACATTGTTTACCGTTAAAACTAATTATATCAAATCTAATGACCTAGGTAACTCGATCTTAATTCTTAGCTAACTATGAGCTCTTGTCTGTTTGAGATTATCCTTTAATCTGCATAGCTGAGAGTGTCCTGAGTTCGCCGACTCAATATGCCTCCCATTTTAGGGATAAGATCAATCAAGTAGCTGGGGACATAGTCTTGCAATATGGAATGCGCTCCTACCTATATCTAGGTTAGTAGATAAGTTGTTCCTTAAGTACTGACTCTAAGACTTGAACAAGTGGCCCTACCCTCTCATTGGCCCGAGATGGATTAAATTTTTTGGTTGGGCTACAAACCGATTGTTCATTAGAGGATCAGTGGGACTTAAGGAATGAGATGTAATTATAAGGGTAAAACGGTAATTTTGACGCAGCTGTAATTACAAACGACTTATGAAGGATCGACTTACTTATTATGGTTATATCAAGTGGACAGAAATATATCTACACTGAGAAGAGTGCAAGTACTGGGCTTTACTGGGCTTTATTGGAGTGACTCAATAGTTAACAAATGTTAATTAATTAGGTTAAGAGTTTACCCGATTAATTTCGGATCGTTGGAGCTCATGATCTATAGGTCCATTAGGTTCCCTTGTTAACTCATAAACTAAACCTTAAAACAATTTATTGAGTGAATTTGAAATGTTCAAATTTGGTGATGGAGCAAAGTTTATGACTTTTTCGTTTAATTATGAATTATGAATAGAGATTCATCGGATTGGAATTTGTCGGAAAAAGTGGGAAAATAATTAATTTAATGTTAAATATTAATTTAATATAACTAATTATATATTAAATTAATTTTATTTAAAATTAATTTTTGAAATTAATTTTGATTTAAATATCAATTTATTAAATTGGATTTTAAATTTCAAATTGTAATTAGAAAAATCCAATGTGCATGACAAAGGTGGTGGTGTTCTTCATGCAAGACACCCTATCTGCTCTTTTCTTCTACCTCCAGATTAAGCTTAATGAACCAGTTTGTTAGCATGTTGCATGTTGTTTTAATCTGCATGCTCTCCTCTTTATAAAGATGAGAGGAACTGAAGATTAAGGTGAAACAATTTGGCTAATTAGTGTGGAACTTCTATCAAACTCAAAATTGAAAAAACCAATGTGTTTTTCAGTTTTGTGCTCCAAATTGAACCCAATTTTGGATCCCACAATCTGTTTAAAGAAATTTTGTTGTATTTATATATATATATATATATATATATATATATTCTTATATTTCATCAATAGCAAATCCTTTTAGTCTTTCATTTTTAATTTTTTTCATTTATCTCTTCTAAGTTTTGAAGAAGATACCATCCTTTTTTTTTTTTAATTTATTTACTGAGGACGGTGGATAAGAAGACTTTGTTTTTTTAGATTCAAGAAATTTCTCGAGGTCCAAGAAATTTAGAAATCGGCAAAGTGATAGGGAAGAGAGTGATTGACTATTCTATACTTTTTTAGTTTTTTTTTTTTTAACCTTTTAATTTTTGCAAATATACACCAATGAATTTCGAGATTTATAATAATTTTTACTATTTTTTATATGATTTTGTACTTTTTTTTTCTTTTCACTTTCTGAAAAAAATTTGGAATAACGATTAAAATCAAGAAAAATATGTTCGCAAGCTAAAATAGATTAAGTTTATAGGTTCTGTTTGCGAAGATTTTTTTTTTTTTTTATTTTTNAAATAATTATTATGAAATTTTATACAAAAATAGAAATTAATATTTTAGTTTAAATTAAAATTTGAAACTAAGAAAATAATCATATCATCCAAATTAATTATAATATAGATAAGATTATCACAAAATTTAAAATAAACATCACACTTAGTTTAAATTAAAGTAATTAAAGTTTAAAATTAAAAGAATAAACAAATTATCTAATCTAAAGAAATGAAAAAAGTTAGAAAATATTTCTAGTTTACATTTAATCTTTGAAATTAGGAGGTTAATCATCTAAAAAAAGTTTTTTTTTAATAATAAATGATTATCATAAAAATTTATAATTAAGTTCTATTTTAGCTTATGACATTCCACAAATTTGAAGATTTGGTGTGATTTCAACTATTATAATTTTATTTATAAAATTGGAATATTAATAATATACTTTTTCATAAATATTCATCATTAAAAAAATTTAATTCAAATTTAACACCGGCATCGCAGATTATTTAAAAGATTTAGTAAAAAAAGTAATGAATATTATAACATAAAATATTAGTATTAGTTAAAATAAAAAGTGTTAAATTTAATTTCACAAAACAAAAATTAATCCCCATAAAAAATGAATTTTGATGAATTCTAAATAAATAGTATACCTAGATGTTCCTAAATTCACGTCCAAAATCTTAAATTAGGGTATAATATATACCTAAAATTAATTTATACACGTTTCATATACAAGAATAATGCAAGAATAATAGAATGAGAAAATAAATATCTTAAATTTTACAATATTCATTTTTTTTTAAACAAAATTTTACAATATTCTAAGTTCAACTATTTTTTTTTATAAAAAAACTGATTTTATACTTTAAAGTAGAACTATATTATATTCATATGCGTTGCATGTGTTGCTTACTAATTATGTAAAGGTATCAAATTTTGATAACATTCTCATGTAAAAAAAGGAAAAAAATAATATTTGATTCTCAGCAATCTTATTTTCATACATCAATCTTTAGGCATCAATTTTATAACCAATCTCCCTTAAATAAGTTTTATTTTTTTATTTTCAATTTTATTTTATTTTTATTTTTAAGACTACTTGTAATAAAACTTATTATTGAATGATAAATTTTGACCGATTACAAACTGTCACACCATTTCTCAAATTAATAACAAAGTTACAAGTTATCGATTTTGAACCAACTAAAAGTTTGACAAAATTTTATAATGCCACGTGTCTTTGTCAAAGTCATTAGCTAGTTGTCTACATTGAGACCAAAGATAGACTCTTAAAGCACTAGAGAGAATTCCCGAACTATCAGAAACTTCATAAACTCTCAAAAATTGAACAATTCTTAAAAACTCTAAGTTTTTGAAGATTGGAAAACTTTCATCTCATACTTCAACACCAAAAACATTCATACATTTTTTCTTCAATGTAGAGCGTATATATTGAAGAGAGAATAAACGAATCCAGTTCACAGAACCATAAAATCAAATTAACTCCACAAACTGTCTCTCCGGAAATCTCATGCAAGCACCTATATACATTTATAATAAGATTTGTTAAAAGAAAAGCCCTACATATATGTATAATATAAAAGGTAAAAATTCAAGAACATATTTGAGAATATACATAAAAATTTCATTAAATAAATAAAGTTAAAAGAAAGATTTGCATGAGAGGCCCTTTTAAAGGCCCATTTTCTAAAAAGGAACCCCTTGTGTTTGCGTACACAAATCCCTTTTCAGTTCGTTCTTTATTTCTTCTGCTTCTTCTCTCTCTCTCTCTTTCAGAAACCAAAAATCAAAACCAAAACCAAAACCAAAACCCCACTTGGATTCTCTCTCTCATTCTTACTTTTCCCCTTTCTCTTTCTCTCTCTCTCCTTTACCGAACCCCCAAGAATTTCCATTCCCTAATTCGCTTCTCCCACCTTCCAATTTTGTCGATTTTCCCCTTGTCCGCTATGGACTCTGAGGACGATCTTCATTACTCCACCGACGTTGAATCCGTCGATGATGATTGCGATTTCTACAGCGGTGAGATGGACATTGGTATGGGTTATTACAGCGATGACGACGACCCTGATGCTGAGGATTTCGTCGACGATGATACCGATGATTACTTCGAGTCCCGCCGACGCGAGGTTGGTTTTCTCAATTCTTTCTCCCTTCCTTGATTTTTATTTGTTCTTATGGAAAATTAGGTAAATTGACGGGAGGGTAATTTCGATCTCTTTGCGCCGGCTACGCGATGATCTTTGCGATAAGAATGGGTTCGAATGGTTCTATTTGATCTTTCGATGATCTTCGTTTTCGAGGTTGTGCTCCCCTGCTGCCCTTCAAGTTGATTTAAGTGATATCATTTTCTTTTGTCGAGCGGCTAAAGTGGGGTTGTTGCAAATTGAATACTGGTTAAAAGAAGTATTTTTAATGTTTGTCCCTGACTCTCTAAGTTTATGCAGTTGTTTGGGCGAGGAAAAAAGTTGGATTTTTTTGTTTGTATGGTTTTGTAAAGAAATTCGCCTGGAGTAATGATGGCAACTTGTTGACAAATAGCTTATATATAACTCTGTTTAAACTTAAGAGAAAAAAGGAGTTCAATATGTTGCCCCTTTTCATTCGGTAATATCGTTTACTATTGGATTTTTCATGCGAAGTTGTATTCTGTCTGCCAGAGATGGGGAAGTAACTTTATTACCACTACTGAATTTCGATTTTCACTTGGGTTTATATTACAAATTATAGTTGGATAGTGTTTATTTTTTTATTTTTTTTATTTTTTTATTATTATTTTTAATTTGGATGGACATTAGACATAGTTAATGCATCATCTTGTGTTGTTTCGTTAGAATGCGAAATAGACATGTGGTACTCCCATTTATGCCAAATAGGACTGAAGTTTTTATTGATTCCCGTCTCCCTCTCTCTAGAGATCTTTTTCACGTTGTTGCTTCTGCTTTGAGGTGTCTTGGAACTTTGTCAGAATTGTCAGTTTGCAGTGTCTAGGTATTCATGAATTGAAACGGAATATTTTGATCATGAATTCTACAGACGAACTGTTGTATTTTATGATTGATTTTTTAATAATGTTTCAGCTATTGTTCCTTGTCAGTTCTCAGAAGTTTCTACTACCATTTATAGGTAGTGATATTAAAATACAACTGTGGCATAACCTTTCTTTACCTCTTGCATCAGTTTCTAAGATTTGAATGCGATTTACGGTGGAATTTGGAAATAAGCCATTATGTGGGGACATGGAGCTTCTGTTAATTATTGTTGCTTTGGTTTCATATTTTAATTATAAGCTTTTCTCCATCTCTTTGAGCCATGCTAACCACTCCATCCCATGGAAATCTGATGTTTTTCTATTAATTATAGGCGAAGTTTGTTTTAAACTTGTGGCTTTCTTTGTTTTTGTTTCTTATTGTTACTGATTTTTTACTTTTGACCTTGTGCAGCAAAATTATATGATACTAAATGAATCAGATATAAGACAACGCCAAGAGGACGACATTACAAGAATTTCTTCTGTACTATCTATATCACGTGTAGCTTCAATTGTCTTGCTCCGCCACTTCAATTGGTATGGTTTTAATTGTTGAATTTTTGTCCATCTTGTCCAGGCATATTTTCTCTTCGTGATTGTCTTGGTTTTTCTTATAGCGAGCTAACATTTTGTGGTAAAAAACATTTCCCTGTTTTTTGGAACGCTTACATTGTAGGCTTCTGTAATCATGCATGTTTTTATATATACATTATTGACATGCCATGCAGGAGTGTTACTAAAGTCCATGATGAATGGTTTGCTGATGAAGCTCGAGTAAGGAAGCAAGTTGGCTTGTTGGAAGCACCTGTTGTACATGTCCTAAATGCTAGAGAAGTAAGAAACGTATATATTTGAATCCTCATCGTCATCTTTGTCTTGGTTTCTTATGAAATTTGTATTGGTGTATTTTGATTGCATAACATTTGGACAAATATCTTGATGATTGGTTTTGCTGGCAGCGAACCTGTGGAATCTGTTTTGAGTCCTATCCAAATAGTAGGATCAAGTCAGCTGCCTGTGGTCATCCTTTCTGTGCCTTCTGCTGGGAAGGTTTGTCATAATTTCTTTTACAGTGTTATAAATTTCTAATAGTTTATTATATTCTTTATCAAGGCTGTAATTGTTGAGTTCATATATTTGATGGAATGCCGACTTTTGGGGATAACATACAAACACAAAAACTACTCTTTTGCATGCTTGGCTTTGTCCAGATGCTTGTCAATGATATCCAATTCTACAGTCCTTATTGGCTTCCCAATCATTAGCTTCTCACCGTCTTAACTACCATGAGTTAGTATGAATTATATAAGCTTATCTATCGCTCACTCACAAGAATATGAGAAGCTTTGACATGTATTATTGAGCTTCTGAATATCATTAAGATTATTTTCTGATATTGTTAATTAACCTGAATAATCAATATGAAAGTGATGATATCTATTCAATTAATTTCACAATGTACCTTACCATACATGTATGTAATGTAAATTTATTGTGTTTATTTACCTTATCGATTTCACGACATTTGTTTCCACTTCTAGTTAAGTTTGGTAACAAACCTCTATTTTATGTGCTTTATTCATGTGCATTTATGTGGAACTGTCTTCGACTTTTTTTATATTATTGTTGGGCTTGCTCCACTTAATTCTCATACCAATTCATTTTTTTGTTTAATATTCACCTTTTGATCTTGTATTATCCTTATGTTTCATGTATGGATCTCTGGATAGGCTACATTAGCACATCAATTAATGACGGTCCTGGATGTCTGATGTTGAGATGTCCCGATCCTTCTTGCGGTGCTGTGGTTGATCAAGACATGATTAATTCGTTGGCCTCCAATGAAGACAGGAAGAAATATGCTCGTTACCTTCTTAGGTCTTATGTTGAAGACAACAAAAAGGTATACCTTACACCATACAGCCATACGGCTGTGATTAGTACAATCACCCTTGCATGGTAAAATTTAAGTACAGATTACATTGTGTGTTGTTTCTTTCCATGCATGAATTATATTTAATGGTAGCTTTGTTTTATAACAGCACTCATCAGAGATACAGTAGTTTTTTTCCCCCTTTCTGTTTTGTGTTCATTTTGCTAAAAGTTTCAGCTTTCTTTTGTTATTTATTGTTGCTTTCCTATCTTTCTCATGTTTTACATTTCATGTTCTTCCTTCCTGCTGCCAGACTAAATGGTGCCCAGCACCTGGTTGTGAGCATGCTGTTCTCTTTGATGCTGGCAATGGAAATTATGATGTTTCTTGCTTCTGCACATATGGCTTTTGCTGGAAAGTTCGTATCACCAATCTTTTATAAAATTGTTGTTTTAGCTTTTATTATTTTACGTATGTATTTAGCTTTTCTTTTAAATCTTCAGTGCACAGAAGAAGCTCACCGTCCTGTAGATTGTGCTACTGTGGAAAAATGGATTTTAAAGAACAGTGCTGAGTCTGAAAATATGAACTGGTATTTCTTCTAGCATTCATAGTCTTCCTTAGGTTTTTGTAACACTCGTAGAAGATTTTAAAGTAAAATTTGTTTGAACGTTTAATTTTCCTTTCTCACAATTGAAGTAAGCTTTTCTGGAGTCTTTTTCTCATGTCATGTGCTTTTTCTTTTATATTCTCATTGTTGTGTTTTATTCATTAAGCTCCTGGTGTTTTTCCATTTGATGTTCTTGTGCAAGACTTGAGTATGATTAACAATGAGTTGATAGTTGTGTGCAATGTTTGTGTGCACACAAGTTTCATTTATATTTCCCAATCAGGCATGAACAAGAAGGAGCCTTTAAAGAAGTAATTAGCTTGTTTTCTGGAAAACCTAATTTTTTTAATGTTATAATTTCAGGATATTAGCAAATTCCAAGCCTTGTCCAAAGTGCAAGCGGCCAATCGAGAAAAACCAAGGGTGCATGCACATGACTTGCACACCCCCTTGTAAATTTGAATTTTGCTGGTAAGCTTTGATGTAGTTCATGCAATGAAGTCATCTCTTCTCTTGGTAGAGGACTATGTAGAAGAAAAAAAGGGTTTTTATTGATTGCATCATTTGATGGGATTTTAGATTATACAAATAGCTCATTCTTTGACTTTGTAAATTTATGAAGTGCAGGCTATGTCTTGGTGCGTGGTCTGATCATGGTGAAAGAACTGGTGGCTTCTATGCTTGCAACCGATATGAGGTTGCTAAGCAAGATGGTGTGGTAAGGAACCTTCCAAGCTATCACCAATTCCAGTTTTTCTGGAGCTATCCTTGAAATTAACCTTTTAATGCTTAATATTGTAGTATGATGAGGCTGAGAAAAGAAGAGAAATGGCGAAGAATTCTTTGGAGAGATACACTCACTATTATGAACGTTGGGCAAGCAATCAAACAGTATGCAGAACAACCATCTCAAACTTACATATGCAATTTTTATATAGCTTTCTAATTCTAGCCATGGTCTCTGGTATCTTGTTGTGTCTTTTTGTGGCACATGATACACGATTGTTTCTCCTCTATGATAGGCTTCTTTTCTATTTCTTCTTATGTGTGTGTATCGCTTGCCACTTTTCAGCTTATTGCAACATTTGAATATGATCTTGGTAGTCAACCTGCTAGGATAGTATATCCTTGGAAGTTCTATGATGCCTAACATAGATTTTTTTATTCCTCATTTTCCCTTTTCTTGGACAAAAAGCCAAACTTTCCTTGAGAAAAAAATGAAATCATCTTTTTTTTTTTTTTTTTTTTTTTTTTTTTTTAATTGACAGTTTTATTTACATTCATGAATGATTCATTTTTATGGATGACAGAGAAATTTTTTAGTTCTGTATTTATTTTTTGTTAGTAATTCATTTTCTGCCTACCATATCATTATTCTCGTATCATATTCTGACTATAGTAATTTGTTAAAAAGTCACATTATTTGTTAGTGATGTTTGCCGGACATTTGTTGGAGGGCAGAAGAAAGGTCAGAATTGGTAAAAAAAAATTTCTATTGCAAGCAGTTCCTAAAATTTTTCTCTGGGAGGGTTTTTCTTTTTGCTTCTAGAAGATGGATGGACCTTGTCGACTAGGCTTGGCTTTTATGTGTTGTTTTTCTTCCTACTCCAAGCCAATTTGTGAGTTCTATTTAAATTTACTTGGGTCCTTTAAGTTTGTATGTCTCTTTCTCCCGTGTTTGTGTGTGTAGTTCAATAGATTTGATTCTTTCCGTTGGAAGCTGATAGAGAAGTTCTTGTTCTCCTTCATAGAATCTGAACATTGTTCAAATTGTTTTATTTTGTTACGTTTTGTATACTGATTGTGAGTTATGCTTTCTTTGTCCTTTGCAGTCTAGGCAAAAAGCAATGGCAGATTTGCATCAAATGCAGAATGTGCATGTGAGTTTCTATTTTAGTTGACTACTTTTTATTTTTGATGAGCTACTGGATTACCAATTCTCATTAGCTTTTGATGTTTAGAACCGTCTTACATCCGTCCCTATTTTTCCAATGATATCTATTGTTTGATTGCTGGTTGGTGAAAAAAATTGAATCACCAGAACCTCTTAGTTTTTTCAACTTTCATATGCATGTGTGTGATTATGTTTACTCTCATTTCCTTTAGGCCCAATTAAATTTTGGAGTTATTGATTCTTATTTCTCATTCTTGCATAGATTGAGAAGCTCAGTGATATACACTGCACTCCTGAGTCTCAGCTAAAGTTCATAACAGAGGCTTGGTTACAGGTATGTACGAAATCATCCAACTATGAAACATCAGACTTTGGTTTTGTCGGTGCATTGATCTGTGTTCTTGTAGTAAGACTTTCAAGTTGTATGTGTCACAATCTTAAAAGGTTATATAACTCAAGGATTCTCATGTTTTTTTAGTAGTATATAGTTTATATTACAAATTGAGTTTTGAAGGATATTGATAATAGTATAAATGATAAGAATAAGAAAAGCTACATTTTTCAGAGTTCGAGACGAATATTATTTTTAACCCAACCATTTTTTTGACCTCATATTAGTTTCTGGTAATTATTTGCACAGATAATTGAATGTAGACGAGTTTTGAAATGGACTTATGCATATGGTTATTACCTACCGGAACAGGAGCATGCCAAGAGACAGTTTTTTGAGTATTTGCAAGGTAATTGCATTCTTGAGTTACCGACAAGGAACAATTTCGTCACAGTATGGTTGTTAAAATAATTGGATATTTTACTTCTCCTGCAGGTGAGGCTGAGTCTGGATTAGAAAGGCTCCATCAATGCGCCGAAAAGGAATTACTCCAGTTCCTCAATGCAGAAGGTCCATCAAAAGAATTTAACGACTTCCGCACAAAGCTGGCTGGTCTGACCAGGTAAATGAAGGCTCACATCCATGAACACAAGTCTGATTTCAATATAAAGCACGAATAACATGCTGATGAAACTGTCTTAACGTTTGCCACATACAGTGTTACTCGAAATTACTTTGAGAACCTGGTTAGAGCATTAGAGAATGGGCTCTCAGATGTGAACTCTCATGGAGCAAGCAGCGGCACAACGAGCTCAAAAAGCACAGCAGGAAGTAGTAAAGGAGGGAGAAGTGGACGTGGTAAGGGAGTCAGTCGAACTGCTGGTTCGACCACCAGAAGTGGTGACAGCGCAACTCATTGGTCATGTGAGCACTGTACCTTTGTGAACATTAGATCTGCTACTACGTGCGAGATGTGCCATCAACGCCATTGAAAACCTCTGGTTTCAATCAAATTAGAGAAAAAGAGAGTAATCAACATTGAGGAGAAATGGAAATGTCTGATTTGGTGGGTTTGCAAACCCCTTTTTTCGGTGTTGATTATTTTCCAAGTCCATTTGAAAATTAAAAAAAAAAAAAAAAAAAAAAATATAAAAAAGGAGTGCAGGGAATGGATGTGTGTTGAGGGAGGGAAATGTCAAATATGATTTCAATGTAAATAGTTGGCAGTATAAATTAGCAAATTTGTGTTGTCCAAAAATTGTGGCTTTCACTCGGTGGTTTATAATGTCTTATCCAAATACAAGTGAAGGATTATAAGTGTTAGTGTTGAAATAATGCATTGCAGTTTCTCTATCATGCCCAATAGTAATGTACTTGAGATTTTCTGTTTTTCTTCTGTTTTTTATTTTTATTATATATATATATATATATATATATATATATATATATTCATTTAACTTACTGTATAGTATTGGAGGATTGTAATTAATGGATTTTGTTATTTAATTTCCAGTTTCTGGCGTGGAATAGAGATGTATTTTAATTACAAGTTTGTGTGGTTCAAATGATTTTGTTCGTGGGCTCGTGGGTATGGATTAATTATAAGTTTAATGATTGAATTAATTAATGCATTGCAGGTTCTTCTGTTTGAATCAAATTATAAGTTCGTTTGTGTAACTTTCAATGTATGTCATTCTTGAACTTAAATTTTCTTATTTTAAATTGTTTTTTTTCCTTTTTTTTTCCCTCCCAAAGGATGTCTCATACAATCTTCAACTTTAGATTTTCTATACATTAGATTCCTAGAATTTTTAACAAGTTGAATATTTAGGAATTAATTAGACTTAGCGATCAATTGAACACAAAATTAAAATAACTTTTTATAGTTGAGAGATATGTTAGAGAAAAATTTAAAACCTAGTGGGTTATATTGATTTTCTAGGTTTTTAGAATATGCATATTAGCCCATATGTGTTAAAATAGGTTGAAAAGATTCTTCTACTAAAAAAAAATTGTTAAATCCTAAGTAAGACGTTGATTGGGTGATGATGTGGCAATGAGTTGGCAAAAATATACATTGTAAGTCCTATTTAGTGACAATTTTGTGTTGTTTTTCTATTTCTAAAATTTATATTTGTTTCCTCTAAATTTTATACTATATATATCATTATTATTTTTTAAAAAACAAAAAAAGAAAAACACTGAGCCCAAATACCCCAAAACCATCTTCTTTTTTCAACTTTTCAGAGTTTCAGATATGGGTCCCACATGGTGAAATGACATTAATACCCCAAAACTATCTTCCTCAGCACTCAAACCCATTGTCTTCTTCCCTAAACCCACAATGAGACTATCTTCTTCCCTACTCTCAAATTTCTGTCATTTGTGGTAAAATCTATCCTATGTGACTTGATTTCTAAAAATAAATGCATAAAGAACTTCTTTGAAATGCTGATTTTTGGAAATTTAGGTTTTTGAATAGTTGGCAGTAAAAAACGGAAAAGAAAATCCAAAATTTTCAGATAGAGGAGGTTAAATATGTGTAGGAAATGTATGAAATCAGATAGAAAAAGAATTTGGTATGCATTTTTTGCTCGTTGTCATTTTTCCTGTAAATTCATGTTTTCTGTAAGTTGAACGTGTTTACGAGAAAAGTAACAGAATGCCCAAGCTCATAGAGTACACGCCAACTTTCGGGAAATTTTGGCATTTTGTGACTTTTCCCGTAAGGTTTCTAACAAGACCTTACAGGAAAAGTCACAAAATGCCCAAACTTCCCGAAAGTTGGCATGTAACTTGGCTTTCTGTGAACATCGCTCTCCCTCGTCTCGCTCTCTTTGGTATCGTTTCGGCTCTCCATGGTATCGTCGCTGGTCTCGCTCAAATTTCTTTCATTTGTGGTAAAACTCATCCTATATGACCCGATTTCTAAAAATAAACCCACAAAGAACTTCTTTGAAACACTTATTTCTGGAAATTTAGGTTTTCAAATAGTTACAGTAAAAAACGGAAAAGAAAATCCAATTTTTTCAACTAGAGGAGATTCAATATGTGTAGGAAATGTCTAAAATCAAATAGGAAAAGAATTTGGTATGTGTTTTTTTTTTTTTTTTGTTCGCTGTCATTTTTCCTGTAAGTTCATGTTTCTCGCAAGTTGAACGAATTTACAAGAAAAGTGACAGAATCCCAAGTCTCATAGAGTACACGCCAACTTCGGGAAATTTGGCGTGTATTTTGGCTTTTTGTGAATATCGCTCTCGCTCTCACTCTCGCTAGTCTCGATCTTGCTGGTATCGTTTCACTCTCTATGGTATCGTCGCTGGTCTCACTCACGCTAGTCTCACTCTTGCTAGTGTCGCTCACACTAGTCTCGCTTTACCTTATCAACACATTTTCCCTTCTCGATAAGCGGTTGAATTTCCAGTTTACTTTTTCGAAACCCGGTTCACCATCCAACGGATCACTTTGTAGCTAGTGTCGCTCACACTCGTCTCGATAGTGTCCCTCTCACTGGTCTAGCTCTCATTCTCGCTAGTAAAGTGACATTCATTTTTCCTTTTTTGTATAAGTTTGAACTTTTCGGGAAAAGTCGTGACTTTTCCCACATGGTGAAATTTCTGTAATACCCCCAATTTATATCCCTTCTTACTGACGCCATACTCTTCAATTTGCATTCAGTTCACTTTAAGTTATGCATTTACTTAACTTACCTAACAAAGTTTTCAAACCTACAACTTCAGTTAAACCTTAAACTTTCCATTTTCCATTTTGGTTTCACTATCACTTTCACGAAAAAAGACTTATACTTTTGAGGGTCCCAGTTTCAGAGAATTTTGTTTCCTTCCTTTTTGGGGGTCCCTTTAATACTCCAGCCAGGTATGTGGAGTAGTAAGATACGTGGTAGTTTGTTTTATATCTTTTTTGTTATATGTAGTCAACTTTTGAAAAAAAAAAATAGTTTTGTTGTGGGAGAGAGAAGTTTTTGTTCTTGAAATTATCAAAGTTTCCAACCATCTACAGAAGAAAGAAGGAAAATTTTATTTCTCTTAAAAAAATGGGATCTCTGACTTTTCCCGTAAGGCTTGCAACTTTACGGGAAAAATCACAGATCCCATTTTTTTCTCTTGCTTGTTTGCTTCTTTCTTGCATATTTGTTTGCTACGATGGTACATGGAGGGAGGATGAAGGAGATTACATAGGGGGTAATCTTGGGAGTTTGGAAGTAAGAGGTGATATCGGGTATGAGGAATTTTTGTTAGAGTTGTATAAACTTAGTGGGATTGACCCGAACCATCATGATCTTATTCTAAGATGTCTATACAATTTTGGATCGAGAGTTCCTACCTACTTGATAAGAAATGACCAGGAACTACGTTTCTTTTTAAATGGAGATGACACATGTAGGCCTCATATATATTTATCAACGAGCGTCAAGTATAGTGGTAGATTGGCAAGTAACATGTAAACCCCTAACTACTCATACCATCCAAGCTTTCCGTATAAGTTAGGGCAACAATATTCACCTCCTTATTACCCCGAACCACCTTCCTTTGCACCAGCGTCTGTTGAAAAATATTTTCCATCACACGATGATTTCTATGGTCATGTATCCTCACTAACCCCCTTAACGAATAACGTAATCGCGATTGACCTAACTGACGATAGTTTCTGCATTAACCCATACAATTTTAAACAAAAGGGTCCATCGTCTTCAAGATATGGTTCGAGGCAGGGAAATTTTGGTGTACAAGAGGGGCTCAGTGAAGAGGATTATGGGGAGGAAAATGTAGGTGAAGATGACAATGACGAAAACTATGAATTTGATGAACATTATGTATCATCTGAGGATGGTGATGGAGACGATATTGAAGAGTGTGATGTTAACATGGAGGAGGATGTTGATCAGGAATTTGTTGGTGATGAAGCAATGTTGGTCGGCACTAGTTATGCACAGTTGGAAATGTGTTTGCTTGTGATGCCCATCGTTGGGACTGACTAGTTATTTGGTAAGGATGACGTCGATATCGAGCTTGGACAGATATATCTTTCAGACGATGAGCTTGCATATTCATTGTCGTTATTTGCCATGCTCCAAAATTTTGAAACTTTGGTCTAAAAATCCACGAAGTCCCTGTTGGTTGTTAAGTGTAAACATGAGACATGTGGATGGAGGATTAGGGCTTATAAGTTTAAAGACTCTACATTCTTTAAGATAAGTAGGTATATGAATGTCCATACATGTTCTTGTCAACTAATGGACCACGACCACTAACAGGCAAGGAGCAAGAAAATAGGACATCTGATTAAGTCGAGATACACGAATGTCAGTAGGGTGTATAGACCGAAAGATATAATGCAAGACATTCATGAAGAGTATGACATCAACATTAGTTACGAAAAAGCATGGCGGTCAAAGGAAGAGGCCTTAATAATGAACCCTGGGAAGCCTTGAAGAGTCATTTGGCCACTTACATGCTTATGGTGAAGCCCTGGAAATAATGAACCTTGGGACCTTATATACTTTGAAGCTTGATGATGGAAAATACTTCAGGTACGTGTTTATGGAACTAGGTCCTTGTATTATGAGTTTTTAAACTAAATGCGATGTGTTTTGGTAGTCAACGGGACACACTTACGTGGGAAGTTTAAGGGTGTCATGCTTAGTGCGAACTCAATTGATGGGAACAGACAGATATACCCAATTGCATTGTTGTGGTGGACGGTGAGACAGATGATGCATGGATGTGGTTTTTTGAGAGGGTGAAGCAGGTTGTTAGAGCAATTACAGAGCTTGTCATTGTATCGCACCGAAAATCGAGCATTAGTAGATCAATCAGTAGGGTATTTCCATTTGCTTTCCATTGCTTTTGCATTCATCACCTAAGCCACAATTTGAATAAGCATTTTAAGAAAGAAGTGCTCCTTGCTTTCTTTCTAGCAGCGAAAGCATTCTGTGAGACCAACTTCCGAGTACATTGGGCCAAGATTCATCCGATTAGAGGACCTACACAGTACTTGGAGGAGATCGGCTTTGAGAGGTGGGCGAAGACATTTCAGTGTGGCAAAGGATTTGATCAGATGACAACAAATGTAGTTGAAAGCCTCAACACCATACTCAAGGATGCTCGGACCCTACCAATTACGAAGTTCCTTGATCACAAATGGGGTTTGGTGCAAGGTTGGTTTCATATGAGATATGATTAAGTAATTGATATATGATATCAAATGAGAGATTTGGCCAAAAATATTTAAATGGGACTTAAATATTGAAATTATGAATACGGATTCATAATCGGAGATATGGATTTAGTCAAAGAGTTGGTTTTCGAAAGAAGTCAAAAAGTTGACTTTGACCCGAGCAAGTCAAAGAGTTGTTTTAGTCAAACCTTCTAGAAAGGTTGACCATGAGATTAAATGTTTCTTACCGAATTAGTGGAAAAATCCACTAACTTGAAGAGTGGAACATTTAATTAATCTCAAAATTCTACACTTTGACACATAATCCTTGGCATGCATTAGTGGAATGTGTGTTGTCAACTTTTGGTGAACTTTGACATGCAAAAATTGCAGGCAATTTGCCTTTTCTTTTTTTTTTTTTTTTTAAAGAAGGCCTTTGTTCATTAATTTGATTCTTCTTGAAAAATCTTGAAAAATTTAAAGTTTTTGAGAAACTAAATTTTCCTTCTTTAAAGAGTCCCACCACTCTATTCCAAGCCTTTGAGTAGCTAGAAAGACCTCTTGGTGGTCCAAGTGGGAGCAATTTCAAGAAAGGAAGAAAAGCTACAAAGGTATATAATTTCTTTCCTTCTTTTCTAATTCATTTTGTATGATCATGCTTGTTTAATCCTATGTTATATGCATCTAGATTGTTATTTCGATCCTCTTTCGTTTCCACTGCGCATATATGTATGAGTTCCTTCAAAAGCGAGACTAACGTGAGCGACACCAGCGAGAGCGAGACCAACAACGATATCATGGAGAGCGAAACGATACCAACGAGATCGAGACTAGTGAGAGTGAGAGTGATACTAGCGAGAGCGAAAGCGATATTCATAGAAAGCCAAAATATATGCCAACTTTTAGGAGATCTGAGCATTCTGTGACCTGTCCTGTAAGGTTTTGTTAGAAACCTTAAGAAAAAAGTCATAGAATGCCCAAATTTCCCGAAGTTAGCGTGTACTCTATGAGACTTGGGCATTCTGTCACTTTTTCCATAAACTCGTTCAACTTACTGGAAACATGAACTTACGGAAAAAATGACGATGAGCAAAAAAATGCATACCAAATTCTTTATATGATTTCAGACATTTTCTACACATATTGAACCTCCTCTACCTGAAAAATTCTGGATTTTCTTTTCTGTTTTTTATTGCCAACTAATCGAAAACCTAATTTTTCAAAAATTAGCGTTTCAAAGAAGTTATTTGTGGGTTTATTTCCATAAATCGGGTCACATAGGATGAGTTTTACCACAAATGACAGAAATTAGAGAGTATTGTAAAAAAAATGGGCTCTAGGGAAGATGATGGTCTCAAGGAGTTTAGGGAAGAAGACAATGGTTTGAGTGTTGAGGAAGATGATTTTTGGGGGTATTAATGTCATTTCACCATGTGGGATTCACCTCTAAAACTCTGAAAAGTTGAAAAAAGAGTTAGAAAAAAAGTTTTTAAAAAAGAGATTAGTTTTGTCCCATCAAAAACTTTTTGGGTTAGAAATAACAATTTTCCTCATTAATCACACCCCTCCCTCCTATGATAACCATCTACCGTCTATGTCTTTTAAAATACCCTAAATTCTTAAAAAAAAAAAAAAAATTCCAAACCTCCCAACAAACCAATTAATATTAAAACAAAACAATTAAACTACATAAAACAAATACAATGTCTAAAACGAAGAGTACTAATTATGGTATAAACCCTAAAACTATTAATTATGGAAAAAAAAAAAATCGAAACGTGACACACTATCTCATCAATCAGTAATCACCCTCTCTTTCCTATGCTAACTATCCAGCTCTTTGAGATGAGATATGATGTTTGGAATTTATGTCTATAGAGTTTGTCATTGGTGTAATATGTCTGTATTGGGTGTAACATCTATGGAGTTTGTGAGTAGTGTGATATGTCTGTATTAGGTGTTTGGGATGTTGAATTGAGTTTTGTATTTTGGATGTTTGGGGTAGTGAGTTGAGTTTGTTAGGGTATTTGGTGGAGGTTTTTCTTACACATATAAATATGCTTTATGGTGATTATTTTTATTAACTTTTTTTATTCAATAATTCTACATATATATATTTTTTAATAAACTATAGATTACACTTTATTTGATTGTTTTTTCTTTTTAAAGTACACATTTATTGTTGAGAATTTTGGGAAATGGGGTTTATGGTTTACTTTTGCATCATGCATTAATTTTTTTTTTTTTTTTTTTAAGTTAAGCAATCATTTTACAAATTTTTGCATGTAACATATTTAGTAAAGCTCGACAAGATTATATTGAATTCATTGGAACTAAACAAATTTAGAATTTAGATTTATATTATATGTAAAATATCGTCAAATATAATTGTAACGTAATGACCCTATTAATGTCATGGTTATGACACAAAAAAAAAAAAAAAATTATATACAATATGCGCCAACAAAGGGTCAAGACTACCTAGAAAAAGGAAAAAAAACCACATATATATATATATATATATATACATATATATATATATATATATATATATATAT
>QLSR01001495.1:1071431-1208913 GCA_031780015.1 Citrullus colocynthis
AAAAAAAAAAAAAAAATTATATACAATATGCGCCAACAAAGGGTCAAGACTACCTAGAAAAAGGAAAAAAAACCACATATATATATATATATATATATATATATATATATATATATATATATATATATAAACATTCATCCAGATCTTCTATTTGATAGATATATTCAACAACTTCATATATATATATATATATATATAAACATTCATCCAGATCTTCTATTTGATAGATATATTCAACAACTTCCTTTTATCTCCCAAACTCTAGTTTATAACCTTTTCGCCATGATACAGGCTTCTGTTTGGATTAACTTGGAAAAAAGATGTTTTAGAAAATGTTATTTTCATTTCAACAACTTTTTTCTAAAAAATGTTTTTGTATACAAGCTTGTATAGTTTGTTATATGTTCAAAGTATTTTTGTTAATGTCAAATTACTACAAAGAATGACTATAAGATACAACAAACTAATAATTTAAAATAATGATCATTAAAGTAAGTGGAGGTGTTCGTCGCCGAAGTGATAAAGGATGAATGCAAAAAATATCAAAGACATACCAAATTGCCCTCTCTCTTCTACCCAACATTCCAACCCCTATCCCTCAAAACCTCTCTTACCATCCGGGGAAACAAAGGAACAACTATAAGACCAAGATTTTGATGCGACTACACACTGTGCTTTACTACAGCATAAATCCTCCAAATATGAGGAACACCTATACATCCACGAAATTGATTAATGCTGCAAACGAAAGAACCAAAGCCAATGAAGTAGAAGAAGAAGGGACCATCACAAACCCTACAAGTTCCATAAACCGGAACTGTTCACATCTGTTTTAAAAAATAAAAAATATAGTAAAATTTTACTTTCTATCTGTCATAGATATATATATCACAAATACAAAATAAAATTTTGCTATATATAAATAGTTTTTGATATTTTTTTTATTTATAATAATTTTTCTATTAATTAAAAATCTAAACAAGCATCCACCATGGATACAGAGTAGTTTAAAGGGCAAATTGGGCATAACACCATGCCACCTACCGACAACACCTTTGTTTCAAAACTTAAACATTTTCCGAAAGAAAAAAAATAGACAAGACATTTTTTAAATCTCCACCCAACACATGAAATCTTGTAGTCTTAATTAAAATTTTTTAAATATAGATAAATTTTACCATTTATTTATATAAAAACTCATAGATTAGGTGAACGTTACACTTTTTACAAACCACACAAATTAATAGACTTCTTAATATTTTCAAAACCAAATTATGTCTCTAACCTATTATGTATTGGATAAATCTTTTAATTTTGTTGATATTTATGTATGGCTGTAGTTTTTTTTTTTTTTTTGAAAGATTTTGTTTGTATAGTTATAGTTTTTTTGTCAAAGATTTTGTTTGTTTTATATGTTAAAATTATGTAAATTTTTGTTTTATTTAATTGAACAAATCCATCTCATTATTATATTTTGTTTAATAATAATTTTGTATTATCTTTAAAATGGTAAAATATAAGTAAATTTCATAAATATAAAATTAAACAACAAAATTTTGTTTAAAAAATCTCAAAGGTTAATATTTTTAATATTTATGCTAATTTATTGTATAGGAAACAGTAATTATTATTGTTATTTATTGTTATTATTTTAAATGAATATCTTATTACTTCTAGAAAGAAAGTGAGAGAGTTTGTTTGCTATTTTTAATTTTTTTTTTTGACACATTCTATCAAAACATTATTTCATTATTTAATACCTCTAAATATTTTTTTAAGAGAATTTAATACCTCTATCTTAAATTAAGTAGTAAAACACCTAAATTAAATAGAATTATAAAGTCATTTGATTTTATTAGTTTAAGAAAGGTTAAAAGGAGTTTTAACCCATCTTGTAAATCTAATGATAAATATATATTATTGAGAATAAATACAAGAAAATTTATGTTAGAGAAGGAAAATAAATACAAATATAGGGAGAATCAATATGATATAATTTTTTTTGACAAAAGAACTAATATAATATAATCAATCATACTAAAGATCTTAAAATTTTAAATTAGGAAGAACATATTATAACTCTCTCAATATCTCTGTATTTCCTAATTTTTCTCAAATTTCTCTATATCTCTCCCTTATTCTTCGTATCACATTTTTCTCTCAACCAACTTTCTCTGATTATGCTTTCACTAATCTAAAAAAAAAAAAAAACTCTAATTAATTTAAACAACCAAATAAATGTTGTGACATAACACTTGTGTTGACTTACAGTTTATTTATTGACAGGTAAGTGAATCACTTTGCCCAACTAATTCTCGGGTTAGTTAGGAATTTTTTTTTTCTCACATAATTAATTATGTATTTATAGTAAGGGCCCTTCGCCTATGTGAATATGAAGAGTTGGAGTAATTTTACAGCAGATAGCATTTACTCACTTCCTTCTCTTAGTCTCTCTGCCTTTTCTCTCTGTCTTTTCTCTCTGTCTTGCTGAACCATTTACCTTCTTCATTATATCTCTCTGTTTTGCTGTCTCCTCTCTCTGTCTCGCTACCTCTTTTAAATTCAAACTTGGTATCCGAGCAGTCTCGCTACCTCTTTTAAATTCAAACTTGGTATCCGAGCAGTCTCGCTACCTCTTTTAAATTCAAACTTGGTATCCGAGCAGATTTTATGGCTCACACCCACAACGATCCTAACCTAAACAAAGGAGCAACTAAATCTAAGGTTGCAAACATGGGAACTCTAGCTTCAGCATAGGAAAATGTTGCTTCCAGCAGTGACTCTGCTCATTTTCTGGAACGATTTCAAGTTAGATCTAGTACTTACCCAGTTAGTAATCTCTCCTTTACAAATTTACTGAATCAAGTTACATCAGAGGCAACTTCTTACTCTGGCAAAATTTTGTTCTTCCTATATTCAAAAGTTACAAATTAGAAGGACATTTAACCAGAAAGACGCCAGCTCCAGAGCACTCGATTATTGCTCCCCCATGTGAAAATGAACTCAAAGGTCTAGTACTATGACATATGGTTAGCAGCGGATCAACTCTTAGTTGGTTGGCTGTATAATTCCATGACACCCGAAGTAGCAACTCAAGTCATGAGCTTTGATGAAGCAAAGCTTCTATGGGATGCCATTCAAGAATATTTTGGCATTCAATCAAGGTCCCAAGAAGACTACTATTGATAAATGATGCAACAAATCAGGAAAGAAAGTGTGAAGATGGAAGACTATCTGGAAGCCATGAAGAAATATTATGATAATCTCTTCCTAGCAGGATCTCTTATGATCTCCTATGAATTTTAAGAGTTCCATCTCACATATTTTCGCGGGACTTGATGAGGAGTGTAATCCTATTGTTTGTGTTATTTGTAGTCAAGATCTTACTTTGAATAAAATTCAATACGAACTCTTATCCTATGAACAAAGACATGAGAAACTTCAAGAGTTTAAAGGAAACATGTCATTGAACCAGTCGTTTGTCAACTATGCTGCAACAGATAAGAAGAGAAATTTTAATCCATCATCCAACCAAGGGGGATACAACAACAACAACAATTCAAATAAAGGTGGAGACGAAAACAGAAATAGAGGAAGAAATCGTTATTCTCCTTACCCTCAATCAAATAAACCAACATGCCAAATATGCAGAAAATATGGACATGTTGTTGATGTCTGTTATCAGAGGTATAACAAAGAAGATGATAACTGAAGAGAATTGAATCCTGGTAGAAGCGTGTGATTGCGTTCTTTGATTTATTGAAAGAATTAAATATTCAAAAAGTAAGAAAATGTTAAGCATCATACCTTTGCCAATCTACTTGAACCTTCTTGTAGTCTTCCTTTTCTTCCTTGTAGTTTTCCTTTTCCAAGAGATCTTCCTCGCTATGACTCTGGCAAGAATTCGGTTTGTGGCAAGG
Source organism: Citrullus colocynthis (assembly GCA_031780015.1). Classification (NCBI taxonomy): domain Eukaryota; kingdom Viridiplantae; phylum Streptophyta; class Magnoliopsida; order Cucurbitales; family Cucurbitaceae; genus Citrullus; species Citrullus colocynthis. Next base: position 1,075,352 of record QLSR01001495.1, read on the forward strand.
ATGCGGTTTGTGGGAACCGCTTCTTTGAAAGATTGGGAAGAAGAATTTTCTTAGAATTTTTCTAAGAAAATTGGGAGAATTAGTAGAGGAAGATTTTTAGAGTAATTGTAGAGATTATTTCTATGAAGGTGCCCAAAGGCCCTATTTATAGAATTGTATGTGTTACTCCTAATAGATAACCCTTTTTGCAGAGATTTTAAATCAAATATTTAATAATATCTAATATTAATGAATATCTACCCAAATAATATCTCATATTAAATGGTTTAAAATATTTAGATCTTATTTAAGAATCTTTAATTTGGATCTCATCCAAACTAAATAATTAATTATTTGAATCCAATTCAAATAAATTAATTAATTCTCCCTCTATGTATTTTCTGCAGAATCTTTAATTTGGATCTCATCCAAATTAAATAATTAATTATTTGAATTCAATTCTAATTAATTAATTAATTTTCCCTCTATTTATTTATATGGATTTTATCCAAACAAATAATTAATTATTTGAATCATATTCAAATAAATTAATTCTCCATATTATAAAATTATAATTTAAATCACATTCAAATAAAATTTATAATAAATCATGCAATTAATTGTATCCAATACAATTAATATTTTTCCTCATAAATTTAAAAATTTCAAATTTTTCTTTCAACATAGTTGATTCTTGTTGGTCCATAGTGAGTTAGCAAGGGGACCTTATGAACCTACAGATCAAAAGCTCCAACAATATGAGATTAATCGGCTAAACTCATTAACCACATTAATCAATATTCGTTAATTGTGGGTACACTATACTAAAGACCCACAACTGTACTCTTCTCACTGCAAATATATTTCTGTGTCCATGGAGATAGACCAATAATAGCATATTAGTCCTTCACAAGTGTTCGTAACACCAGCTAGGTCAAATTACCGTTTTACCCCTGGGTTACTTCTAAATTCTTAAGTACATTGCTCCTCTAATGAACAACCTATTTATGGTCCAACCATTAAACAGAAATCCCTCTCGGGCCAGTGAGAAGGTAGGGCCCTTTGTTCAAGTTCCGGAGACAACACTTAAGGGAACACTTATCTACTTACCCTAAAAATGGGAATGAGTGAATTTCATCTTACATAATTATGTCCCCAGCTCCCCAATTGGTCTTGTTCCCAAGATGGTAGGCATATTGAGTCCGTAAACGGCCACCCTCACCCATACAAATCAAAGGACAATCCGTCGTGGACAAGAGTTCATAATATACTCAGGATTAAGACCAAATTGCCTAGGTCATCCTATTGAAATAACACCTAACTAGTTAACGAAGTTACATCTAGTGATTACTATTTCATGGTCTGGTCTTATGCAAACTCATTGTATAGGATACCCCCACTCATTTACACGAACGCATTAGATCATTGCATTTGTATCAAATACAAAGTGGGTCGTATCTATAGTGTCACCAGGATAAGGTACTCAGCCTTATCTATATACTATAGATCCTTTAAACTGTATCTTGAATATTGATCTCCATATGCCCACACATACAGTTCAAGACTCATAAAACAGCCTAGGATGTTAGTTTATTGGATTTAGGGTTATTAAGACAAAAACAATCAATAACGCTTATTGAAGTAACACATCAATAACTCTTTATTAATGAGTTAATTACTGTCAAATTATTACACTTACAATCTATGAGTTTTAGGGCATAAAACCCAACAATAACAATGCTGCTACCACTTCTACAACCAACCAGAAAACATCTGCTCCCACAACTCTCATGGCCTACCTGAAAACTCTTGAAGACCCTTCTTGATACTTGGATAGTGGAACTATAAATTACGTGACTATCGACCTACAGAATCTTTCACTAAAGGGTAAGTATTTTGACTCTACCTCTATTATGGTCGGTGATGGTACTAAAGTACCTATTCTAGCCTTTGGAAATATCATGTTATTTAACAAGAAAATGCCTGTAAATCTTAATGACGTACTTTATGCTCCACTTATGAAAAAGAATTTGATTAGTACATCCAAGTTGATCCAAGATAATGATGTGGTGGTTGAATTTTATGGTACTCATTGTTTTGTTAAGGCAAGGAAGATTCGGGAAGTGTGTCTAATAGAAAGGCTTGATCAAGGCCTCTACCGTTTAGAAGCAGTCTCACTTAAAGCCTCAACCAGCAAAATGGAAAATAAGAGAGCTACTTGTGTTGTTTATATAGGAGAAACAACAAATCTGAAGAATTTCAACCAGCACCCACAGTCTTTGAAGATTTGACAAATGTTCCTAAATTTATATTTTTGTCGTCTACTAAAGAAGTATGACACCAGAGACTCGGGCACCCATCTTCTAGTATTTTAAGTCAAATCTTAGATTCTTGTAATGTATCTGTTCAAAGTAATGAAAAGGGTGACTTTTGTGAGGCATGTAAATATAGCAAGGCTCATCGACTTCCTCTTCTAATATCTCAATCCTGAGCAAGCAAACCTTTAAAACTTGTCCATACAGATTTGTGGGGACCTATTCCTATAATTGCCTCAAATGCCTACAGATACTATATTGCATTCTTGGATGATTTTAGCCGTTTCACGTGGATTTATCCTCTCCGAGTAAAAAGCGAGGCAGTCACTATATTTTTAGAGTTTAAGAATCTTGTTGAAAATTTATATAACACAACTATTAAAACTGTGAGATGTGATGGTGGAGGGGAGTTCAAACCAGTAATAGAAGTTGCTCAAAATCAAGGAATTGACATACAAATCTCTTGCCCTTACACGTCAACCCAAAATGAAAGGGTCAAAAGAAAACACCGTCACATTGTTGAAACAGGACTTGCTTTTCTCGTTCAAGCACACATGCCTTTACATTTTCAGTGGGATGCTTTTCACACAGCCACATATCTTATCAAACCGAATGCCTTCTCCTACTATCAATAACAAAAGTTCTTTTCAATTATTAAAAGGACACTCTCCTGATTACAAGCTACTACGTATATTCGGATCAGCCTGCTACCCTTGTCTTCGGCCATATTAGCAACATAAATTTGAGTATCATACACAAAAATGTATGTTTATTGGCTATAGTGATCACTATAAGGGCTATCGGTGTCTTTCTTCTTTGGGCCAAATTTTTATCTCGCTCCATGTCTGCTTCAATGAGCACGATTTTCCTTACTTAGAACTCTCCACTATAAACAAGAATCCTACCCCCACAACCTTAGATACAATCTTTTCATGGCTGCCTATTACACAGAAACACATACCTTTACCAAGTTATGACCCATCAACTCCTTCACCAGTAATATCACCTTTGTCACCATCCACTCAATCAACCCTAACCTGGTCCACTTCTTCACCTTCAACATCATCACCTATATCACCTTCAACCCCTCTATCCAACCGTAATTCCCCATCATCATCTCAAACCAACACTATAACCTCCCTACCCACCAATATTCACCCCATGACAACCAAAGCCAAAGCCGATATCTCCAAACCTCGTCAATTTTATGGTTGACTTGCCCAACTTCCTACCTCTCACGATTGGTCTCAACTTGAACGTACTTCCTACCATGAAGCTGCCTCTTCTTCAGTCTAGCGTCAAGCTATGGACAGTGAGTTGCAAGCTCTTTAATTCAATCATACATGGAAGTTAGTACCTTCCACTACTGCTCACAATATTGTGGATACTAAATGGGTATACAAAATCAAAAGGGATGTTGCTGACAACATTCGACGGTACAAAGCAAGGCTTGTTGCTCGGGGATACCTTCAAGAACCTGGAGTTGATTATGGTGAAACCTATAGTTATTAAACCAACCTCCATCCGTTTAGTGCTTACAACGGCACTAACTCGAAAATGGCCATACGACAGTTGGATGTTAGTAATGTCTTTTTACATGGAACTCTCAAGGAAGAAGCTTATATCTCTCAACCTCAAGGCTATGTGAATCCCAAGTTTCCTCATCATGTTTGTAGACTTCGTAAGGCTCTTTATGGCCTTAAACAAGCCCCTCGTGCATGGTATGAAGAGCTTCAATCTTTCTTACTCTGCGGAAATTTCATTCAATCCAAAGCAAATCTATCCCTCTTCATATACAACTCCTCAAAAGGCACCATTTTCTACTTGTCTATATCAATGACATCATTTTAACTGGTTCTTCTCAGCACCTTCTCTTCTCCTTCATTTCGAAGTTACAGCACACATTTGCTGTCAAAGATCTTGGCAGTCTGCATTATTTCCTCGAAATTCAAGCACATTTTACTGATCATGGCATTATCCTTTCTCAAACCAAATATATTCAAGATCTTCTTGCTCGCCTCAATTTCCAACACCTTAAACCGCCACCTTCTCCTATGATTATGGGCAAACAACTCTCTCAATTTGATGGTGATCTCATGACCAATCTTCAACTTTATCAAAACACGCTGGGATCTCTTCAATATCTCCAACATATGCGACTTGACATTGCCTTTAGCGGTTAATAAACTCAGTCAGTTTAATTAACATCCCACAGTCCTTCATTGGAGAGCTCTTAAACGTGTTCTTCGTTACCTACAAGGCACACTTTCTCTTGGTTTGTGCCTTTCTCCCGCTCCCTCCCTCCCTCCACCTTACAAGGTATTCAAATGCTGACTGGGTGTCTTCTCCCGATGATCAAAAGTCTGTTGGTGGATATTGTATTCTCTTTGACAATTCTCTTATCTCCTGGAGCTTTAAGAAGCAAAGTGTTGTTGCCCAATCTAGTATTGAATCTGAGTATCGAGCTCTCTCACATGCTGCATGCGAATTATTGTGGATACGAGAGTTACTCAAGGATCTTGGTGTTGGACTGTCATCTCCCCCCATTATTTGGTGTGACAACATGTCTGCTGCTGCCTTTGCTCGCAATCCTATTTGCCATGCTCACACCAAGCACTTTGAATTAGATGCCCACTTCATTCGTGATCAAGTTCTCTCTCAACAACTTGACGTTCATTACATTTGCTCTCAGGATCAGCTTGTTGATTTTCTCACTAAACCGTTAGCTCCTCGAATTTTTCAGTCTACGAAACAAACTCGGCCTACGTTTCACTCCCCTACCTCATTTGAGGGGGGACTGTTGTGACATAACACTGCTATGATATATTGTCTTTGACTTACAGTTTATTTATTGATAGTAGGTAAGTGAATCACTTTGTCCACCTAATTCTCGGGTTAGTTAGGATTTTTCTTTTCTCTTTCACATCATTAATTGTGTATTTATAGTAAGGCTCATTTGCCTATGTGAATATGAAGAGTTGGAGTAATTTTACAGTAGATAGCATTTACTCACTTCCTTCCATCTCTTGGTCTCTTTGTCTTTTCTTTCTGTCTCGCTGAATCATTTACCTTCTTCATTATATCTCTCTGTTTTGCTACCTCCTCTCTTTCTACCTCTTTTAAATTTAAACTATAAGCACTTTCATTTTTTTTTAATGAGAATATTTTATGTTGCTTTTATTGGAATAAGGGGAGATGACAAAAAACAGACAAAAAAGTTTCACACATATGAGAGGATATGGTGGATATAATAATTAAATTAACAATAAAATTTTGAAAAATGAAAGAGATGAATGATTGTACTGTTAAAATTGGGAAAATTTAAAAAAAAAAAAATTATTTCCCTATTTTTCAACTCTTCCCTCCTTTATCTCTTTCTTCCCACATTCTCTATATTTCTCATTCTTCTCTCTTCCCTGTTGTCTCTATTCTCCCCATTCTCCACATTAGTTGAATTTAGTATTGAAAACACAAGGATTCCTTGATCAATAAACAATAATAATTATGCAATTAAAGTATATAACCAAAATAAGCACTCACATTGTTTTATTAAGAATGATTTATTGAGAATCACTCTTCTCTATTGTCTCTACTCTCTCATTCTCTCTTCAATAGTTGAATTCAATATTGAAAAGTTTTTAGGAAGGTTCCTCCATTTGGAAAAAAAAATCACGCATTTAAAATATATAACCAAAATGAGCACTTACATTGGCCTACTGAGAATGTTCTTTTTCTTGAAGATGTTGTTGGTGGCCTAATGAAAATGGTAGTGATAAGAATATTTGTCTTTCTTGAAGATGTTGTTGGTGGCCCAATGGAAATAGTAGTGATAAGAGTTATTATTTGACAAGAATGAAAAAAGAGACAAAAAACACACATGGTGGTTACCTTTTTTTTAAAAAAAAAAAAGATAAATTGACCCTAGAACCTCTAATCTCCATCACACACATCAAATACATATTGAATGAAAGAATACTTCGTTAAAATGGTGCGTGAGAGGGCAAAAAGAATGCTTTATAGAAAATGTACAAATATTCACGTATAAATAACTAACCAAGGGCATAGTAGGTATATATATAAATATAAGGGACAAAATGGGAAAAACATATATTGTACGTGTTATTTGATGACAATTTTGTTTCCAGTTTTTTATTTCTGAAATTTATGTTTGTTCTCTTAAATTTTATTCTATGCTTTTTATTTTTTTAAAAAAAGAAAAACACTTCAGTTTTAGTCAAATTCTAAAAAAAAAAAAAAAACAACTTTTTGAAAGTTCTTTTTCTTTAGTTTTCAAAATTTCACTTATTTTTTAAAATATTAGTAGGATAAACGATAGGAGTATTTATAAGCTTAATTTAAAACTAAAAAAAATTAAAACCTCATTAGATAACCATTTCATTTTTTGTTTTTTTTTTTTTTAATTAAACTTATTTAACTCTCCTTTCACTTTTAAATTTCTATGTTGTGTTGTCCACTTTCTATTAGGAGGTTCGATCCTTATTCCTACCATTGTTGTACTGAGAAAAAAAGCTACTTAAATGTTGCATTGAAATCAAACGGGTAGTAAGAGTAGTCAACATTTTGGGCAGTCCGTCATGAGGCAGCCATGTTTTAAAAATAATTATAATTTCTTTTGCTTTTCACCAAGAATAAGACGGGATTACATATCTAATATCCTGCCTCATACGTCATACCAACCCTAAAACACAATTATTTTATTAACAAACTTTATTTTTAATATATTGAGTATCTTTAGAATACTTCCTGATATTTTAATATTTCAGAAAAATTATAAAATAAAGTATGAACAAAAAGTTTTCTGAGTATACTTTTTTCCCAAATTAAAATTAAAATCTTAAAATATAATCACTATTTTCATTACTATTAAAATTAAAATTAAGTATTCCTTTCATAATTATTTTCAATTAATTAACTAACATTAAAGCCAACAGAGACTAAATTAGTACTTAATGAAAAATCGTAGTTAGAAGTGTGAATCTTGAAACTTAAGGCTTAAATTGAAATAAAACTCAAATCTCAAATGTAAAGTTGTAATAGTTTGAAACCTATATATTAAATTCAAATCAAACTCAAAACTTAAATACTAAAAATGTCAAATTTTAAAACCTAGAAACCAAATAGAAACTAGATCCAAAATCTAAAGACTAAAAGTATATTTTTCCCAAAAATTTTCAAATACTTCTTTTATTTTCTTCAAACATGATCATCTAACCTCACCACTAGTTTCCCAAACTGAAATTAGAAATGTATATAAAGCTAAGGGCAAGGAGGGCCAACTTGCCTAGCTAATTATTATTATTATTATTATTATTATTATTTTTTTTTTTTTAACAATACATGAGGTGGAGAAATCAAACCATCGAGATAAATACTACAAGTTCAAGTTAATTGAACCACGCTCATTCATGTTGCGAAGCTACATTGTTAGGGAACAATTTGTTCCCTTGGCAATATATGCTAACCCTGGTAAAGTTTAGCTTTAAAACCTAATTCGGTCTAAATTTGTATTACTGTAATCCTCAACTTCCAAATATTTATTTCAAACTCCTCGACTTTTGTATGCTAAACTGTCTCTTAGTCCTATTTTTTCTCAGTTATTTATTTATCAATTCTGTAAGCATCATTTACCTGTTAAGTGAACTATGCCACCAACTCCCTTCGCCTTGACCACAAAATTTCTGAATCAACAGTTCAAGAAACCATAAGTATAATACAGAAATGTAATCAATACTTTAAGAAATGTGTTATCATGTTAATTCTGGATTCTCGTTCAGAAGAAACATAAATGGCATTTCCTTAGGCTACAAAGTCATGTTCGTTGTTTTCGGAATGGTGGACAAACAAACAAGGAGATAACCCCTCTGGGAATAATAGGTCTTCTCTTGAAGATACCTTCAAGATGCTGAGTTAGCAATATTACGGCAGAAGAGTAGTTCAGTTCAATGACATGTTATCGACGACTTCGGTTTTCCATCAATCTTCTCCAAACCATTTTCCCACAGTGAATCAAGGTCAGAATTGCCATGATATATATGAGAGGTATACCAATTACACAACCTCCAGATGCAAAGTTTACCAGCGTCTGGAAACAAAAGGAAAAGTATGAATTATAATATTAAAAAATGGAAAAGAAAAGGAAAACAAATTAATTTTCACCCCTGACGAACTTATCAGTTGTATCGATTTGGACACTAAACTTTCAATATCATCAAATTAGAAAGGATAATGAGCTTGATTCCAATCCCTATTTTTCCTTCCAGTTCCCTAATATTTTCTTGATCACAAAAGAGTAAAAAATAAAATAAGTGTGTTTGGAATACATTTTCAAGTGTTCAATTTAAAAAATAAGTCATTTTGAAAAAAATTGAGTGTTTGACAACCATTCAAAATAGCTTTTGAAGTGTATTTTAAAGAGTTTTTATCAAAAGAGTTTTAATAAAAATGAGTTTTTTGAAAAGCACTTTTTTTCTTAAGTCGATCTAAACGGACCCATAAAACAAAAAATGGTGTTGCTAAGAACTTTGCAATTTCAATATTGAAAATTGGTCTATTGGACACCGAGGAAGGAAGAGGAACTTATTTGACAGAGAAATAGATAACTGCATTTGTTTTAGAGACAAGGTTGATGCTGCTGGGCTTGATATAAAAGTGAGGCAGAGATGACTAAGTTACCTATGGAATATGGCGACGACAATAGCATGTCGTAGAAGGAGATAACAAGTGAAGCCAACAACCCACTAAGACTAACATATCTACAACCAAATCCTCGAGCGGCAGTCAAATGGAGGCATGAATACAAGATGCCAGCGGGGTGATCAGCCGGACAGAGGCTGGCTGGTTTGGTGCTTCGATAATTACGTCTCTTATGTAAATTTACTTATTTTTCAGTTAATTTCTAGAGCTCTTAATCTGAAATCTCCAACTGTGAAGCTTGTTAGGAAACAAGGATGCCAAGGAAAATTTTCTTCAGGTCTTTCTTCTAGTTGCAAGAATTTAGACACTTAGGAAAGAAGAAACGCCCATAGTCATAAAGCTTAGTCTCTCAGAGTTTGCTATTTGTTCTGAAAGGATGAGGAACCCCTTTGACCACCTACTCATCCATTGCACTTGTAAACGCCAGAATATGAGAGAACTTTACCTTCATTCTATACAATAGAGTTCAATATATATAGGCATACATGGAAACCCTAAACCTAGAGTAGTAAATTACAATAAAGGACAAAAGACTCATAAGCTCCTATAATTACATATATATACTATAAAACTTGCCCTCAAGCTGGAGCATACATATATGTTAATCATGCCCAGCTTGTTACATAGGTACTCTATTTGAACTCTATTTAAGGCTTTCGTGAAAATATCTTCTAATTGCTCTCTAGCCTTAGACACCATACCTTGCTGTATTCTTTTTCGGGATAAAATGACAATCAATTTTAATATGTTTAGTACACTCATGAAATACTGGGTTAGATGCAATATGGAAGGCAACATGATTGTCACACAACTTAGTCAGAATTGTAATATTGAAGCCCAACTCAATCAAGAGTTGATGTAACCACATTATTTCACACCGGTTGTGTCATTGCTTTGTATTCGGATTCAGCACTTGATCGTAAGACTACGTTTTGCTTCTTACTCTTCCACAAAATCAAATTGCCACCAATGGAAACACAATAACCAGACGATCTTCTGTCTTCTTTGGATCCTACCCAATCAACATTTGAAAAACATTCAATATTCATATGACCATGATCTTTATATAAGATCCCACGTCCAGGTGCAGCCTTGAGATAACATAGAATTAATTGTATAGCAACCCAATGATCCACTATGGGTGAGGTCATAAACTGACTAAAAATGTTTACGGAATAAGCTACGTCTGGTCATTACTATAAGATAATTCAACCTCTCACCCAATCTTCTATCTCTCTCAGGATCTTTAAATGTTTCTCCATCTTTTAAAAATTGTAGACCAGGCATCATCGGAGTACTGCATGGCTTAGCTCCCAATTTTCCTATCTCAAATAATAAATCAAGCACATATTTTCTCTGTGACATAAAAATACCCTTCTTGCTTCTCATTACTTCAATACCCAAAAAATACTTTAGCACTCCTAAATCTTTAGTATGAAATTGACTTTGAAGGAAAGATTTGAGAGATAATATACCTGATGTATCACTTCCAGTTATGACAATATCATCAACATATACAACAAGTAGAATAATACCATTCTTAGATCTTTGGTAAAAGACTGAGTGATCCGATTTGTTTTTCTTCATTCCAAACTGCTCACGTGCTTGACTAAGTTTTCTAAACCATGCACGTGGACTTTGTTTCAACCGATACAAAGATTTGCAAAGGCAACACACTTTATCATTCTCCCTAAGTAACAAACCCAGGTGGTTGCTCCATATATACTACCTCCTGAAGATCACCATGGAAAAAGGCATTTTTAATGTCAAGTTGATGCAAAGGCCAACCTTGAGATGCTACTGTAGAAATGAATAACCTAACAGAAGTGAGCTTAGCAACAGGAGAGAATGTATCAAAATAGTCAATCCCATATGTTTAGGCATAGCCTTTAGCCACAAGACGTGCTTTTGAATGAGCTACTGATCCATTAGGATTAACCTTAATTACGAACACCCATTCGTACCTGATAGTCTTCTTTCCTACAGGAAGAGATACTAAATCCCAAGTACTATTATCATCTAAGGCATTCATCTCTTCAATCATCACAATGCACCAACCACCCCAACCAGAATGAGACGAAGCTTCATGAGCAGTTTTAGGTATCGAGACAGAATCAAGAGATTTAACAAAAAAACATGTAGCATATGATAATTGATCATAAGAGACTTGAATAGGATAAGTGCAAGAATGTTAACCTTTAAGAAATGGCAGTGGGAAGCTCATCGCTTGGTCTAGGGTCTAATGATAGAGTCTTTTGGGACAGAACATTCACCTAGAGGTTGTTGTCGTTTAGTGTAGACTCGAGTTATAGGTGGACGGTTAGGGATAGACTCTGGAAGAGACAAATCAAAGGGGGGTGTTGGAGACATGAGTGCATAAATAAAAAGATCATCATCATCCTCCCCCTAACTTGTACTAGGCAAAGATGTAGTGAAAGGCTTGTACTCAAAGAATGTAACGTCTCGAGATACAAAATATCGATTCAAACTTGGACAATAGCATTTGTATCCTTTTTTAACACGAGAATACCAAAGAAAATGCACTTCAAAGACTTAGGATCTAACTTTGTCAAATTAGGACGAACATCTCAAACAAAACAAGTACAACCAAATATTTTTGGCTCAATAGGAAATAATTGTACGGTTGGAAAGAGAACATGATAAGGAATCTGACCTTGAAAAACAAACGAAGGTATTAGATTAGTAAGAAAACAAGCAGTTGAAATTGCATCAACCCAAAAATGCTCTGGAACATGCATTTGAAAGGATAATGCTTGTGCAGTTTCAAGAAGATGCCTATTCTTTCGTTCAGCAACCCCATTTTGAGATGGAGTATCAGTACAAGATGATTGATGAACAATTCCATACTTATAGAGGTACGACCTAAGTGCTTCTGAAAAATACTCACCAACATTGTCATTCTCAGTCTTAAAGGAAACACCAAACTGAGTTCAAATTTCAGCATGAAAATTGCAGAAAGGAGAAAGCAACTCAGAACAATTTTTCATAAAATATAACCAAGTCATGCGAGGGTGATCGTCAACTAAGGTAACAAAATAACAAAATCCCCTTTGGGACACAAATGGACACAGACCCCAAGTATCTGAATGAACTAACTCGAAGGGGGAATTTGCCCGTTTATCAACTCTAGGACTGGAGCTAAGACAATGAAATTTGGCAAACTAACATGAGTCACAATTTAATGAAGACAAGTTATGAAACTAAGGGCAAAGCTTTCTTAAGACTGAGAGATGGATGACCAAGACGGCAATGGGCATGAAAAGGAGAAACACCTCCAGCACAAGCAATGATTGTTGATGTCGATACTTGGTAATAAAAAATATAAAGTCCTCCAGATTCATGTCCTTTCCCAAAAATCTTCTTTGTCACAAGATCCTAAAACAAGCAATAGCCAGGATAAAATGAGATACAACAATTAAGTTCATGAGTGATTTGACTAATAGAGATGAAGGTAAATGAAAACTAAGGTAAATGTAGGACAAATGACTGAGGAGATGGGGTGAGATTTACATGTCAGATCCAAGAATAGAAGACTTTGATCCATCTGCTAGGGTAACACTGAGAATGGATGTAGATGACAAAATTGTAGAAAACAAGTTGGGATTACCTGTCATATGAGCAATAGCACCGGAGTACATGACCCATTGTGTAGAGAATGAAAGGAGACAATGATTCATGTTACCTAAATTAGAAATGGTTGTAATTGGATTGAGTGTGGATGATGAAGAAAATGCTTTAAGATGATTTTTAGTACTGCGGGAATTCATCGACCTCAATTGCAGAGTCAACAAATAGCTTCTTAGATGAACCATGGATGAATGGGGCCTCGATTGAACCACATTAGACATCATTGCGACCTCTTTTACAAAACAACTTCGAACTCAAGCGGATTATGACCACAATATCCACACGAACAGTTGAAAGAAGCAAGAACCAAGAAATTTCCAAAGGCTTCAAAAACAAAACTGCACCGTAAAAAATAGATCTGAACCGCGGAAGAAAAAATCAACTACTTGTCCAAATATCCTTACAACTGAGTGTGCTTTATCAGATTTAAACTCACAAACATGCCAGAAAATATAAACCAAGACAAACCTAGGCGACAAGGGAAAAAACGGACGATCCACGCACCCACACGCGCTGGAGAGTGTGTCGGAGGGCGGCAAAATCCGTTGGCACGTGTACCTCACGCATTGAAGATTTTCCGGCCAAATTTTGGGTTCCTATAGATCGGAAAGTGGACTCTCTTCTTAGCTAGGCGGTGACAAAAAAAAAAAAAAAAAAAAAAAAAAAAAAGGAAAAACTTCGATAACAGCCTTGACGGCAGCAGGTTCCGGCGATGGAGGCAGCGATGGGTTTCAGTGGCGGCAATGGTCCAGACAAAAAGGTGATGCACCAAATCGAAATAGAGGACCAAACCTCCAACAAGGTGCTCCACACCTAAAACCCTAAGGGTTCACAAATCCCCAATTGCTCACAAAACCCAAGATTGCCCTAGGAACAAATAGAAGACCAAAACCATTATTGCTCTAATACCATATAAACGTGAAACTAGAATATGAGAGAACTTCACCTTCATTCTACACAATAGAGTTCACAATATATAGGCATACATGGAAACCCTAAACCAAGACTAGTAAATTACAATAAAGGACAAAAGACTAATAAGCTCCTATAGTTACATATATACTATAACAGCCCTTATATGAAGGATGGCATTTTCTTCCGAAGAATTTTAGCTGGTTTGTTGTTTTCAAGAGACATTCTTGGAGGGTGGTGGCCAAATGAAAGAGATGGAGTTTGGTGAAGATGTATGGCCCTCTTGGGCTCTCCTTAAGGATTGAAAGAAACTAAACATTTTTACGTTGATAAATAAGAACAGGAACCCATATATTTGTGGTTTTGAACAAAGTAATCGACCTCAAAATGGAGTGCCCTTCACAAATTGTTGGTAACCAAATTTATTCTTGATAAAGTTAATTGGGCGATGCATTTTGACATTTTGTAGCTTTTGTCGGTGGGGTTCTTTGCCTGCCATAAGGTTGTGTTGTTTTTCCATTTGAAATATATTCTCCTACTAAACAAACCTGAATTTAAAATAAAGGAAGAAAGGGCTTGATCATAAAATCTACATGATGAGCACTTAGGTGAAAAAAGCTACTTTTCTTCATATGAATAAACTAGACGTGGGGGGACAAAAATAATAAAAAAAATAATCAACGATCCAGATCAAGATTAGGGTTTTACCACCAGTCCTGCAGCAAGATGAATGACTGGAACAAAATACTGGTCCACTTTCTTCCCCTCTGAATATCCATTGAATGCAATGACCATAGAGAACGTATGGATGGTAACAAATGCAAGAGCAATGATAGCTGCAGGAATACCAGCAAAATAATGCTAGATAAGTTGCCTTCAGTTATAAACGTCAGTAAAAAAACGTAGAATAATAGTGATCCATTTGCCAGCCTTAAAATGTGCAAGCAATTAACGATCAGAAACATGGTATTTGAACAAATGAACTCTTAGAATAGCTGGAATCGAATGCAAGGGTTTATGCAATTTAGAGTGACAATAATGACCTAAATTTTTGGATAATGGTTCACAGAGGTATACAAAGTACTTACACAAATAAATATGAGTAAGAACTCACCAGAGACAAGAAAAAAAGGTATTTGGGAGCACCTATCAATGAAGTAAGTCGCTGGACCAAATGATGGTGTTAGAAGGCTAAGACAGAAAAACACAGCATGTGCTATGCCATGACCTAAACCCCCAGCTGCAGCCAGTTAAGAAGTGTACGTTAGAGCTCATGTAAGATTAGAAAACAAAGTCGACCGGGAACCTTGCTGAAATGCAAAAATCACTGTGCCCTCAGTTCACAAAGAGTCTTTTCAAACTAGAGGAGAGAAATTAAAACGTCATTTAGTAAGTCTCAATTTTAGGACAGCTGACTTCAGTTAGTCTGATTACCTCCAACACAGACAACTTTTGTTTGTATTGCTCTCAATAAGATCCTTAAGTCAGGTGCAACTTCTAGGAAGGTTTTTTTCCCCTCAATGTGCTGGGTCTTCTAAATCTAAAGTTCCCATAATTAGAATTTTGGTCAGAAAATTTAAGCTTTCATATTTTAAAAGTTCATTCTCTTATAGGCCAGCCCTTCAAAGCCACACCTTAATGATTGTTCTCATTTTGTACGGTTCTACTTATTAGGGAAAAGTACCTTTTTAGTCCCTAGGTTTTGAGTCTAATTTCCATTTGGTCTCTAGGCTTCAAAATGCTACACTTTCATCCCTGAATTTTGAGTTTAATTTTCTATTTGGTCCTCAAAATGTTACATTTTTACCCTTGAGTTTTGAGTTTTGTTTCCATTTGGTCCCCATGTTTCAAGATTTACATTTTTAACTTTGATTTTTCACTAAATACCCATGTCTATCAATTAATTTAAAAGAATTAAAGTGATAAAAGATTAATTAGTTTTCACTAATTATCCATCACTATTAAAACTAATTTAAAATTTTCTAATTATTTTTAATTGATTAACTTAAAGTTAATGCAAAAGTGAGCATTATCGAAAACTCTACGATAAAAGTATAAAATATAGACACTTAGGGCCCAAATGAAAACTAAACACAAAAGTCAATGGTCAAAATGTAACATTTTTAAGTTTAGGCACCAAATAGAAATTAAACCCAAAATTTAGGGATAAAAGTATAACATTTTGAAACTTAAAGACTAAGTGAAGACTATACTCAAACCCTAAGGTCCAAAAGGGTATTTTTCCCAACTATTTATTTGGGTAGAACGTACTAACAAAATTTTAATATCTTGGCTTTATAGAAACTAATGGTAAAAAACATAAGGCTATAAGTTGAATCATGGGTAATCAAATCAAAGTTTACCTAGAGCAATCTGCATCTTATCTGTCAAATATAAACGCGGCTTTGAAACTCTGTCAGCAAAAGCATCTAACATATCTTCTAATCTCCTATAAAATTCAATAGCTGAGACATCATAGGTACATCATTGTTTATAGCTAAAGAATTATACAGTCTCCAGAATCTAAGTGATAGTACATGAATATTATAAAAGACAGATCAATGACAAATTTAAAGTAGCAGACAAGAAGGAGGTATGTCTTTAGAAGGGTACGAAAAATAGCCAAAACTTAAAAGGCTGAAATATTTCAGAACAATGTACATGTAAGAGGACTCCAATTAGTAATCTACAGACATTGAAGGTTAAAAAAAATGCTCTTTGGATAATGCCCCAATAAGATAAACTAATACTAATAGCAAGGCCAAATAGATCTATCAATTATAAGAGAGTTGGGCAGTTCTAATTTAGCTTCTGGAATGAATGAGAATGATTGTGTTTCGATTTCTGTGTGGTAGACAAAAGTAAATGTAAATAAAAACCAAGAATAAAAAGGACCGTGCCCGTACTGATTAATCTTAGAAGGAAAAAAGTAAAAGATTGTGCAACAATGGCTGCTCAACATAAACACTGAACTGATGGAGAAATTTAATCACTGAATGCATCACTGATCTATGGAAGTCCAAAAGAATCCCTTTTTCCAATTTTGGCCTAATTTTCCCCTAAAAGAATATAATATATCACATATGAATCATCTAATTAAACCTACAAGCTAACTCCTTCATAGCTTCGTGAAAAAAAACCTTGAACCCTGTCTAGATATATATTTTCATGTGTACTATGTTTGTTAAGTGGTAAGAAGGCTGAGGTGTTCGGTGATCAGTTGGCTATTGGTTAAGTAAAGTTTAAGCAGCAGTTTATGCATGAAAAGCCCAAATACGGTTATCTAAATAATAAACATTTAAGGAATTTCTTCACTGCTTTGTACTCTCTTTCTCTTGATACATCGACAACTAATGATTTATGTTTTGGGACTTCATCAATAAACCTAATCTAACCTACATGCTTTTAATTCCCATAGTCTATAGCAAGTTATTATAACAGATTTTAAATATGCGATACTATGCGAGGTGAGGCAACTCACCTCAACATTCAAAGAGGTGCATCCCATCAAACTTTTCTAAGGAATGTTGCACAAAATCTGTATTTTAGAAGAACCCTCATTTCCAAAATGTTTCTTACCTAATCACTCATAATACCACAATTTTCAATGTATAAAACCATTGTTATCATTATTATTTTTCTACGGTGTGCTTTGAGAAAGAAATTGCTTTTCTTTGTACTTTAAGCTCCAGTTCCCCCTAATTACTCGATTCTCCAAGTGATATTGAGATGCTATTATTAACTCACCTGTAGACTTTCCAGAAAAGAACCCGCAGAGCTTCTTGAAAAATGACCGAAGTCAATATAAGAATTGCATAAGGCCACAATATTGTTGAGTTCAGTGGAAGAAAGCCCCTCCATAACGCAGACAGCAATATCAAACTAATGAGCCATAACAGGGTGCTGCAGACATGAACAATAATAACCATGAAAAGTATCCGGTAAAACAAAATAGCTGCTTAGCAGTTAGCAACTCAAAATAGAATCTAAAAAAAGTTTCAATTACAAATTTAATTCCTAAAATTTGATATTTGCGCCTACGTAGTTCAAACGGAATTCAATCTAAACTTGGAATTGGGATTCTACATACTCACCGCTTAACAACACAGTTGACTAGATGAGAATGTGAATTGGACAAAAAAAAACAAAAAAAAAAAGGTCGATTCAACCCGAAGCTGGAACCAAGAATTGAAATAAACCGGAAATTATTAAAATTCGAAGTCCAGAAACCTAATTTGGAAGCTTGAAAAATCCAGAACAAAGCACACAGAAGCATGAAGTTGAGTGATTGAAATTGGAATTCATCCGCGATGAGAATAGAAGAAAAGACAGATATTGAAGGAAGAGAAAAGCATTAAGTTAGAAATGGAGAAGTACCTGGAGAGGAGAGTGAGAATCAAGAAGGGTTTGTGGGCAATAACGGAGATGAAAAGGGAGAGAGAAGGGCCCAACGCTATCAAGGTGTAGCCGATCCCTGCTGCTACTGTCATCGCCTTCTTCCTCGCCTTCCTTCCTTTCCCCAATTTAGAGACTGATATTTGTTTGTATACTTGCAAGTTTCAAGCTCCAAAATTTAATCTACCATGTCCCAATACTTTTTTCTCTTTTTTTCAATAACAAATTTTAAATATTGTATTTGGAGTAATGCTTGTAACTATTATATTAGTAGTTACAAAATTTCATAAAGCTCCGCCTCAACTATGAGTTACAAAATTTTAATTTCATCTTCTAATCTATACTATGATGTCTTTGTTAGGGATGTTCGCAGTTCGGTTTGATTCGATTTTGGGCTAAAATCGAACCAAACTGATTAAATTGGTTTAGCAATTATATGAAACTGAATCGAACCGCGTGTTCAGTTCGGTTTGGCAATTTCACTTTTTTTTTTCTTTTTCTCCGTATTTCCTACCCTTCGAAATTCTTGATATATAATTAATTAGTAGTTATATATCCATGGAAGATTATTTAGAAAAAGCTATTCATCCAATATGAATCAAATCCAAGCAACTAAACAAAAACAATAGTTGGTTTGGCTTGGCTATTTCATTTTTCAAGCAACTAAAAGTTCAAAGTCCAATCCAAACATAAAAGTTCTTGTTCTACGAGTACAAAGTACAATATTACAAACAATATTACAATAACATAAAAGTTCAAAGTCCAATCCAAACTACCACTTTAGAAAGTACTACGAACTTCAAGCCGTCTTCTCCTTCTCGTTCCTCTCCTTGTTTTTTGCCTCTGAATATGCTTTAAAGTCTTTAAAAAAAAAAAAAAAATTGGAAATATTAACATAATGATTATCTAAATAACATATTTGAATTTCAGAGTCTTAAAAAAATGTTTGAAAGAAACTAATAACTTTCTTCATCGTTTACAATATCCTCCAAGTAGCTTTGAAGATCAATGCTAATTGCTTTTGAACATAACCAATTTTAAGCACACACAAGTGTCTCAATTGTGGTTAGAGCTAACATAGAACGAAAAGGATCAATTACTCTCCCACTGGTAATGAATGCAAACTCAGAAGCAACTGTGGATACTGGAATTGCTAAAAGATCTCGTGCAACCTTGCTAAGAACCTTATATTTACAAGAATTTCCTTTCCACCCATGTAAGATATCAAAATTCTCCTCACGTTTAATACGAGGCTCCAATAAGTAAATATCGACTTTTGTATCCACACTATTGGCATCCTCATCCTCCATATCTTCAAAATCCAAACAAAAAACCTCTGAAGCAGTACTAGTACTAGTAGTACAACTTCAAGCTTGACTCATACTTGCATATTTCTTGGACTTCTGAGCTGATGAACTTAAAGTTGAACCATCATTAATAACTGACAAACTATATTCATCGAACAATCGTCTCAAAACATCCTCCACCTTATTTCCTATTTCTTTTGCCGCATCCATATCAAATAATTGATTCAGACAATACATAAGAGATTTCATCTTGTAACGAGGGTCCAAAACGAAAGCAACATACAAGAATAAATTCGTTTTCTCACTTTTCCCCCAATACTTATCTTATTTCTCTTGCACTTTCATTGCCATTTCACGCAACAACAAATTTTTCGAACCAGTTACACTTGAATATTTTCTTATGCAATTTTGAATAGTACTAATCTCATGGAAAACCATATTGGAAGTAACATAAAGAGACCCTAAAAGCCTAATAGTTACTTCATAAAATACAGACAAGAATTTGGTAAATATTCTAGCAATTTCCCAATCTTGTGTGGTTGGTTTAATCTCCTCATTCATGTACATTGTGTCGTAGTTTTCCAACCTCTCAAATGCCTTTTCAAACTTTTCTGCTGCACCAAGCATCAAGTATGTAGAATTCCATCTAGTTTGAACATCAAGACACAACATACTCTTACTAGATATGTTCTCTTTGATGCACTTCTTAAATTTAGCAAGTCTAGCAGGAGAAGATCTAACAAACCTTACAGCATTTCAAATTCGATTCAATGAATCATTCACATCTTTCAGTCCATCATAGACAATTAAATTCAATATATTCAATTCAATATATGTGCACAGACAATCGGTTCGGTTTCGGTTTGGTTTCAAATGCGATTCGGTTTTGGCAATTTGAATGGACACCCCTAGTCTTTGTAATACACATTACAATAGAGTTCATTTGATCTTTCTAGTTTCTCTTATACTCTTCTCTCTAATTTTGTTTCTCTTTGTTCTTGTATTGTTCTTATCATTATTGTCCTACAACGTGCTATCAACATAAATCTCTACCATTTTCATTTGCAAAAGGGAGGCTAATTTTGTTTTTGTGTTTTGAGCTATAAATAATCTATATATGCAGTGTATATGTATCAAATATCTCATATATACGCTGTATATAATTTAAACGTTGAAAACATATTATTTTATGCATATTGGCATGTTGTTTTATTTATATATTATACTTATTATTGTAAATTTGAGGAGCAAAATGACAGAAAAACGGGAGCACGAAAATCAAGAAATTATAATATTAAAATAATAAATAATAAAATAATATTAAAGTAATTAAAATGACTAAATTAAATAAAGTAAACTTAAAATAAACTAAAATAAAGAAAGTGGGATTTTATGGAAAATGGAATTTCACCGATCTTTTCTCTTCTTTTCTCTCCAATGTGTGTGTTACAATATCCACAAAAAAGGCTTTATTTATAGGCAATTTGGCAAGAAGGTAGTGACATTTCATGACCACCAAGGATGTGTCTTTAGTAGACACATGTCCTTTAGCCACTAAGCACATTTATATAATGGACATCTAATTTGTTCTAATATTTACAATACTCTCCCTTAGATGCCCATTATATATATAAAATATGTCTCGTTAAAACCTTACTAGGAAAAAACCCAATGAGAAAAAAAAAATCCTCATGAAGGAAAAAGAGTACATATTTCATATAATTTAATACTTCTAAAAGAATACAATACATTTGCTCCCCCTCATAGGAACATCATTTGAGATCTCTGAGTCGCTGCATTCCAATGTTTTGCACCAATTTTTCAAAGGTTGCGGTTGGTAATGATTTTGTAAATAAGTCTGCCAAGTTATCCTTTGAACAAATTTGTTGTACAGTGATGTCGCCATTTTCTTCAAGATCATGAGTGTAGAAAAGCTTTAGTGAAATATGCTTTGTTCTATCTCCTTTAATATATCTTCCTTTGATTTGGGCTATACATGCTGTGTTGTGTTCGTATAATGTTGTTGGAGGATTTTTACTAGAAGGCAAACCACATGTTTTACGAATGTGTTGAGTCGTTGATCATAGCCATACATATTCTCTACTAACTTCATGGATTGCAAGAATTTCAGCATGATTTGAGGAAGTAGCTGTTATGGTCTGTTTCACTAATCGCCAAGATATATCAATTCCTCCACAAGTGAACAGATAATCTGTTTGAGATCTAGCTTTGTGTGGATCAGATAAATATCCAGAATCTGTAAGTCCCGTACTTGTTATTAAAAGAAAGTAAGTAAAGAGAAATTATGGGGCAAGTAAGTAAAGAAAATTTGCTAAGTTGGGGGAGAGTAAAAATGGTTAAATGTTGGCTAGGCGATGAGTGACCATGCATTGAGGGATATTTAAGATTGACAAGAGTTGTCACTGAAAAGCATGTGTTGAAGAGGGCAGCTCAGCGGGGAGAAAGATGTGAAGGGAGAAGGGTGCCATATGCGTTAATAGAGGTATGCGTTGAAGGCTACTATGTGATAGAAGTTGGCATCGGTATGCGTTGAGATGGCCTATGCATTGAAGAATAGTATGCATTAGACATAGAAAAGTGGTCGAAAGGGCCATGCGGTAATCAGCTATCTGGCGTGAAGCAATCAGTGGCATAGTAAGTGGAGACTATGCATTGCCGAAGCCATGCATGGAAGGTGGCGCTGGCTAATTCTAGAAGGAGGATGAAGTTAGAGCTGGTAAGTCGGTGATTTATATAGACATATAAAGGAGTGCATCGAATAATTAAGCCTTTTAGATACATTTTCGAACTTAGATTAACTCTATTTTGCAGACGAACAACGAGGAGAGGTAGAAGAAAGTACTTGAATAGAATTTGAGTAGAAATCAGATCAGTTTCGTGATGATTTTGATGCTGGAACCAGAAGTTTGATTGTTGCTGATAAATTTGAACACCAATCGGTGTTTGAAGGAGAGTGAACCGAGGGCGTCGAAACAAGAACTGAAATTTTGAGGTAAGTAAGTTGAATCAATTCTTAGCAACTTCCATGAAAGATGTGTAAGCTAAAACCAAGCGAAAATGTGTTAATCTCTAGGAAGAAGTATATTTAGGTCATCAACAGATACAGATATAATAGCAAATCCTGATTGTGATTTCTTTATAAAAACACATAGATATATTGGATTATTTTGATATTCTTCTTTCAACAAATATTCACTCAGACGATTATACCACATTCGTCCTGATTGTTTTAATCTATATAGTCATTATCAAGAGATCTATAAGTATGTTGTGACTACTTATATGAAATCTTGTCCAACTGTCTAGTTTTGTTTTGAGATTCGTCTCTATATTTGTTTATGCTGATTTTCATTTATAAAGCTTCTTTTATTGTTTTCCTTAAGGGTACCCCAGACCAAAATTTCATTTATTTGTTATTGCACTGATTTCTTGAATTAAAACAAGTAGAAATTTTCATGAAAAGCATGGGTTCTTCTTTACCATTCCGCATAGTGTCGTTTCTTCGAATTGTTGCATGCACTGAGTAATGGTCCGATTAGATAGTTGCTAGTGGGGTCGTTACAAAATACATCACTCGTCAGGGGTTCAAGATATTTAATAATTGATTGGGAATCATATCCAACGTATATTCCTAACCTCCTTTGAGGACCCATCTTAGTACGTTGTGGTGGAGCAATTGGAACATATACTGCACATCCAAAAATTCTTAGATGGGAAATATTTGGCTCTTGGCCATAAGCTAATTGTAATGGTGAGTATTTATGATAATCTATTGGCCTAATGCGTGCAAGTGACGCAGCATGCAAAATAGCATGTCTCCATACAGATGTAGGAAGCTTCGTTCTCATAAGTAATGGTCTAGCAATTAATTGCATACATTTTATAAATGATTCTGCTAAACCATTTTGTGTATGAACATGAGCTACAGGATGTTCAACATTTCCTAATTAACATAAAATAATTATCGAAAGTTTGGGATGTAAATTCACCAGCATTATCAAGACAGATGGCCTTAATTGTATAATCAAGAAATTGTGCTCTTAACTTAATTATTTGAGCAAGTAATCTTGCAAATGTAAGGTTTCGACTTGATAATAAGGACACGTGTGACCATCTACTGGATGCGTCTATTAATACCATAAAGTATTTAAATGGTCCACTTGGTGGGTTAATAGATCCACATATATCACCATGAATTCGTTCCAAAAATGTAGGTGATTCGGTTCCTACTTTAGTTGGTGATGGTCTAATTATTAATTTGCCTTGAGAGCAAGCATCACATAATAATTCACTAGATTGAATAATCTTCTGGTTCTTCCATGGATGTCCATTTGAATTTTCACTGATTCTTCTCATCTTTATAGATCCTGGATGACCTAACTGGTCATGCCAAATTGTAAATATATCTGGATTCATGAACTTTAGGTTCATTGTTGCATATGTTTCAATGACTCGTATATGAGTATAATATAATCCAGAAGATAAAGCAGACAACTTTTCCAATATACATTTTTCATGTGAGACAGGAGATATAATATAAAGATATTCTATCTCATTTTTCCTATCAGTCTCAATATGATAACCATTGCAACGTATATATTTTTAAAACTTAATAGATTTCTCTTTGATTGACTAGAGAACAATGCATTGTTAATTGAAAATTTTGTTCCTCTAGGCAAAATAATATTTGCTTTTCCAAATCCTTCAATCAGGTTTGCAGAACCTGATATTGTATTGACTTTTGCTTCCAATATTGTCAATTTGGAAAAATATTTTTTATTTGTAAGTACTATATGTGTAGTTTCACCGTCTGCTAGATATAGATCTTCATTTCTCATTTTTGCGTCACTCAATATATGAAAATTGTCCATGATTCTTCATTTAAACAAGATAATTACAATAAGAAAACAAAACTTGTAATACAAGGTTTAACTAAAAAAACATGAAAGATAGATAAAACAATTCTACATAATTTCAAAATCAAAAGAAACACTTGTTATGCCATCATTTATGCTGATTTTCTCTTCAGGAGATTTAAAGAAGTCTGCCACATCCAAATTTGTCATATTGGATTGGTCAAATATATCATTTTCCTGGTATGCAAAATTTGCTTCCACATTTTTCCCTTTTTCCTTCAGGGAAGCTTGATAGAGATCAACTAGGTGTTTTGATGTACGACAAACACGAGACCAGTGCCCAGTAATCCCGCATCGGAAGCATTTATGCTCATCATCTTTTCAATTTTTATCTTGTGGAGCTTTTCATTTATGATTATCATTTCAGGTGGTTCTTTTGAAATTTGAATGATTAGAATGACCACCATGAAAATCATAACAATTTCTTCCTCTGCCACGGTCACGACCACGACCTCGACCATGATTATTAAAATTTACAGCATTCACTTCAGGGAATGGTGTTGTTTCAGTTGGTCAAGATTCATGGTTTTTCATCAATAGCTCATTATTTTGTTCAGCCACGAGAAGACGTGAAATTAATTCAGAATATTGTTTAAAACCTTTCTCTCGATATTGCTGCTGCATGAGCATATTCGAGGCATGAAATGTAGAAAATGTCTTCTCCAACATATCCGCATCAATAATTTTCTCTCCGCACAACAATAATTTTGAACTGATTTTAAATAACACGGAGTTTCAATCACTTACTGATTCGAAATCTTGGAGCCTCAAATGCATTCATTCATAACGAGTTTTAGGAAGAATGACTATTTTTTGATGATCATATCTCTGTTTTAAATTCATCCACAAGGTACAGGGATCTTTTATTGTTAATATTCCATCTTCAATCCCTTGTGGAGATGATGGCGAAGGAAAATCATAGGTTTTGCTTTTTCCTGAATGGATGTTG
This sequence comes from Citrullus colocynthis, assembly GCA_031780015.1. Taxonomy (NCBI): domain Eukaryota; kingdom Viridiplantae; phylum Streptophyta; class Magnoliopsida; order Cucurbitales; family Cucurbitaceae; genus Citrullus; species Citrullus colocynthis. Next base: position 1,100,508 of record QLSR01001495.1, read on the forward strand.
CATTTCCTTCCTCAATTATTTGCCCCAGGTTCATGGAATCGAGATGTATTTCAGCATCAAGCACCCATGACAAATAATTATTTCCATTGATGTTAAGGGTTGCAAATTCTATTTTTGTAAGATTTTTCAGGATAACACTATCACAAAGAATTATATTTATATTAGCAATTTAATATATATTAAACATGCAAAACAACGTTTAATTTATTAATTATAATAAAGAGAAAACGACATACCTTAAGAACCTACCTTCTAAGGAAAAACAGCAAGAGCTCGTGCTGATAACGTGTTGTAAAATTGAGGAGCAAAATGACGAAAAAACGAGAGCACGAAAATCAAAAAATTATTATATTAAATTAATAAATAATAAAATAATATTAAAGTAATTAAAATGACTAAATTAAATAAAGTAAACTTAAAATAAACTAAAATAAAGAAAGTGGGATTTTATGGAAAATGGAATTTCACCAATCTTTTCTTTTTGTTTCTCTCAAATGTGTGTGTTACAATATCCACAAAAAGCCTCTATTTATAGGCAATTTAGCAAATAGGTAGTGATATTTCATGGCCACTAAGGATGTGTCTTTAGTAGACACATGACCTTTAGCCACTAAGCACATTTATATAATGGACATCTAATTTGTTCTAATATCTATAATACTTACATAATTATTATTTGTTTATCATAATTTTATGATTGAATTCATCTTATTCTTTATAATTTATCTTATTATTCATGTATGTGAACAATATGTATTATGTATAAGTTGATTCTTCACATTTTCTGTAAATTTTTTTATTTATGTGAATCATCTTATTTTACCTAATATTTGTGTCATCTATAAAATTGATTTAAATGTTTCTATCACCTTATCTAAGCATGTTGTTAATCATATTTTATATATCGTTTATTTTATGAACATGTTGTAAAATTAATATTGCAATTTTATTTATTTATTTGAAATATCATCAATATGTAGATACTATGCATATTTAAATTATCATTACTTGATAATTCAATTAAAAAAAATGGTATATTATTGATAATTTGCTATATATAATGATATGTAGATACATATGTACTTTTTGTTTATAACTTTCATTATGCTTTGACATGTATGTGTTGATTATTATGCATGGATCCCCTTGATTTTTGTATTATGTATTATGTCTTCTTTTTTTTTTTTTTTTTTTTTTTTTATTTTTAATTTTTTTTTTTTTTTTTTTTTTTTTTTTTTTTTAAATCATACATATATATTGAGCATGTTATCTATATTGGCCATATAGTTTACAAACACAATACAACATGTGCTTAAGTATTTACATTTTCTTTAGAATGCATGTTCATTAATTTTACTAAATTTCTAATATAAGTACAATTCTTTGTGATAGTTTTACCATTAAAAATCTTATAAAATTAGAGTTTGTAACTTTTGATATTATTAAAAATAATTATTTGTCATGGATACTTGACACTGAAATTTATTTGGTGCCATTAATCTTAGATAAACTATTAAAGAATAAAATACAAAATTTGGTCAAGAAAAGGCAAAGATCATGATTTTCCTTTGACATCATCTTCACGAGTGATTAAAGATCGAATATCTTATGATAAAAGATCCTTCTTTCTTATGATGAAAATATGTTATTGAAGACATTTTCTATATTACATGTATGAAATATTCTCCCGCAACAACAATATCAATAAAGAAGTTTTAAAAAGTATAATGAACTTATATTATGTCTTCCCATGGCTGAATAAAATAATGAGAAATTAATGAAAAACCATGAATCTTGACCAACTTGGGCAACACCATTCCTTAAATTAAATGTTATAATTTTTAATAATCATGATTAAGATCGAGGTAGACCGCTGGAGAGTAATAAATAATTTATTCTTTTCGTGATAATAATCATTCAAATTTCAAGAAACCCGCAAATAGTGATGATCATAGAGAGAAAAAAAACTCCACAAAATAATAGTTCTAAAAGTGTTGAAAATCAATACTTCTGATATGTCATGAGAGGGCATTGGTCTGGTATTTGTCGTACTTAGTATTTGATTTGACATTATTTTAAATTATTAGTTCATAGTATTTTATAGTTGTTCTTTATAGTAATTTAACTAATAAAAACATTTTCAGTATATAGCAAACAAAACAAACTTGAATATAAAAACACTTTTGAGAAAGAGTTGTCAAATACATGAGTGTTTTTATTTTAAGCAGTTTTAATCAAAAGTGTTTAAATAAAAATGAATTTGTGAAAAATATTTTTTCCAAGCTAATCCAAACCAGCCCTTAGCTTATGGCAAAGAGTCAAATATTTTCTCGTGCAATACATGTTCCAATTGCTCCATCACAATGTACTAAAATGGGACCTCAAAGAAGGTTGAGAATATATGTTCGATTTGATTCTCCATCAATTATTAGATACATTGGACTCTTGACGGTTGATGTATTTACTGCACGATTAGTATATTGTCATTTTAATAAGACAAAATTTCCAAAGTTAGGGGGAGGAATTAAGAAGTTGGAAAATAAAATTACCTGAGATGCATCATTATTGACTCATTTAGATAATTGTACAAATCAATGTGAACTGGAAGTTCGAAAGATAATTTATTTACAAAGCATAGCAAATCAAATGCATTTACAAATGCTAAGAAAGTGACCAAGTCATATACTCCAACTATAAATGCTCCATTAAGAATTGGAATCCCAACTCAACAAGTTGTTGTAACAAATGAGCCTGTAGTACATCAGAAGTGTGGTAGACCAATAGGCTTCAAAGATCAAAATTCTCGAAAAAGAAAAGTAATCAATAGTGGAAATAACTCAATTGAAAATGGGAACATTCAAGAAGAAGCCCTAAACCTAATTAATAAAAGGTTGAAGATGTTGGGATTTTTGTCTTAAAGCCTTGTAGTTAATTAGTTATTTAATATATTATTTAATTTAATTATTAAATATGTAACAATGAATTATCCACTACAGTAAAAATCTAGGGTTATTATATGTAATCTTGAATAGTATGTGGTTGACATACAATTGAGCCATGTTCAAGTAATAACCTAACCTAAAAACTTTATAGTATATGGATAAGGTTGAATGTCTTATCCTGGTGATATGCATGTTTTAGCTTGTTATTTTCTTACTTTTACTTGGAAAAATGAGCGTTTACATACGTTTTGCCCCATCATATAGTCATAAGTGGACAAAATGAACTTAGGAAGATCTTTGAAATGCCAAAAGATAATTGTTATTGATTTGAAGTGAATTTGTGGACTTTGGCAGGTAAAATCAATAGTTTTGGAGAAACCCATCATACGTTATTGTTTAAAAGTCATTCTTAAACATTTTTCCAAATGTTGCTTTCTCGAATTCTCTTGCTTCCCCCCAAACGTCGCTCTTTCGTGTATTATAATATATATATATATATAGTCGACTTTCGCATATTTATAAATTTTGGAGATTGTTTAATTGATTTACAACAAGAACGAATGCATAGTAGCGAGAATGAGAGCGAGAAGCGTGAACGATATAGACTAACGAGACCAAGAAAGATTAGCAAGAGCGAGAAAGAGTAGTGAGAGCGAGAATGAAATCGAGTAGCGAGACTTAGACAGTACATATATAAGCGAGAAAGAGAGTAGTCTCGTAAATCTCGCTCTCGCTCTTTCTAATCAGCGTCGTTTTCTTCTGGTTAAGATTTCTCTCGTTGTGATTACGAAAGTCTCGCTGGGATTGTTGAAAATGAAAAAAAAAATAGGGCGAGATCTTTGGAAATCATCTCGCTGGGAGATGAAGACGAAGAAGATGCATGAAAAAGTAGAAAAAACGAAGAAGAAAAGCATGAAAAAGCAGAAAGAACGTAGAAGAAAAAACATGAAAAAAGATGAAGAATCAGCAGAAAAAACGAAGAACGAAAAAAAGAAGAAAACAGTGGGAACAAAATGGCAGAAGAAAAGAAGGAAAAAGGGTTAAAGTGGTAATTTCGCATAATGATGACATCAGCTAAAGGCCAAATTTCTAGTGGGCTGTCAAAATGGGCCATCCGTATAAATATCACAGTAATTTTGGAACCAAGCTCCGACGATCCCAAATATCAACCTCTAGTGAATTCTCTAGCCCACCCACGATTGTCAACTGACAACAGTGACCTCCAGTGAAGTCTCTGCGCTGCTGCAGTTTTCAACGACCCTTGGATTCACGACTCCTGGAAAATGGTGATCTTCAGTGAGTTTTCACCCGACGAATGGACCTCCTTCGACGACTCACAACCTCCAGCGAGCCTCACGAGCACCGGTCCAACGAACCACAGCAGCCTAACTCTCCCATCCGAAACTTAAAATAAAAATAAAGAAGGTGGTTGAAGAGGAGAAGAAGAGAGACGAAAAGGAGGCAAAAAAATCGTGAGAAGAAGGAAAGAAGGAGATATTTGGTGAAGGTGTGGTCCCACCCACTTTTATTTTATTTTTATTTTCTTTTTATTTTAATCATTATTTTCCTTCAAATTTCAATGTGATTTAATCGAATTTGACTAATTTCATTTCAAATGGTTTTTTAACTAAATTTTTTCTCTTTAAATTCCAAAAAGATTTGAATTTTAGTAATGTGTAAAATGATTTTTTTCTTTAATCTTTAAAATTAAATTTGGAATTTGGTGTTGATGGAAGTCTTGCTAAATAAATTTAAATTTAATTAAATTTTCTTCTTTTTTTTGAATTGCATTTTATTTTGAATTCCAATATGGTTAAGACCTTAAATTTGATCTAAATGAATTTTTATAATTTTAATTTTTAATTTCTAAAACAACATCTCAAATTTGTTTTAATTTGAATTCTCTAAATAAAATTCAATTAGATTTAAATGAATTTTAAATCATTTCAATTTGGAATTTCTAAAAGACAATCTCAATTTCAATTTTAATTTGATATTTTTTTTATGAATGATTTTAAACTTGGTTTTAATTCAAAGTTTTCAATTGAATTTCGATTTTATTTAAATTTGAAGGTTCTAAATAAAATTTCAATTTGGTTTTCACTTTATTCCAAATGAATTTAAATCTTTATTCGAAGGGCTGACACCACTCATAAGGATTAATTCATATTTTACTTCTAAAATGAGAATTGATTCACATGAGATATATTTTTTTTAATTATCATGTTAATCTTATGATGGATTTGAGATTGTCAAATGTCTCAAGGTAAACATCAGCATGATAATTTTAATTGTCGTGTTAATCCTATGACAGATTTGAGATTGTCAAATGTCTCAAGGTAAACATCAACATGATAATAAATTGACAGATGTTTGTCCACTCACAAAATGCTACTCTATTTTATTCATAAAGTTAGAATATGATTTAGTGAGACATTGTTTAAATAAAATTTTGACCTTTAGTTGTTAACTAAGAAGGAGTTAGGAATATAACAATGGAAGCAATTAGGTTCTACAACACTCTAATTACATCAATTTTGAAGATCAAACATGCTTTTTTTCAAAATCGAAAAACAGAGGATGAACACTTACTTGTTGTAGCTCAAAATTGAATCAAATTCCTTCAAATCCTTTATCCCGAACACTTCGTGGACCACCACAAGGATTTCCCTTGTTATCCTCTAGCCCTAGAACGGATTGTGGGATCAAAATTGTGTTGAATCTAGAACAAAAACGTGAAGAACACAGAGTTTTGAAGAGTTTTTAAGTCGATGAATTTTCTATCAAACTACACGAAGTTCTCAACCCATTTTCATTCTTACTTTCGTTTATATAAAGGAGAATCAATGCAAATCTAATTTACATGCATAATGACACCAACCAAGGTGATTAACATGGTGAATTTGGTAGTGGAAGAAGATGGATTGTAAGAACACCTCCTACTCTTCCATGCAAATTAAAAAAATAATCTCAAATAAACAGGAGTTGATAGTTAGCGCAAGATTAAGATTGAGTTACCTAGGTCATCATGTTGAAATAATTAGAAGTAAAAGTGATTATTTCATGGTCTGGCCAAGCAAAGTCATTGATAGGATGCACCCACTCTCATGTCTCTATATGAACAATATAAGATCACATCGTTTGTATCATATACAAAATGGGCCGCATCCATAGTGTCCCCAAGATAAGGTACCCAACCTTATCCCTATACTATAGATTGTTTTGGCTATTACCTAAACTTGATTCAATTTTATGTCTACACATAAAGTCTAAGTATTCAGACTATAGTCAGGAGTTCTTAGTTTATTGGATTTAATAAATGCAATTCACATATTTAATAACAACTTTACTTAATAAATCTCGATAATAACTTTATTGAGAATAAATTTCGAAATTTAAAAATTACGAGTTTTATGACATAAAACCCAATAAACTCCCACTTAGACTAAAACTCTAGAGAGTAAATATACATTATGTTGAGTTTATTGAGGAAAGCATATAAATACAATAAACTTGGGCATTAGATACCCAGTAGTTTTCTCCCACTTGTCCTAGTTTACATAACTCAAAGTCCTAAACTCTCTAGGTGACCTTCAAACCCTTTAGCTATGAGGGCCTTTGTAAACGGATCAGTAATGTTGTGCTCTGACGTAATTTGCTTGACGATTATGTCACCTCTTTGTACAATTTCTCTGATGAGATGATATTTGTGTTCAATGTGTTTGTCATGCTTATGGCTTCTGGATTCTTTGGAATTTGCAACTTCACCACTGTTATCACAATAGAGGGTGATAGGCAGATGCATATCTGAAACAACTTCTAGATTTGTTAAAAACTTTTCAAGCCATACTACTTCCTTTACTGCTTCACATGCAGCTACGTACTCAGCTTCCATGGTGGAGTCAGCTATACAACCTTGTTTGATACTCCTCCAAACTATTTCTCCTCCGTTTAGGATGAACACTGACCCCGATGTAGATTTCCTTGAATCTATGTTGGTATGAAAATCAGAGTCAGTGTATCCTGTAAGTATCAGATCCTTAACGTCACACATGAGCATATAATCCCTTGTTCCCTTAGATACTTAAGGATATTTTTAACGACAGTCCAATGATCATACCTAGATTGGACTGAAACCTGCTGACTATCCCTACTGCATAACATATTTTAGGTTGTGTACACCAGACTTCTGATTGCTGATGCATAAAGATACGTCTCATATCCTCAACTTCTTGAGGTGTCTTAGGACATTGTTCCTTTGACAAATGAATTCCATGTCTAAATGGTAAAATACCTCTTTTGAAATTCTGCATCTTATATCTAAATAACATTTTGTCAATTTATGATGCCTGAGACAAAGTTAACGTCTTGTTCTTGCGATTCCGAACAATTTGAATTTCAAGAACATACTGAGCCTCTCCTAAATCTTTCATTTGGAATTGGATTGCTAACCACTGTTTAACGTCAGTAAAAAATCTACCTAAATCCCAATGAGAAGGATATCGCCAACATATAATACTAGAAATGCTACAGTTGTGTTGATAATCTTCTTTTAGACACAAGGTTCATCAACATTTTGTTCAAAGCCATAAGATTTGATCGCAATATCAAACCTTATATTCTAGGATCGAGATGCTTGTTTTAACCATAAATGAATCTTTTAAGTTTGCAAACCTTTTGCTCTTGACCCTGTTTAATGAACCCCTCTGGTTGAACCATATAAATACTCTCTTCAAGATAGCCATTCAAAAAAGTTATCTTGACATCCATTTGCCAAATTTCATAATCATAAAATGTGGTAATGGATAAGAGTATTCTTATCGATTTTAACATGGCAACATGATTGAAGGTTTCTTCATAGTCCACCCCCTCTCTTTGGGTAAAACTCTTTGCCACTAATCTAGCCTTAAAGGTACCTTACCAGTTTGGTCTCGTTTTCTCTTGTAGATCCATTTACAACCAATAGGTTTTACCCCACTTGGTTGATCTACAAGTTCCCAGACTAGATTGAAATACATAGACTCCATTTTGAGGTCCATGGCTTTGATCCACTGGTCTCTATCTACATCATTCATTGCTTATTTATGGTCAATGGATCCTCTATGCCATCATAAGGTATGACGACTTGAGTTTCTGTCAAACCCATGTAATGGTCAGGTTCATGGATAACCCTCCCATTATGCGAGGCACTCTTAACTCTTGAAAAGGATGTGTTTTAACCACAACTCCTGTAGAAGGACCAACTTGATCAACAAATCTTGTTGACTTATCTGTAGTTTCTTTAGAAATTTCACTTAGTACTAGTTTACTGCGAGGTTGATAATCTCTTATGTGGTCTTCCTCTAAGAAAGTAGCATTTGTCAATACAAGCACTCTATTTTCCTGAGAATAAAAAAAATAAACCACTTTTCATTTCTTTGGGATATCCTACAAATAGGCATGATTTTGAACAACGTTCTAACTTCTTTGGATCTTTATGTAACACTCTACTTTTAAACCTATGCGCTTAAGAGCTTATAAGGAAAAGAAGTAAGACAAGAGAGGTGGTATTAGATCACAAGCTTGTGGAGTTGGTCGAGAAATGTTACCAAAATAGGAATAAGTATGCATTAAACTTAAAGGAAAGAGAGGTTTGTGCTTAAGTATTGGGTTAAGAATAAGCCGAAGATAGGTTTGGAAGATTTCATTGAGTGATCTCCGGATCTTAGACTTGAAGTAATTCTTGGAGTTAAGAATTCTTCTAAGTAGAATAGCTAGACTAGGAGAACGCAACTATGCTTTTAAGCTTGGAAGTATTATCTAAGGAAAAGAAAGGAAATTTCACCAAGTGATGGAAAGAGTTAGAAGTATAGTCGAAAGTTAGTTGAGTTGGATACATATTTGATAAGTAAGAGACTATGTTGGACGCATGGTCAAGACTAAGAAAACACATGGTAAGGGTAACCATTGTGGAAAAGAAAATGGGTAAGTGTTGAAGTATTGTAAGGAAACCCGAGAGCTCGGGGGAAAAGTTGAACGTATAGGAGGTAACTCGAGAGCTCGAGGAGAAAGAAATAAACGCATAGGAGGTAATTAAGGAAGGAGATGTAAGCTTGGCTTAAGTAGGATGTATGAGCAAGAGGACTAAAGTTGAGTAGTGGTGTGTTGGAAGGAAATCTAAGTCTCGGAAAGAAGGATAAAACGCATAAGGTGAAATCGAGGGAAGATGCTATCGTAATTTAAGGTAAACACATGACTTCCATCAAGGGAGATTTTGTTGAGTCTTGGATAATTTAGAGGGTTGAGAAGTAAGTCTAAAGGAAGGAAGCCGGAGATGGACGTATACTAGATTTATTGTGGAGAAAATGGCTAAGTATAAGGAAGAGGTTGGAAGCATAACCCTCGGATACATTTCAGGAATGCAACGAGGAACAATCAAGGGTTTCTTAAGGATGGAAGGAACGTCATGGATGCATAGCAAAGTAGAGATAAACGCATGGTAGTATGCGGTTGAGAAACCTGGTCAAAAGTAGGAAGGCCGGGAGGAAGTAAAGAGAATAAAGAAGCTAAAACCTTAAAGAGAATTAAATGGATGCATAGGGGCACTAAGTTGGATGCATGATTTGTATCTCGGAACGAGTCAAACGCATAAGATGAGTTTATAAAGGTTACGTGGTTTCATTTAGACTTAACATTTCATAAGGAGGAGGTGTGGGGTTGCATGTCGGATGTGTTATGCAGTGTGACAGGTGGCAAACAAGTGGCAAATAGAGAGGAAAAGTTGGATGACCAGTCCTCTATCCCAAAGCTATAAATAGGACCTTGAGGGAAGGGGAGCAGGTGATGATCCTTAAATCTGAGTTCTTGAGAGAAAGGAGAGAAAGAAGGCTGAAAAGAGCAACCCTTGCGTCCGTAGAGGTAGTCTGCGGCTAGGAGAGGAGGTATTCCTAGCTACCTTGCGTTCAACAAGTTGTTGGTACTTAGGGAAACCAAATATGCTTTACGTCCAACAGTACTGCCAGAAGGAGGAAATTATCTGCTTACGATCAAGGTGAACCTTGCGTTCAAGATAGACTTTGTGTTCAAGGTGAACCTTGCGTTCAAGATAGACCCTGTATTCAAGGTAGATCGGTGCGTCCAAGGGTAACCAAAAAAGTTTGTTGGAAGGCTGCACCTTGCGTTCAAGTTATCAACCTTGCATTCAAGGTGTAGGGTTGCATTTAACCGAGCTGTCAGAAGAGAAAATCAGTTGCTTTGCATTCCAGACTTGCAAACCCTGCGTCCAAGAAACTCGGGAAAGACAAAATTAGAAGGAAGAAAAGGGAACTTCCCTTAAGCAATTATTAAGCTCTGGGAGTGACACTTTTCTTTCTCTAAATGATTTTATTTAAAATGTTTAGCCATGCTTTCTTATTAAATGTAATTTTATGATGATCTGAAAAACATGATGGTTGCTTATATTTGATTTTATGACATGAAGACATGTTTTATCTATTTTCCACAAGTTGTTGAAAAACATGTTTATAAGATGCTATCTATTGAAAAACGCTCTATTTTCCATGAAAGATGTTTACAACGAACTGTTTACGCAAAATGTATCTGTTTCTAAAATGTTTTCTAAGGGACCCAATGCTGAGGGACATTGAGAAGACATGTGGGCAACCCTGTGACTTAAACGGAGCTCAATTCTGAGGGACATTGAGAAGACATTTGAGTTTCCGAGGGACCCAGTATTGATGGACTCGGAGAAGGCACTTGGGCATCCCGAGATATTCCTATGTGCACATAGAGACTGTTTTCGATGTTGGGTGCATTGAGTTTTGCTCCGACTCGACTAACAGAAATATTCGTTTTCGATGTTGGATGCGTTGACTTTTGCTCCGCCTCGACTAAGGGAAATTTTAATACAAAAGAAGATTTGATGCATTTGTAGACTGTTTTATTTAAAAGACCTGACTTATGTTTTATCTCAAGGCTTAACAAGAGTTGTATACAAATGTTATGTTTGAGCATAATTTAATTTCTTGAGTTATTATTTTCTGATATGAACATATATGATTTGACAAGGGTATTTAAGCATGTATTTACAATAGATATGTCTTGAACCAGTGTTTTATACGCAATGTGTTTAAATGTTTCTACTTTGATTAATTTTCGAAACAAAGGTAATTTTACAAAACTAGTCACTCACTAGGCAACCCAGCTCATACTTTCCTATTTTTCTATTTTTCCAGGTAGCGAGTGAATTCGGGATGCTTAGCCTACACAAGAATCTCGTCTGGGTCGTCTTTAGTGTTTAATAGTTGGATAGTGAACCTCACAAAGGAGTGAAGGTTGCTGTCCTCACACCTCCTCATGGGTTTTGGAGGATAATTTGGGAGGGGGTTTGACACTTTAGCGAACACATGTGTTGGGCATCCCAAATCTTGAAGTGATGTAAACTACCTTTACGCCCTTTCCATAATTCGTATGGTTTTTCTGAAACACTTTTAGAAGGAACCATGTTCAAAATATATACAATAGTCTCTACTACATGCACCCCAAACGAATCAGGCAATTGAGCATAGCACATCATTAAACAAACCATGTCTAACAATGTTCTATTTCTCCTTTCTGATACACCATTCTGCTGAGGTGTACCAGGCGCATAGAGTTGAGACTTAATTCTATATTCTATCATATAGTCTTGGAATCTTAAGTCCATATACTCTCCACCTCAATCTGATTGAAGTGTTTTAATAGTTTTACCTAATAGGTTGCCAACCTCAGCCTTATACTTTTTGAATTTTTCAAGAGCCTCGGACTTCTGATGCATTAGGTAAACATAGTCATACCTAGAATAATCATCAACAAAACTATTGAAATATTCATACCCTCCTCGTGTTTTGACATTCATAGGATCGTAAAGGTCTTAGTGCACAAGTTTTAAGGGTTTTTTTTTGGCTTTAAGACCTTTTCTAACAAAAGTTCTTTTGGTCATTTTACCCTTAAGACAAGACTCACATTGCACCCATTAAAATCGAGTTACCTAGGTCATCATGTTGAAATAATCAGTTTTAATAGTAAATGGTGTTTTAAAGTAAAAGTGATTATTTCATGGTCCGGTCTTATGCAAAGTCATTGCATAGGGTGCCCCCACCCTCATATCTCTACATAAACAATATAAGATCACATCGTTTGTATCATATACAAAATGGGCTGCATCCATAGTGTCCCCAGGATAAGGTACCCAACCTTATCCCTATGCTATAGATTGTTTTGGCTATTATCTAAACTTGATCCAATTTTATGTCTACACATAAAGTTGATAAGCACTTGAAAAGTGCTTTCTATTCTCTTAAATTAAGGGAGTTTATATTAGATTTCACTTGTTTGCTGGTGGTTTTCAGGTTAAAATGAGGAAAATTAGAAGAAAAGACTAAAAGATCAAAACCGAGCAAAAATACCGCGAAAAAGAGCCGAAAAACCCAAAATGGCAGAAATTGAGGCAGCGCCGCGGCGCTTGAACGGCGCTGCCGCGGCGCTAAAACCCGAGAGCTGGCTTTCAGATCGCAGCCCTAGCGCCGCGGCGCCCTTCAACAGCGTCGCGGCACTGTCCCTGATTTTTCAATAGCGCCGTGGCGCCAGTTTTCCTTAAATGAAAAATTGTTATTTTTGGTAAATTTTTGGGCGGCCAAACTCTATAAATTTGGGGGTTTCCAGCAGCCCTAAGGATCAAATCAAATCAAGGAAGTGCAGACCTAAAGAGGCACAAAAAGGAGAGAATTAAGTGAGAGTTCAAAGAGTGAGTTAGTTGCAAGGAAGAGGAAAAGAGTTTGAGATAGTCGTGGTGCCCTTTGAGTTCCGACGTGAGAGCCAAGGAGATCGTGATGGTGCTACCTCAATCAGAAGCCTCTTTTCAGTAGAGTTTCCCTTTCTTTACACTATTTCTTTGTTTATTTTGCTCAAACATGTTGCTTCAAGCTATGAGTGGCTAAACTCTTTAGTTTTAGGGTTTTGATGATTTGTTTATGAAATTATGTTAATCTTGTAGACTTTCATGGTTTTGTTGGAATGATTATGCTTTTCATTGTTATTGTGTTTAATTCTTGTGGATTGGCCATCTTCACATGTTAGGTTAGATGTATGATTGAGAGATTGTATGTTTAACTTGATCCATAACAATGAATTGTTGTTAATCTATCACGAGAGTAGTTAGGTTGATAATAAAAGTTGTTAAAGACTATTTTTAATGCCATGTAATTTTGTATTGGTTTTAAGAGATTAATAATCAATCGAGTTGCATGAGAAAGGGTTTTTTTTTTAGAGAAAATAACTTGGAATTAAGTTTCTAGACTTAGGCATATGAATGACAATAAAATCCATGAAATCTATAATATTGCATGATGAAATAAACAAGGATTCATTACCCTAGAACTCTCTTTGACTCTTGTGTTTCTCACTTTAATACTTTCCTTATTTGATTTATATTTTCCATAACTCATAATTTTCAAATTCAATCCTTAAATAAAATTGATTCAACTCTAGAATAGCTAAGTAACTTAAACCTTCACAATTGGATCTCCAGTGGAACGATATTCGGACTTAACCGTCTTATATTATAACTTGACCCGTACACTTGCGGTTAACACTCAAAGTGTGCATCAAAAGTCTAACTATTCAAACTATAGTTAAGGGTTCTTAGTTTATTGGATTTAATAAATGCAATTCACATATTTAATAACAACTTTATTTAATAAATCTCAATAACAACTTTATTGAAAATAAATTTTGAAATTTACAAAATACGAGTTTTAGGACATAGAACCCAACGATTAAATATTCTTCCTTTAAAATTGAGTATAAATTTGTCAACGAATTTTAAATGAAATTGATTATAAACAATAGTTTTGTCTAGGTTGAGTTACTTAAGTTGACCGTAAAGGAACACCTTCACCTGGGTGAATTGGATAAAAAAATAAAATGTTTTCAAATAGGTGTTGTAGAGTGCTAATACCTTCCCTACACTAAAAAAAGTAGACCACTTTTCTTTTCTTTTAATGGGTGACCAATCACACTTGAAAAAAATGATTGGTGGTGACTCCAGATCTTTCACCTCAAAAGAGACCTTAGGGAAGGACGTCTATTGCTCCGCGTCGTGATGACATTGCGGTAGCTTGGTGACTCTACTATGGAGTATTTTTAGAGGGTCATAGTCGTTATGTTTTATTTCTGTTATCCATGCACTTTTCCTATTTTGCTTTTATTTAATTGTATATATTTTTTTATTTAAGTACTCTTGTGAATACACTTATTTATTATTTTTGTTCTATGCATTCTCATTTATTTAATTTCATACACTTCCACGAGCTTCCTACCCGGGCTAATCCTATAAGATTACATTTGGAGGCTGAGTAGTGTGATTTCATGGAACTTGGTTCCCGTACAGGCATATGAAAATCTCCCCTCAAGTCAACTTTGTCGTGTACATAGTTGGAAAGCTTGAGGGCCGTTTTCGACTAGAAATGTTAAAGCTTAAACTTACATTGTCATGTATTTTGGAGTCAACCAGTGATTTTCTAAAGTTCGCACTCTAGGAAATATAGGTTTCTTCAAAACATAAAGGTCTTTTGGAAAAAAAAAAAAAAAAATTTGTAGGAGGTTTTATAATTTGATTTTTTTCAAAGAAAACCTTTAGGAAAGAAATATTTTTTGTAAGAATGTTTTAAAACAAAACAAACAAATATTTAGAAAATTTTTGGTTTGAATGGTGTCTTTAGAAAAAGAGATTTTCTATATATATTTTTAAATAAGAACAAAAAATAAAAAGAAGATTTTTTTTTTTTTTAAATGGGTCTTTTGAGGAAAGAAGAAGAGGTCTTTCCGAAAACTTTAAATCGAAAAAGTTTCATAAAGAGTTCTAAAATTAGTTTTTTTTAGTCTTAAGACAAAAGACAGATTTTCAATGGTCTAAAAAAAAAGAATATTTATTATTTTTTCTAAAAAAAAAGGTGGTTTTTTTTTAAAAAAAATCTTTAAAAAACAAAAAATTGATTCGAAGTTTTGAACTTGGATTTTTTTCTTAAAAATGAATGTTGTAGAAAAACAAAGTTTTTAAAAATTGGAAAGTTTTCGTAAAGAGTCATAGAATTGATTTTTTTTCCATAAATAGATACTCTTGAGAACCTTCAATTTTCTTCAAAAACAAAAAATAAATAAATAACAAGCAAAAGTAACACATCAATAACTATTTATTAACGATTTAATGACGGTTAAATTATTACATTTACAATCTACGAGTTTTAGGGCATAAAACCCAACAAGTACCATGTAGGAGCTGTGGGGCATTCAAAAGAAAACTGCCTTAGCCTTAAACATACAGTCCAAGCTTTAATCAAAGCAGGTTGGCTAAATTTTTCAAGTGGCCAACACTAAGAATTTAGGGCTGCCTTCATTTTGAGTACTTGGTTATGAAGATCAATGTGGAACTCTTGTCCTCTTTCATTATTAATAAGGTTGATTTCCTTTAATTCTCTACAAAAATTCAGCGAGTAGTAGAGTGACATAAAACCTGCTTTAGCTAAATACCTGAAAGAATGTGAATATATGTGAAGTTGAGCTCTTTTGTTTTTTAAAAAGAGGTTAAGGCTTCATTATACACTTGTATTAAACCATCATTCATTTAATTTGTCTTTTAAGAAAAAAAAAAAAAGAGAAATGGGATTTCTTTTTAAAAGACTTCTACATTGGAGATAAAATGAAATTACATAATTTTTTCAAATATTTTGCAAGTGAAATGCTTTTAAGTGTGCCCTAATCATTCTTGTTATGTAAAACTTTAGCATGATTATCTAGAGCAACCATGATTTTTGTTATTTGCAGAAAATGGGTAAAAAGAAAGTCAAAAAAAAAAAAAAAAAAAAGAAAAAGGAATTTTTACTGTTCTCATTAAGTATAAAGGAAAACAATCAAATACCAACATTTTATCCCATTTTGGGGAACATCATTATTGAGCCAAAATCTTGTTTAAAGGCATTCTTTACCTTGACTTTTATAATTCTCATGTGTACCTTACTACCACAGTTCCAAGCAAGATTTTAATTATCACATTGGGACAAACACCGTGAGGACCCAAAATTACTCACTTCATAAAACCTTGCACCTAGCCAACCATCATATTTGAATTTGTGGAAAGCCATTGTTTTGCTAGCCTATTACAATAAGATGTGGGTTAAAATTTCAAACTATCCACCCAAACCAAGAGGGCTTTAAGGGTAATGAACTAGTATTGGACTCTTGCGATGTGCTGTTTCATAACTAAGACTTGTAGTTCCCCACATTTCTTCATTTTTCACTTCGTTTAATTCATATTTGAATTTTTGACTTCATTTCCTATCCTTGTCTTTTTCTCTTTCCTCAAATAGAAAGTGATTCGAAGACTGAAGATAATGGTTTTTGAGAATTAAGGAGTTAGTGACTTGAAAACGAGTCTTACAATCTCAATTCCCTTCAATGAGTTTTGCCTAAGGGACAACCTCAATATGGTACCAAAAAAACCAAGCGTCAAGATTGTCAACAAAGAAGCAACATGGAAACGACGATTGAAGTTACAAATGATGATTTGTACAAGATTGATATCTTCTATATTTGACTCAGTCATCTTGCCAAAGCATGTTGAAGTATCTAAGCCTATAGAAAAAAAAAAAAAAAGGAAAAAGGAAAATCGTAAAAAGACCATAGTCATGTAGAGCAAGAAGCAATTCTATTCAAGGGTTCCTCTTTGCAAATCATCAAACTGGGGCAAAGCTTTTATTATTTTACTAGCAAAGTCATCATCAAATTGGGGCAAAACCTTCACAGCTATACTAGGGCATAAACCAAGTTATGGTTGAGAGAATAACATTTTCCTTAAATTCATATTCTTACTCAAACTTCCAATCAACTACGAGGCTAATGTTACGAAGTAGTTTAATTAAGTAAGATACTCAATATTTCTAAAAAAGTCATTTTCATAAAGTAATTATTTGGTGCAAGTGCACCCTACATATTATGCATGCATGTGTCATCCTAACATTCATGCACATGCATCATTCCTTTGCGTCTCAAGTGTTAACTTCATTGGTCAAGCAAAAAAGAATCAAGGCATGTGCTACAATGTATTGCTAATTGCATATTCACTCTTTAAATTCAATTGAGCATGCTAGTTAAGAATGTTTGTTTTTGTTGCATCTATGAGATTCATGCATATGCATTATTGCATCATGTCTCAAGAGTTGAAATCATTGGTTGAGCCAAAGGAATTAAAGCACATCTTTCTCTACATTGTTAGTGCATAATCACTTAAGTTAATTGAGCGTGCCAATAAAATGTCTTTGTTGTATCCAAGAGACTCATACAAGCACATCAATGTGTCACATGTTAACTTCATTGGTCAAGCAAAAAAGAATCAAAGCATGTGTTACCATGCATTGCTAATTGCATAATCCATTTAAGTTTAAATAGGCATGTATATACATAAAGGAAGCCTCTGCCTATCATGTTCCATCCGTAGCATTGGGGCAAATGCTTTAGTCTAACTCACATATGTATTTACCTGCACGTAAATTCATCACATCAGTAGGACCTTGCATAGATTACACTTGCATAAATGTTTTAGGTTAAGCTAGCACATAAGCTCAACCTTGAGCATTGGTATTGGTTTTGAGTGCGATTTCGTTTTCTTACCTCCTACATTTAGATAATCACCATAAATGAAAGTTTTTATTTTTATTTTTATTTTTTTAAACTTGCTTTAAAAAAAACGTGATGTAATGTGTTTTTTACTTATGCTTTTAAGCATTTTTCTGTTGGTTAAATCAAACACAATTCAAGATTGGGGTCGAAGCCTGGTCAAGTCAAGCTCGTTAACTTTTCTGTTGGTTAAATCAAATACATTCAAGATTGGGGTCAAGTCAGGTTCGTCTGCTCTTATTATTGCTTAAATCGAACCTTGATATTTAGCTTTGTCAAGTTAGGTCCATTCACATTTACTTTTAGCTAAATTGAACCTTGTCATTTAGTTAATGTCGAAGTCTGGTCAAGTTAGGTTAATTTACTTTTCTTATGGGTTTTGAACACAATTCAAGATTCTGGATCGAAGTAAATCTTTTCCTCCCCTAGACACTTTGTCTTCTTCCTTTGCCTACCTTTTCAATCCTTCAAGGATACACAAAGGATGGCAAACTGTAGACACTGTATTTCGTCCGATGTTTTTTATTCAGTTATTATTTTTATTTTCCTATTGCAATGTTTTTATTGCTTTTTTTTTTTTTTTTAATTCTTGTATTATTGTTATTCTAGATAATTTTGACTAGTATAATTTATTTAGGAAAATTATTATAAATAGAAAAAATATCAAACTATTTACAAATATAGCAAAATTTTACTTTTTATCTATGATAGATCGCGATAGACCCAGATAGACATCTATCTATGTTTATCAGCTAGGAGTGTCTCAATTCAGTGAAAGAATAATTGTACACCCTAAAGTGACATTTATTCTAAATCACTGAAGTATCATTACAAAAATAAAATGACATTAGGGTTCATTAATTTTTTGCAAAATTATGATTGGTTTTAATGAGTAATGAAAACATATTTAATATAAATAATTTTTTTTCAGCAACTCAAATATGTCTAGCGTTGTCATTAATTTACATGTTGTTGATAAACTAACTAGAGAAAATTATGCAAATTGGAAAGTTACCATAAATACTACATTAGTAATAAATGACCTCAAATTTGTTCTGACGGTGGAATGTCCTCCAATCCCCGGAAACAATGCATCATGAAATGTTCGTGATGCATATGATAGATGGATTAAGGCCAATGATAAAGCCCGCATTATAATTTGGCTTGCTTAACTGAAGTTTTGGCCAAAAAGCAGGAGATTATGGTCATTGTTATAGAAATCATGGGATCGTTGCATGAGATGGTTGGACAAAAGTCCTCTCAACTCAAGCATGATGCTCTCAAGTTCATATTCAACACTAGGATGAATGAGGAAACATTTGTTAGGAAACATGTCCTTAGCATGATAGTCCACTTCAATGTGGCTGAGATGAATGGGGTTGTAATAAACAAATCTAGTCAAGTTAGCTTTATTTTGGAAACTGTTTTGTAGAGTTTCCTAAAGTTTTGCAACAATGCTGTGATGAACAAAATAGAGTATAACTTAACCACCCTTCTAAATGAGCTATAAACCTATGAGTCCATGATGCAAGTCAAAAGACACATTGGGGAGGCCAAAGTTGCAAAGGAAATATGTTTCCACTGCAATCAGGATAGGCACCGGAAAAGGAATGGCCTAAAATATTTGCCAAAGAAAAAGAAGGGGCCAAAAAAGGAAAATTTGATT
Organism: Citrullus colocynthis; assembly: GCA_031780015.1. Classification (NCBI taxonomy): domain Eukaryota; kingdom Viridiplantae; phylum Streptophyta; class Magnoliopsida; order Cucurbitales; family Cucurbitaceae; genus Citrullus; species Citrullus colocynthis. Next base: position 1,119,804 of record QLSR01001495.1, read on the forward strand.
TGCTTGTTCTGGAAACTTGTTTAATGGAAAATAATGATTTGATACTTGATTCAATGGCCACTTCTCTAAAAGAAAATGACCATCTTTGGAATTTAAAACTTGGTCACATAAATCTTAACAAGATTGAGAAATTGGTTAAAAATAGACTTCTAAATGAGTTAGAAGAAAATTCTTTACTTGTATATGAATCTTGACAAAACGACCTTTTACTGGAAAATGTTATAGACCCAAAGATCCTTTAGAACTTGTACATTCAAACCTTTGTGGTCTGATGAATGTTAAGGCAAGATGTGGGTTTGAATATTTCGTCACATTCAATGATGATTATTCAAGGTATGGGTACGTTTACCTAATGCAACGAAAGTCTGATACACTTGAAAACTTCAAAAAGTACAAGGCTGAAGTTGAGAATTTGGTAGGTAAAAACATTAAAACACTTAGATCAGATCGATGTGGAGAGTATATGGATTTGATATTCCATAACTATTTAGTAGAACATGGAATCACATCTCAACTCCCAACACCTGGTACAGCTCAACAAAATGGTGTATTAGAACAGAGAAATAGAACCCTGTTAGACATGGTTTGATCAATGATGAACTATGCTTCATTACCTAACTCATTTTGGGGATATGTTGTGGAGATTGCAACTTATCATCTGAACCAGGTTCCATCGAAAAGTGTTTCAAAGACCTTTTGAATTATGGAAAGGTCGTAAAAGTAGTTTACAATATCTCAGAATTAGAGGATGTCCAGCATGTGTGCTTGTTGTAAACTCTAACTCTTTCTTAATAATATTTAAGTTTATGTGGCTAAATACAAGCTTATGGACTTAGCTAAATTTTGTGTTGTTAGGTGCCAACTAGGAGTGGAGATGGCGAACATTTGTTGGGCATTGAACTTATGCTTAGTTTGATGGCAAAGGCTTTTCAAGTTTAAGGTGAAGTGGCTTGAGGTTGTGCTTGGTATGGTAGTAAGAGTTTGGCAAGCAAAAGATATTTTAGGCGTGAGAAGGCACGACATTGAGCTTTGCATTAGAGGAACCTCTAAAGATGGTGCTAGGCGTTGAAGGAGTGGACTAAGAGGTAGGCGTCCAAATTCCTTTTAATTTTGGATTAATTATTTTATTTATTAATTAAAGATAATTAGGTGACAAATTAAGAGAAATTATGGAAACGGGAAGCATGAGGTGTCATTAGAAGATTTTTTATGAAGGCTGATGTGAGTAGTATAAATAGAAGTTTTAGGTATTGATGATCAGTTTGCACATTTCACCTAAGCAAATGGAGAAATTTTCCAACCAAAATCTTTCTTGTTCAGTGTAATTCATGTGACACGACTGCCAAAGAGAAATTCCATCGGAAAAGTGCTGGAAATTGAAAGGAAAACAAGGTTGTTCAAGCTGTTGAGTGTAGTCAAGCAAGAGTTGGAGATTGGCGGATTCCGAGTTGTTGAGGAAGAATTAAAGGGCCAAATTTGGAGGTAAGCTAGTTGAGAGGTTGATTTAGAGGTCTGAATCAGAAAAAAAAATTGGCTGAGAGTGTTAATTTTGGTGGCTGAAAGTTAAACTTTGATTTTAGGTACAATTGGGTGCAGTCGGCTGAAGGTTGAAGAAGTGCATGGAAGAGGCTACCGATGCTAGAGGCTTGGAAGCTTGTTTAGAGGTTAGTGAGGCACTTTTCGTGCTTAGGTGGGGCAAGCCGTGGGCGTGAGATTGCACATAGTGGGGGCGTGCAGGTGGCCGTGGCACACAGGACTTGCGTGTTAGACTATTGGGGTGCTACGCGGTAAGGACATTAGATGCATGCATGATCAACGCCCATGAGGACGTTCGACGCATTGCGCATGTACCTGATCGACGCCTAGTGCTCATGCTTATGCCTGTGATTTGCGTAAGTGAGGGCCTGTGCAAGGGCTGTGCTGTGCGAGTGGGCAGCCAAGGCTGAGTGTGCATATGCTTGTGCCCGTGTCCAGCAAGTTGCATGCCTAATTCCATTGCATTTCACTTAAGGTATTAGCCATTGTAATATGCGTTGATGGGTTGGTTCAAGTATTAATTTGACCTAAGGGCATGAATAACTTATATTAAAGGGTCTCGGTTGATTTCCCTTCCTTTAGCTACTCAGATGTTTCAGTTCGCTAAGTTTTTAAAGAAAGTTGGGAAGAGCCTAACCAAGGTAAATGAATTTATTTTGAGGACAAACAGACGTGTGGAAGGTTTATAACCCACTGGAACTTAGCTAAAAGGAGTGACAGGCATTGATTTGAAATATTTTTGCTTGGGTTTAAGTTTTCCTTTTAACTTATCGCATGATTTGATGAAAAGCATGATTTGACCAAGGTTTATGAAGCCATGCGTTGAATTTCTTCTTGAACATATTAAATATTTGTGTTTAGAAAAGCATGTTTCTATAATTGTTTCAAAAGTTATAGTGAAACTTGCGTTCTTCAACTAATTCAAGTAATATTTGAGAATGATTTTCCATGTTCATTACTGTATTGAATCCTATATGAAGTTTATTTTCAATTAGTTAAATGTATCTTAATATTGACAAAGGAAGGGACCCAAGACTAAAGGACAAGGAGAAGGTATTTGGGTAGCCCAATATGTGAGGTCTTTGGGACCCACCTCGACACACAAGGAGGCTTTGAGCCGTGTGTCGGGGTGTTGGCCCTTTGGGGGCATTTCTATGTGCACATAAGAGAGTTATTGACTGATTGTATTGAGATTACTCTACATTAGCTAAGGAATGTTTTCAACATTAAGAGTATTGAGCTTGCTCTACCTCAACTAAGGATTCAGGGTACAAGCTTTCAATATTATGAATGTTAACTAAGCATACTACATTTCTATTAATTTCTGGCAACTGTTTTATGTGTTCATGCTTTACTAGTTAAAACTTATCAAGTCACAGTCACTCATTGGGCTTCCCAGCTCACCCTTTTTCTTCTATTTTCTGTCACCTAGTTAGCGAAAGACTTCATGGTGCTTAGCCTATCAAACGCCGCTTCTTCTACGAACTTCTAATTTATTTAGTAAACTTCTATATGTTTTGGGATTAGAGTCTATCTTGTACATACTACTGTGGGAGGAACTAAGAGTTTGTAAATAAGTGTGACTAGCTATAAGTGTTGGATGTAAATATTATCTACTGAATATAAGAGTATGTCTTTATCAATGCCGATTGTTATGTTATGTCATGATTTTCTACTTAATCGGGTTTCTAAGGAAGATAGGTTGGTTAGTAAGTGTCGTAAAAAGGTCGATACTTACTGTCTTCACATCTTTTCTTAGGTTAAGAGGGTAACTTGGGAGAGGGTATGACACTTGTGGCTAACCCAAAGAAATTGGAACCACGTTCCAAGTTATGCATATTTGTAGGCTGCTAAAAAAAACGAGAGGTAATCTCTTTTAGGACCCAAAAGAAAATAAAGTATTTGTGTCGACAAGTGCTACTTTTTTAGAGGAGGACCACATTAGGGAGCATAAACTACGCAATAAAATAGAATTGAATGAACTTTCCAAAGAAACTATTGAAACCTCGATAAAAGTTGTTGAAGAGGCTAGCACATCAAAAAGAGTTTTTGATGTTGGTTCATCTAGCTAAATACATCCTCCTCAGAGTTGAGGGAGCCTCAACGTAGTGGAAGGGCTATAAATGAAGGGATTGAATCCCAATGTGGAAGCATTTGATCGCTTTTGTTTTTGATTCGGGAAAGAAAAACATAGTTGATTTTCTAGAAAAATAAGGCTAAGCATATGTAACAAAAAATTCAGAAAATACCTTTTGGATGAAGAGGATTCTTCTAAATCACTTGGAGTTTTCTCTAAATTACTTGGAGTTTTCTGAATTATAACTCCAAGGTCACAAACATCACCGTTATGCAACCTTGCTATGACTCAGGGAGGATCAATGGGATGGTGGGATCCTTTCTTGTTCCAGGGAACTGAAAAATTTTGAGAGAAGGTTTTCTAGAGAATTTTAGAGAGAAGGGAGCTTATGGCTATTTGTTTTTTTGCCATGAGTTTCATGTATCTCTGTATCATTATATAGAGATCAAGCCCTAACTCTAATCCCTAATTATTATGTATCAGATAGATTAAATCAAATTTAATATAATTAAATAAATAATAATCAATTAATTAATTCAACCATTAATAATTAATTAACAAATAGACATCACATATTTATTTATAATGCATTTAAATCATATAAAAATGCATATCTTTCTTTTAAGCTATATTTCAATATGAATCTCGTTCATATTAATTTACTCTATAGCTTTAATATGAATCTACTTCATATTAAATTAATATCTAAATCTCATTCAAATGACAATCTCTCATATTAAATAGTTTCAATTATTGATGCGCACTTTCCATGTTAACTGCAAGTGTACGGGTCGAGTTATAATATAAGACAGTGAAGTCCAAATATCGTTCCACTGAGGATCCAATTGTGAAGGTTTAAGTTACTTAGCTATTCTAGAATTGAATCAATTTTATTTGGCGATTCAAATTCAAGTTGTGATTTTAGAAATAAAACTAGAAAAGGAAAGCAAATAAATAAGAAACACGAGAGTCAAAGAGAGTTCTAAGGTAATGAATCTTTGTTTACTTCATTATGCAATATTATAGGGTTCATGAATTTTATTGTAATTCATATGCTTAAGTCTAGAAACATAAATCCAAGTTACTTTCTTGCAAAAACAACCTTTTCTTATGCAACTCAATTGATTACTAATTTCTTGAAACCAATACAAATCACATGGCATCAAGAATAGTCTTTGACAACTTTTATTATTAACCTAACTATTTTCATGAGAGATTAACAACAACTCTTCGTTATAGATCTTAGACATACAATTTTCTCAATCATACATCTAACTAACATTAAAACATGGCCATTCATCAAGAATTTAAGCACAATAACAAAGAAAAGCATAATCATTACAACAAACCATGAATAATCTACAATTTCAACTTAACTTCTTAAACAATTCATCAAAACCTTAAAACTAAATAGTTTAGCCACTCGTAGTTTTAAGCAACATGTTCACAACAATATAAGCAAAAAAAAAGTGTAAAGAAAAGAAAACTCTACTGAAAAGAAGCTCTTGATTGAGGAAGAATGGTCAAGATGTCCTTGGTCTTTACGCTGGAACCCGAATGACACCACGACTCTCTCTCGAACTCTTTTCTCTCCTCCTTGCAGCTAACTCACTCTTTGGACTCTCTAATGAATTTTCTCTCAATTCTCTTCTTCTTGTGTCTCTTGGTGTGTAGATTGATATAATTGTTAGGGTTGCTGGAAATGCTCCAATTTATAGAGTTGGCTGCCCAAAATTCTTTAAAAAAATGTAGATTTTTCAAATATGGAAAACTGGCGCTGCGACGCTGATCAATAGTACCGCTACACTGTCCGTCATCAAAGGATGGCGCCGTCACACTGTCTATCATGAAAGCCTACCCTTGGTGCCGTGCCGCAGCACCGCAACAGTGCTGTTGCATTGAAGGCAAAGGTTGCTCTCCGGAAAGAGTGTCGCAACACTGCCTTGTTTTTTTGGCAGTTTTGTACTTTTCTTCTCTTTTTCGCTAGATTTTGGCTCGGTTTTGATCTTTTTGTCTTTCAATTCTAGTTTTCTTTATTTTGACCTGAAAACCACTAGCAAACAAGTGAAATCTAATATAAAGTCCTTTAATTTAAGAGAATAAAAAGTACTTTTCAAGCCCTTTTCACCACCCCAAACTTAGAGATTTGCTAGTCTTGAGCAAAGATTAGAATCAAATAAAGGGAGTTTAGATGAAGTGTGCAATCGACTCATGTCTTAGAGAATAGCATTTTAGAGCTTAAGTAGAAACATGCAAGTATATTTATATTAGTATTATCATTCAAGGCCAAATCTTGCTATCTCCCATGAGTGTGTGTGCAAGCCTCATTCAATTTAAAATGCTAAAACTCAAATTGGGACTTAAGAGAGCTTCCTTAGTTTTCCCCCTACTCTAGCTCATGCACCAATCTTCAAGCATCCATACATTTCAAGTGAGTAATATTTCCACTAAGGTGCCATTCAATCATATTTTTCATGGGCCCTAAACTTGCATTCTTTTACCTAGGGGCACTAGCTTTCACACATTCATTATAGGGACTCGTACCTAGTCAATTCCCAGGTGTCCTTACTGATCACAGCAAAGGCGGCTCTTTTTACCCCTATCCATGCATACTCATTACAAGTTTAACATTTAAAAAGATTGACATGTAAAGCTCATATATTTTGTGTACACTTTTTTTTTCTCAACGACATGTATATTCTTTTATTTTTCCTTAGTCTAAGATTACAAACTATCATGCATTTTTACTCTCTAACCAGTGGGGCCTTTCGGAGTGACAACCAAATACACCCAACTTAATCCTTTTTTCAGTTAAAAATTCTAAATTGTGGCTACGTGCTCAAGAATATGGAAGATTTTAAGAGGAACTTAAATGAATTTAACTCAAGATAATGCTATTCTATTTCCACAATAAGTTTCTATCATGCAAATTTGAGTCTCATCATGGGCAATCAACATCAAAGCACACGACCATAAAAAAAAACATTCCCATTATCTTTAAAAGCTCCAAAATTTTCAATTTTTTTTTCTGAAATTTCATTGACATGCATATGATCATTAAAACCTCATAAACATGCATAGTAGGATAAAAAAACATACAAAAGTATGAATGGCACCTCCCACCCCAAACTTAGGATCATGCAATGTCCCTAATGCATAAGAGCATCAAACAAAGAAAGAACAAGCTTGGGAGCAAGCGGGAAGCCACCAAACATACTTGGTGTAAGGAGTACTTTTTGTGGTGAACCAAGATCCTGAAAAATAAGAAAGCATATGAGTGACTCAAAGATTTATTGAAAATAAAATAAAAGAAATAAATAAAGAAAGCAATAAGATTGGGTTGCCTTTTAATAAGTGTTTGGTTTAAGGTCTCTTAGCTAGACCGAACTCATGGATCATTCGATGAAAGCAAGGTTCTCAATTTGGCGTTTTTCATTGCCGATGTAATGCTTCAAATGTTAACCATTTACTTTGAAGATTGTCCTGCCACTTTGCAATTCCACCACTCCATGTTGGGACACATTTACAATGACAAAGGGTCCCGACCATCTTGTCCTAAGCTTATCTGGAAACAAATGTAAATGTGAGTTGAAAAGTAAGACTCTTTGTCCAAGAAGAAAGATCTGTGGGGTGATCTTCTTATCATGCCATCTAGCAGTGCGCTCCTTGTAGAGTTTGACATTCTCATAAGTTTGAGCGTGAAACTCTTCCATCTCATTGAGTTCCAAGAGGCATTTTTCACCGTCCTTCTCAGAATCCATGTTCAGCTTCTTGATGGCCCAATAAGCTCTATGCTCGAGCTCTACTGGTAAGTGACAAGCCTTTCCAAACACCAACCTGTACGGTGAAGTACCTATTGGGGTTTTGAAAGCTGTAAAGTTGGCCCACAGTGCATCATCGAGCTTAAGGCCCAATCCTTCCTATTGATCTTGGCGGTCTTTTCCAAAACCTGCTTGATTTCTGTATTAGATAACTCAGCAAGACCATTAGTTTTAGGTTGATAAGCTGTAGCAATTTTATGATTGACATTATATTTTTGCATCATGGATTCAAACAAATTATTGCAAAAATGAGAACCCTCATCACTCATAATAGCTCTAGAGGTACCAAAACATGTGAAGATGTTTTTATGCAAGAATTTTAAAATAGTGCAAGCATCATTGGTCCTAGTAGCTATGGCTTCTACCCACTTGGATACATAATATACTGCAACTAGAATATATAGGTAGCCGTCTGAAGACATAGGAAAATGCCCCATAAAGTCAATACCCATGACATCAAAGAGCTCCACTTCCAAGATAGGTTTCATTGGAAGCTCATGTTGTCTAGAAATATTGTCAGTACGTTGGCACCTATCACATGATTTGACAAAGGTATAACAGTCTTTAAAAAGAGGGGGCCAATGAAAACCTTACTAAAGTACCTTAGATCCAGTTCTAGTGGGTCCAAAGTGACCTCCATAAGGGGAGACATGACATGAATTCAAGATACTTACCACTTCCTCTTGAGGCACACACTTCCTTATCATACTATCAGCACAAACCTTGTAGGGAAGTGGGTCCTCCCAATGGTAAGACTTAACATTGTGTAGAAATCTCTTCTTTTGTTAAGAGTTCATGTAAGGTGGCAAATGTCCTCCTGCAAGATAGTTAACTATGTTAGCAAACCAAGGCAAACTATCTTTTACCTGATATAGTTATTCATCAGGGAACATCTCAACAATGGGGGGACATGAGTTAGCATCCCCATTCTCAATCCTAGACAGGTGGTTTGCAACCACATTTTCACTTCCATTTCTATCTTTGATTTCTAGATCAAATTCCTGCAATAATAGGATCCACCTGATTAGCCTAGGTTTAGAATCTTTCTTATCAAACAAATACTTCAAAGCAGCATGGTAAGTATGCACTACTATTTTAGAGCCAAGAAAATATGATCTAAATTTATCAAGGGCAAACACAACAGCTAGGTTCTTTTTCAGTAGTAGTAAATTTCTGTTGAGTACTATCAAGAGTTCTACTAGCATAGTAAATTGCCCTAAACATGTAATCTCTACGTTGGCCTAAAACAACTCCTAAAGCATAGTCACTAGCATTACACATGATTTCAAAAGACTGACTCCATTTAGGTACAACAATAATAGGTGCAAAAATCAATCTTTTCATCAAAGTATTAAAAGCTAGTAGACATGCGTCATCACACACAAATTTAGCTTCCTTTTGTAACAAGTTACTCAAGGGTTTAGCAATTTTAGAAAAATCTTTAATAAATCTCCTGTAAAATCCTGCATGCCCTAGGAAGCTTCTAACTCCCTTCACACTATTAAGAGGTGGCAATTGTTCATGGCGACTATTTTAGCCCTATCAACCTCTAATAGGTGTTGGGATTTGTGTCCTAAAGTCTCGTAATTGATTAGTTAATTAATTTAATTATTAATTATGCAATATCAATTTATCAATTAACGAAAAAATCCAAGGTTATTGCATGAAGTCTTGAACATGTATGTAGTTGACATACAGGTGGATCATGTTCAAGAAAAAACCTAAAGGTCTATAGTATATGGATAAGGTTGGGTGCCTTATCCTGGTGACACTATGGATACGACCCACTTTGTAATAGTTACATATGGTTTGATCCAAACTGTTCATGTGGAGACATGTGAGTGGGGGTATCCTATACAAAGAGTTTATATAAGACTGGACCACAAAATATTTAATCTCTCTTTGTAAATTCGTTAATTGATGAGATTAATATTTTATAGGATGACCATGTGCAACTCGATCTTAATCCTGAGTGATTTATGAACTCTTGTCTGTGGGGTCGGTCCTTTGATTTTCATGGGTGAGAGTGGTCCAAGTTGCTGACTCAATAAGCCTACCATTTTAGGGATTTGACTATGGGAAGCTGTGAACATAACTTTACAAGATGGAATTCACTCCTTCCCAAATAGGGTAAGTTGAGTAGTTCCCTTAAGTGCTGATTTCGGGTCTTGAATAAGGGGCCCCACCTTCTCACTGGCTCGAGAGGGACTTAGTTTATGGTTGGATCATAAACAAATTGTTCATTAGAGAAATCAGTGATACTTAAGAAAAAGAGGTAATTATAGGGTAGAATAGACATTTGACCTAGCTGTAATTATGAACAACTCATGAAAGATGGACTTACTTATAGTAATTATATCCATGGACACAACTTGTTCTATAGTGCATAAGAGTTCAACTATAGGTCTATAGTGATTTGCCCTATAGTTAATGAATGAAGATTAAATTAATTAAAGAGTTCAATTAATTAATCTTGGATCATTGGAGCTTATAATCTGTAGGTTCATAAGGTCCCCTTGCTAGCTCCCCACGGACCAACAAGGATCAACTATGTTGAAAGAAAATTTGAAATGCTCAAATTTTTTAGGGAAAATATTAATTGTATTGAATACAATTAATTACATGATTTATTATAAAATTTATTTGAACAGATTCAAACAATAACTTTATAATATGGAGAATTAATTTATTTGAATATGATTCAAATAATTAAGTATTTATTTGGATGAAATCCATATAATAAATAGAGGGAGAATTAGTTAATTAATTAGAATTAGATTCAAATAATTAATTATTTAATTTGGATGAAATTCAAATTAAAGATTCTGCAGAAAATAAATATTTAAATAAGATTTAAATATTTGAAACCATTTAATATGAGATATTATTTGGAAAGATATTTAATAATATTAGATACTATTAAATATTTAATTTAAAATCTCTGCAGAGGGGTTATTCTAATAAGATTAGGAGTAACCTATAGAGTTCTATAAATAGGGCCCTTGGGAGCCCTCATAAAACACACAAAGAATAATCTCTAGGATTACTCTAAAAATCTTTCTTTAGAAATTCTCTCAATTTTCTTATAAAAGTGCTAAGAAAATTCTTCTTCCCGTTCCCTCTATTCTTTCAAGAAGCGGTTCCCACAAACCGGATCCTTGCTAGAGTCAGAGCAAAGAAGATCTCTTGGAAAAAGAAGACTACAATGAGAAGACTATTGGTTCGAGGGAAGATTTTGCTGAAATTATAGATCAACAAAGGTATGTTGCTTAACCTTTTCTTAATTATTTGTATTTTTAATTCTTTCAAGAAATCAAAAAACGATATCACACGCTTCCGTCGGGATTCAATTCCTCTCAATAGGGACATGTAAATGTGGTATTTTCTTGATCCTCAAAACCAATGAAAATTTGATTATAACCTGAATATCCGTCAAGGAAGCAATAATGAGAATAACTTGCAAGTCTATCAAGCATTTGATCTACAAAAGGAAGAGGAAAATGATCTTTTCTAGTAGCTTTCTTCAACTCCCTATAATCAATGCATATCCGCCATTCTGTCACAGTTTTAGTGGCTATCATCTCATCTTTTTCATTTTTAACCACAATCATACCACCTTTCTTGGGTAATACTTGAACATAACTTACCCATGAACTGTCAGATATGGCATAAATGATTCTTGCATTCAAAAGCTTGAGTACTTCTTTCTTCACTACCTCCTTCATGGTGGGATCAAGTCTCCTTTGGTGCTCCACTGATGGGTTAAAGATATTTTCTGTCAAGATTCTGTGAATACAGACCGACATACTAATACCTTTAAGATCCTCAATAGACCAACTAATGGCAGATTTATGATCCCTTAACACTCTCAACAATTTTTCTTCTTCCATAGAATTAAGATCAGAAGATATGATAACAGAAAAAGAAGACAAATCATCTAAGAATGCATATTTTAAGTGAGAAGGCAACACCTTTAATTCAAGAGCAGGCTTCTAAACATTTATAGCATGCAAAGGAGCTAGAGGCATAGGTTTATACATTTTAGTGCGTATTGGCATGTTATCTAACCACTTAGCATACAAAACAATTTCATCAAATATGGTATCTAAATTATCAACATCTTTTATGCTTTGTTTTAAATGATCATTAGCCAACATAACTTCTACATGCTCATAAATAGTATGATCAATTATGTCTATAGCATGACAAGTACTACCTTCATCATGATGACCCAAAGACTTATAAATATTAAAGACAACATTTTTGTCATTTATTTTTAGAGTCAACTTTCCTTGTTGAACATCTATGATAGCCTTCCCAGTTGCTAGGAATGGGCGTTTAAGGATGATAGGAATTTCAGAGTCCTCCTCCATGTCCAAAACTAGAAGATCTACAGGGAAGATAAATTTGTCAATTTTAACTAATACATCCTCAACAATACCTCTAAGATAAGCTAACGTTCTATCGGCTAGTTGCAATGTGATGGTGGTAGGTCGCACTTCTCTAATGTCAAGCTTCCTGTAGACAAATAAAGGCATTAAATTAATAGAAGCACCAAGATCATAAAGAGCTTTAGTAACATTTAAAGAATCAATAGTGTAAGGTATAGTAAAACTCCCTAGATCTTTCAATTTTTGTGGTGGCTTCTTTTGCAACACAATACTGCATTCTTTAGCCATGTTAATCATCTCATATTGCCCAAACTTCTTCTTTTTAGACAAGACATCTTTCATGAATTTAGCATAGTTGGGCATTTGCTCTAAAGCCTCAACAAATGGGATATCAATGTGAAGCTTTTTAAATAACTCTAAGAATTTAGCAAATTGGGAGTCTATTTCTTTCTTCTTAAAACATTGAGGATAGGGCAAGGTATTAGGTACAAAAGGTAGAGGGTTAAATGACTTACTTGAAGATGCCGACTCCTTTACCTTTTCCTTTTTTTCTAAGACCACCTTGGGTTCATCTTCTATGTTAAGCTCTTGTATGGTCTCTTCTACCTCTTGCTCCTCATCCTCATCATCGATCAAGGGAGTGGATAGCTTTTTCCCACTCCTCAAAGTTAGGACCTTGCGCTCCTTCTTTGGATTTTTTCGGGGCAACTAGGAAACTTACCCTTTTGCATTGTTTGAAGTGAAGTGACTATTTGGCTAATTTGTACCTCAATGTTGTGAATAGCCTTACCATGACTTTGTACGGTGCTCTCCAATGCGGTAGTCCTTCCTCTTGACTCCTTTATGAACTCTACCATTAAGTCTTCTAAGTTTGACTTCTTCTCAGTGTGCGATGGACCTACATTGAAACAACCGGGAGGACCTTGCAAAACATTCCTATTGTTAGCATAACAAAACTTTTCATGGTTCCTCAAGTTAGGATGGTAATGAGTTGGAAGTTGTTGTTGGTGGTAGCCTTTATAATGTCCACTATCAACATAATTGACCGTCTCATTGTCTTCTTATTTCAACTCTTTTTGTGTAGACATCTCTGATGCCAAGGCGGCAAGGGATGCTATGGATAGTGGACTTGTTTGAGCTTGGCCCCCTACAGTCAATTTAGAAAGAGCATTAGTAAGGGAGGCCATTTGAGCTTTAAAAGAATTTACCTCATCCACCTCCTACAATTCGACGACTTTTGGGATGATTGGAGAAGACCGTTCACATGGCCAATTGTACGATGTAGTGGCCAAGTCTTCTAGTATGGTATAGGTCTCTTGAGCATTCTTGGAGAAAATTGACCCTTCAACAGTAGTATCTAGGATGGATTTGGTTGAACTTGACAATTAATTGTAGAAGAGTTGAATTTGCAACTGATCCAGGTAGCCACGTTGAGGGCAATTCCTCAAGAGATCCTTATACCTTTCCCAAGCCTCATATAGTTGTTCATCCTCAAGTTGGCAGAATGTTCCAATCTCCGTTCTTAGCCTTTGAGATTTAGCCGGTGGAAAATACTTGTTCAAGAAAGCTTGAGCTAAAATCTCCCATGTGGTGATACTATCTTGAGGTATGGTTTCCAACCAATCCTTTGCTCGGTCCTATAAAGAGAAAGGAAATAGTTAATAGCATCGTTAGAAACACCATTCATCTTTTCCGTTCCGCATATCTTTAAGAAAGACCGTAAGTGCTTGTGAGGATCTTCATTGGTTCTTCCTCTAAAACCTAGCTCTCTAGCCATTTGGATCAACCTCGATTTCAATCAAAGTTGTTGACATTGATGGGCACGTTCATGATGCTGGGTTGATTTGTCGGTAGTGTCGATTGAAAGTAGTCCCGAATTGCCTTTGGTATCTCCTCCGCCGTCTTCTCGGTGTGATTATCTTGAGCCCTTAGATTTCTTCTATAAGTCCTATCAATCTCAGGATCAAGAGGGAGTAGGTTAGTATTCTCACGAGGCATAAACCGACAAAATTATCAATCAAAATATTATTTACCTTAAATTAAGATCTATCAATTCTAATGAATATTAAGCAACAACAACCATTCTTTGAATCCCCAGCAACAGCGCCAAAAATTTGATGAGCACTTTCTGTACTAACCACAAGTGTATGGGTCAATAATATAAGACGGTGAAGTCCGAATATCGTTCCACAAAGGATCCAATTGTGAAGGTTTAAGTTACTTAACTATTCTAGAATTGAATCAATTTTATTTGAGAATTTGAATTCAAGTTGTGATTTTGGAAATAAATCTAGAAAAAGGAAAGCAAGTAAATAACAAACACGAGAGCTAAAGAGAGTTCTAAGGTAATGAATCCTTGTTTACTTCATTATGCAATATTCTAGGGTTCATGAATTTTATTGTAATTCATATCCTTAGGTCTAGAAACATAAATCGAAGTTATTTTCTTTCAAAAACAATATTTTCTCATGCAACTCAATTGATTACTAATTTCTTGAAACCAATACAAATCACATGACATTAAGAATAGTCTTTGGCAACTTTTATTGTTAACCTAACTATTTCCATGAGAGATTAACAACAATTCTTTATTATAGATCTAGTTAGACATACAATTATCTCAACTATACATCTAACCTAACATTCAAACATGGCCATTCAACAAGAATTTAATCACAATAACAAAGAAAAGCATAATCACACAACAAAACCATGAATAATCTACAATATCAACATTACTTCATAAACAATTCACAAAACCCTAAAACTAAGAGTTTAGCCACTCATAGCTTTAAGCAACATGTTCACAACAATATAAACAAAGAAATAGTGTAAAAAAAAAGAAAAAGAAAACTCTACTAAAAAAAAGCTCTTGATTGAAGAAGAACTGTCAAGATGTCTTTGGTCTTTACGCGGGAACTCAAATGGCACCACGACTCTCTCTCGAACTCTTTTCTCTCCTCCTTGCAGCTAACTCACTCTTTGGACTCTCTAATGAATTTTCTCTCAATTCTCTTCTTCTTGTGTCTCTTGGTGTCCATATTGATCTGATTGTTAGGGTTGTTGGAAACCCTCCAATTTATAGCGTTGACCGCCCAAAATTCTTTTCAAAAATGTAGATGTTTCAAATATGGAAAATTGGCGCCACGACACTGATCAATAGCATCGTTGCGTTGTACATCATCAAAGGATGGCGTCGTCAAACTGTCTGTCATGAAAGCCTACCCTCGCCGCAGCGCCACGTCGGTGCTATTGGGCTGAAGGCAGAGGCTGCTCTCGGGAAGAAGCATCGCGGCAAAGTTGTACTGGTGCCACGTCGCTGCCCTGTTTTTTGGCAGTTTTGTACTTTTCTTCTCTTTTCGCTGGATTTTGGCTTGGTTTTGATCTTTTGTCTTTCAATTCTAGATTTCTTTATTTTGACCTAAAAACCACTAGCAAACAAGTGAAATATAATATAAACTCCCTTAATTTAAGAGAATAAAAAGCACTTTTCAAGCGTTTTTCAATTATAAATCACATTTATAATTGGGATGTTTTCAAAAATAGAAAAACTGTTGAAAATAATTACAAATATAACAAAATTTTATTTTCTATCTATGATAGACCGCGATAGACCCAGATAGACATCTATCACTTTACCAGATAGACATCTATCACTTTACCAGATAGACACGGGTAGATGTCTGTATGGGTCTATCGCGGTCTATCACAGGTAGAAAGTAAAATTTTTCTATATTTGTAAATAGTTTGATATTTTTTTCTATTTATAATAATTTTTCTTTATAATTAAATATATGTATCATAATACATTATACTTTATATTAATATTTATTAATATAAAATTCCCTTAATCAATTTGAACAATCCAAACTATTCTATAATTTACTGATCCTTGTTTTACTTCTAGTGAGCTAGCAGGGGGATCTAATGAACCTACAAATTAGAAGCTCGAATGATCCAAAATTAAATTAATTAAACTCTTTAATTAACTTAGTTAACATTCATTAACTACGGATCACTCCACTAAAGACCCATAACTGCCCTCTTCGAACTGTAGATATATTTCTATGTCCATGAATATGACCAATCATCAATAAGTCGACCCTTCACAAATTGCTCGTAATTATAGCTGGGTCAAGATTATCGTTTTACCCCATTAATTACTTATTTCTCCTTAAGTCCCATTAATCCACTAATAAACAATCTGTTTATGGTCCCTGTGACACCCTAAGCTTTGACCTAGTTGCTTAAATAGACATAAAGAAAGGAAACTAGGGTGAAGGGTGTAAACTTGGATCACAAGCCTATAAAGTTAGAAAAATTTTGAGGCAGAAAACTTAGGTTTGTGAAGTTAGCCAAATTTTGGCTAGTTTAGAGGGATTTATGCATTGGAAAAGAGAGGACGAAGAAAAGAGTTTGTGCCAATTTGATTTTTGGGTTAAGAATAGACCATAAGTGAGTTTAGAAGAAAACCACGTTATGTGATTTTCGAGTCTTGGGTGACAAAGTGACCTATGAGCTAAGAAAATCTTCGAAGTATCACAACTCTACGTAGAGAGCTCAACTATGCTATGAGAAATCTAGGGTTGGATGCATAGCTTGAGGAAAAGAGAGGAAATCTTACTAAGTGTTAAAGAAGGAAGAGTTGGAAGCATAGTTGAAAGCTAATTATGAGTAGGATACAAACTTGGGATGAGAACCACCATGTTGGACGCATAGGTCATTATTTTAGGAAGAGTTGGCTAAGTGTTGGATGATTTGGAGGGTTGAAAAGCAACCCTAAGGAAGGGAAAGATGGATTGGACGCATACTAGGGAAAGAGAGGAAAGTAGGAAACATGGACTTGGGAGACACACCATGGACGCAAGAGACGAACCAAGGAGTCCATGGGGTCATGTTGGGAGTCTTGGACGCATGGACCAAAGAAAAAAAGGTGGTGGATGCATAGCTAAGAGATTTGGAGGGAAACCACACGCATAGTAAGCCTTGTGAATAGAAATTTGACTAAGTGTAAAAATCTCGAGACTAGTTAGACGCATACCTCCTAAGGAGGGGATTTTTGGCTAAGTGTTGGACTCTTGGAAGAGGGTTGAACACATAGGAGGAAGTGTTGGACGCATCGGAGGGTTTTGACAAGGAAAATTTGGCTAAGTATAGAAAGACTGGAGGAGGAAAAAAGAGCAAAAGAAGCCAAATCCTAGAGCCTTCATGGACGCATGGTTAAAAAAAGTTGGATGCATGGTCCCTATTTCAGGGGCTAAGTTGGATGCATGATTGAATATCTTGGTGCTAAGTGGTTGCATGTGGAGCTTACATGCATAGTGACATGGGGGAGCTAAGTGTCAAACATGGAAGCAAGGTTGGATGACCAAGCAAGTCACCCAACTCCTATAAATAGGACCAAGGGGGAGAAGGAGCTCATATTCCACCAAGACATCCGAAAATTTATTGAGAGAAATGAGAGAAAGAAGGTTGAAGGAGGGTTGGGAAGCAAGCCTTGCGTTCAAGGGCTGAGTCTTGCATCCAATAGGGTATTTTTATGCTAACAAACGACTTCCTTGCGTCCAGAACAACAAGCCTTGGGTCCAGAGTCTCCAGTTTGCGTCCAACTGAGCTGTGTGAAGAGTGGAAGTGCTATCCTACGTCTAGAACTGGTCTGCCCTGCATCCAAGGAAGAATTTTCTTACGTCTAAGGAGCTGTTTTAGGGTTTTTGAGGTTTCCAGGTTGCTGTTTTCTTAGTTCTAGAAGCTTGGAAGAACTGAGAAGGATCGAAACTAAAACAGAGGAAGGAGCCCTAAGTTGGATGACTACTTTCACTATGAGTAATTGATTTCCTTTCGCGAGAGAACTTAATTATATTTCTTATGAATATTTGTTAATAGCACACTTACGAGCTTATAATTGATAGCATGATTACGAATGTGCAAGATAACGAATAGTATATAGTATATCCAGCTTGTTGAATATTAGGTCTAATTCCGATGCTGAAGGATTATACGAAGGCATCAATGGACAGATTGTACTCTAATACTGAAGGACCTTGAGAAGGCATTGATGACTACAGTTGTGACTAGGATCGGAATTCGACACCCAACAGGATGGTTAGAGGGTCGGAACTATGTAGCATCTGAGCCTGTGTTGGGAATAAAACCTTACGGGATGGTTAGGGGGTGCCAGAACCTAGTTCCCGATCCTACAAGAAGTATCTCGGGAAGATGGTTAGGGGGTCGACGGACCTAGCTTTGATCCTCAGAGATAAGGCTATATGCACATAGAGATAGAAGATATGCTAAGCCAGGTAAGCCAACGGAGGAAAACCAGTCAAGACTACTGATCCGTGTGAACCAACAGGATAACCAAAGGTGATGCTGTTCCGAAGGTGCCAGCAAGACAATAGATTCAGAGAATAACCCTACAGGGGAGGTTTGAGTATAAGCTCGATATAGTATAGAAGTACTTGTGTATGATTTGTATTATGGTTATCATGATTACTGTTTACTGAAAGGGTTGATTGAACCCTAGTTTATTCGATCACTTACTGGGCTTCATTGAAGCTCATCCTTTTCTTATGTTTTTCTTTCCACGTAGCAGCAGAGTTTCTATTGTTGTACGAAGTCAAGGTTTGCCAAGAAATAGTGTGCACTTAGCTGTCGGCAGTAGTTTAAATGAGAAACTAAAAGCATGTTTTCTTTAAACAAACTTGTAAAACTGTTGCAATAATAACTTACGCATGTTTTATATGAATTAGTTTCTTTCTCTCTATCTAAGTTGCACAGGTCAGATTTGAAAAGGGGTAAAGGTCTGATGGTAGATGTTGCAAGAGGGTCGGCATCTGCTATCCTCACACCCCATCTCAGGCTACAGAGAGGGGTGGCTTGGGGCGGGGTGTGACAGTCCCACCGTAAACAAATCCCTCTCGAGCCAATAAGAGGGAGGGGCCCCTTGTTCAACATTTAGATTCAACACTTAAGAGAGCAATCTATCTAATTTTCCCAAGGATGGGAAGGAGTGAAGTTCATCTTGTGTAGTTATGTTCTTAGCTCCCTACTTGAACATATCCCCAAAATGGTAGGCTTATTGAGTCGGCGACTTGGACACTCTCACACATACAAATCAAAGAATTGTCCTCATATACAGGAGTTCATAACTCACTCAAGATTGAGATTGAGTTACCTATGGACATCCTAATGAAAAGTTAATCTCTTCAATCAACGGTCTTATAATAAAAGATTAATCATTTCATGGTCTGGTCTTATATAAACTCTTTATAAAGGATACCCCCACTCATATGTCTTTACATGAACGATTTGGATCAAATTGTTTGTAACACTTACAATTCCTATAACAATTACAAAGTGGGTCGTATCCATAGTGTCACCAGGATGAGATACTAAACCTTATCCATATATTGCAGACCTTTTAGGTTATTGCTTGAACAAGATCCACTTGTATGTCTACTACATACTGTTCAAGCTACATATAATAACCGTAGGTCTTAGTTTATTGGATCAAGTAAAATGTAATCTAAATGTCAAATAAAATACCTCTTATTTCATTAAATAAATAATTTGTCTTTACATAAATTACAAACTATGAGACCCACGAGATTTCGGCACCAATCCTAACAATCTCACACTTGTCATAAAGCTTATGGATGGTGTACAATACAAATACAAAATTGTAAAGCACATAATACAATAAATTAGCGCACAAATCCCTATAACACTCCCATTTGCCCTAAATAAGATGACGCATATCCTGTAGATCTAGACTCTACAGGCGACCCTTGAACACTTTAGCCATGAGAGCTTTTGTAAATGGATTAGCAACATTGTGCTCTAAAGCAATCTTTGTGACTACCACATCTCTTCGTTGTATTATCTCCCTAAGGAGATGATATTTGTGCTCGATGTGTTTCCCTCTTTTGTGGCTTCTAGACTCTTTGGAGTTCGTCACAACACCACTATTATCGCAATATTGGTGATTGACATTAACATGTTGGGAACAACTTCCAAGTCTGTCAAAAACTTTTTAAGCTAGACTGCTTCTTTAGCAGCCTCACAAGCAGATACATATTCTGCTTCCATGGTAGAATCAGCGATACAACCTTGCTTGATGTTGTGCCATACTATTGCTTCGCCATTAAGAATGAACACTGACCTTAATGTTGATTTCCTAGAATCTTTATTAGTCTAAAAATCAGAGTCAATGTATCCTGTAAACATCAAGTCCTTCGCACCATACACAAGTATATAGTCCTTTGTTCTCCTAAGATATTTGAGGATGGTTTTAACTACAGTCTAGTGATCAAATCCTGGATTGGGCTGATATCTTCTGACCATCTTTACTAAATAGCAAATCTCTGGCCTAGTACATAGCATGGCATACATAAGGCTACCCATAGCCGATGCATAGGAAATCTGTCTCCTTTCCTCAACCTCTTGAGGTATCTTACAAAATCGTTCCTTATACAATGAAAGTCCATGCCTGAAAGGTAATAAACCCTTCTTAGAATTCTGCATCAAATATTTGACAAGCATTTTGTCAATATATGATGCTTAAGACAAGGCCAATATTTTGTTTTTATGATCCCTTATGATTTAGCTCCCTAAAATAAATTGTACTTCACCCAAATTTTTCATGTAGAATTGTGCAACCAACCATTTCTTAACGTTAGTCAGTAATCCTACATCATTCCCAACGAGTAGGATATCATCCACATAAACTAGGAAAGCTACTGAATTCTTGATGATCTTTTTATAAACACAAGGTTTATCAATGTTCTAATCAAATCCATAGGATTTAACCGTAGTTTCAAATCTTGTATTCCAAGATCTAGATGCTTGTTTCAGTCCATATATGGATCTCTTAAGCTTGCAAACTTTTTGCTCTTGACCTTGTTCAATGAACCCCTCTGGTTCTTTCATGTAGATACTCTCTTCAAGATTACCATTTAAAAAGGTAGTCTTGACATCCATTTGCCATATCTCATAGTCATAAAATGTGGCACTGCATGAAAGTATACAAATAGATTTAATCATGACAAGAAGTAAGAAAGTTTCATCATAATCCATCCACTCTACTTGAGTATAACCCTTTGCTACTAATCTAACCTTAAAGATCTATACCTCTCCATCTACACCTCTTTTTTTTCTTCTAGATTCATTTGCAACCTATAGGTTTGATCCCATCAAGTTGATCTACAAGATCCCAGACAGAATTGAAGTACATAGAGTCCATTTCTAGATTCATGGCTTTAACCCATTCATCTTTGTCCATATTAGCCATTGCTTGATTATAAGTCAATGGATCCTCTATGTCATCATCTAGTATGACAACCTAAGTTTCTGTTAAACTCAAAAAATGAGCAGGTGGGTTTATAGCCCTCCTACGTCGAGGCTCCCTCAACTCTCGAGGAAGATGTGTTTGACGAGATAAACCAACATCGAAACCTCTTGTTAATGTGCTAGCCTCTTCAATAACTCTTGTTGAGGATTTAGTAGTTTCTTTGGAAAGTTCATTTAATACTATTTTACTGTGTGGTTTATGTTCCCTAATGTGGTCCTCCTTTAAGAAAGTAACATTTGTCTACACAAATACTTTATTTTCTTTTGGGTCATAAAATACTTTTTGTTTCTTTTGAGTACTCTACAAATAGGCATAACTTGGAACGTAGTTCTAACATCTTTGGATTAGCCACTAGCACATGTGCTAGACATCCTCAAATTCTGAGATGTCGTAAACTACTTTTACGACATCTTCATAATTTAAAAGACGTTTTAGAAACACTTTTTGATGGAACCGGTTCAGGAGATAAGCTGCAGTCTCCACTACATATCCCCAAAACGAGTTAGGTAATGAAGCATAACTGATCATTTATCGAACCATGTCTAACAGGGTTCTATTTCTCTGTTCTGATACACCATTCTGTTGACGGGTACAAGGTGCTGAGAGTTGAGATGTGATTCCATGTTCTGCTAAATAGTTATGGAATCTCAAATCCATATACTCTCCACCTCGATCTGATCTAAGTGTTTTAGTGTTTTTACCTAACAAATTCTCAACTTCAGTCTTGTAGTCTTGAACTTTTCAAGTGTATCAGACTTTTGTTGCATTAGGTAAACGTACCCATTGAATAATCACCAGTCAAAGTGACAAAATATTCAAACCTTCCTCTTGCCTGAACATTCATTGGACCACAAAGGTCTAAATGTATAAGTTCTAAAGGCTTTTTGGATCTATCACTTTTTCCAGTAAAATGTCATTTTGTCATTTTTCCTTCAAGACAAGATTCACAGACAGGTAAAAAATTTTATTCTAACTCATTTAGAAGTCCATTGTTAACTAATCTCTCAATCCTATTGAGATTTATGTGACCCAGTCGGAAATGCCAAAGATGAACATTTTCTTTTGGAGAAATCTTTATTCTTTTGTTTTGTTTAGTTGTAGTGTTGAACATTTCAACATTATGGAGCAATCTTGATACTAACGGTCCGCAGAAAAAATTTCAATACCATTACTTGAAATAAACGCTTCATTATGAATAAAAATAATGTTATAAAATTGTTCCAATAAACATGAGACAAAGATGAGGTGCCTCTTAAAATCAGGAACCAAAAATTCATTGGCCAATAAAATAAAATTTGATTTTGAAAAGTAACATTAAGCTCCCAAATTTTGAAAAGTAACATTAAGCTCCCTACTACAACTACTGAGATGACCTATCTTGTCCCAACTCACAAAGTCATATCCCCAGACTCCAGTTGCTGTAAGGAACTAGTTCTATGGGTTTTCACGGTTCAGTTCGGTTTGGTTCAGACTGATTTTGTTCCGAACCATGAACTAAACTGAAGTGATCGATTCATAATGAAGAAGAATAATTGAATACTGATTTTTATTAGTTTTGGTTTTTGAACTGAACCTACCTGATTCGGTGCAGGTCGGTTCGATTTGGGTTTTAACCGATGGTTCAGTTTTTTTTAATCCTTTTCCATGATGTTGCTTGTGCCCTTTGTCTTAGCTAGTTTTTACTATTTCTTTTTACAAAAATCTCAATTAATATTCATCCAAATCTCAATCCAAGTTCATCCAAATCTCAATTAAAGTTCATCCAAAATCTCAACAAAAGGTCATACTAAATCTTAATAAAAGTTCAATACATTTCGTTTAAAGTCTAAATTGTTGGGTTTTATGTCCTAAAACTCATTGTTTGTAACTTTTGGAATTTATTCTCAATAAAGTTGTTATCGAGATTTATTAAATAAAGCTGTTATTGAATATGTGAATTACATTTATTAAATCCAACAAACTAAGAACCCCTAGCTATACAATGTATACTTAGACTTTATGTGTCGACATAAAAGTGGATCAAGTTTAAGTAATAGTTAAAACGGTCTATAGTATAAGGATAAGGTTGGGTACCTTATCCTGGGGACACTATGGATGTAGCCCACTTTGTATTTGATATAAATGATGTGATCCTAAGTCGTTCATGTGGAGACATGTGAGTGGGGCGTCCTATGCAATGAGTTTGCATAAGACCGGACTATGAAATAATCACTTTTGCTTTATAACACTGTTTACTGTTAAAACTGATTATTTCAAACTTGATGACTTAGGTAACTCAATCTTAATCCTAAGCTAAGTATGAACTCTTAATTGTTTGAGATTATTCTTTAATCTCATTGGTGAGAGTGGCCCGAGTACGCCGACTCAATATGCCTCCCATTTTAGGGATAAGATCAAACAAATAGTTGGGGATATAATCTTACAAGATGGAATTCACTCCCCTATTTCCAGGATAGTAGATAAGTTGTTCCCTTAAGTACTAACTCCGAGACTTGAACAAGGGGCCCCACCCTATCATTAGCTCGAGAGGGACTAGGTTTGTTGGTTCGACCACAAACCGATTATTCATTAGAGAATCAATGAGACTTAAGGATAAAACGGTAATTTTGACCCAGCTGTAATTATGAACAACTTGTGAAGGGTCGACTTACTTATTATGGTTATATCAAGTCGACATAAATATATCTACAGTCAGGAGAGTGCAACTACTGCGCTTTAATGGAGTGACCCGATAGTTAACGAAAATTAATTAACTAGGTAAAAGAGTTTAGCCGGTTAATTTCACATCGTTGGAGCTTATGATCTATAGGTTCATGAGGTCCCCTTGTTAGCTCATGAACTACACCTTAAAACATTAAATTGAGTGAATTTGAATTGTTCGAATTTCGTGTTGGAGTAAAAGTTTATACAATTTGTTCGTTTAATTATGAATTAGACAAAATCGGAGAGTTAGAAATATTTAAATGTGATTTAAATATTTTTAGAATGAATAGAGATTCATCAGCTTGGAATTTGAGGGGAAAAGTGGAAATTTAATTTAATATTAAAATATTAATTATTAATTTAATTAAGTATTATTTAAATTAATTATAATTTTAAAATTAATTTATGAAATTAATTTTAAAATTAGTTTATGAAATTAATTTTAAAATTAGTTTATGAAATTAATTTAAAAATTAATTTTGATTTTAAAAATCAATTTTGCAAATTGATTTTAATAAAAAATTGAGTTTTTCCACTTTTTGCATGTTGAAGAAGGAGCTAAGCTCCTTCTTCAACCTCACTTTTCCAAGCATGATCAACCTCTTAATCAGCTTATTTGCTGGCTTTGTGCATGTTACTACATTAAGGATGTTCTCTTCTATAAATAGGAGGAAGGAATTAAGGAAGAGGGTTGAGCTTTTGATGCAAATTCGTTGAAATTCTCTCCATTGTTCGAAACTAGAAAAATTGTGAGTTCTTTAGTTTTTAGCTCCAAATTGAACTCAATTTGGATCCCACATTAGTTCTAAGGCCTAAGAATAACAAGGAAGACACTAGAGGTTGTCCACGAAGTGTTCGTGATCAAAAATTTGAAGAGTTTTGCTTCAATTTTGAGCTACAACAAGTAAGTTATCTTCCTCCGTTTTTCTGGATTTAGAACAAGCTTGCTTAATGTTCAAAATTAATGTAATTAGAGTGCTTTAGATCGTAATTACTTTCGCTGCTATGTTGCTAACTCCTTCCCAATCAAAGTTCATCCAATTCCAAAGTCCCAATCAAAGTTCAAACACAACCTAAAATGAAATTAAAGTACACAAATTACAAATTTTGGAAGTTTAAACACAGTAAATGATTTACAGACAAAGCAAGCACAAAGTTCCTCCGACCATTCCTCAATCACCTTGATTAACTAGTAACTACCGTGGATGCTTCGTCTCTTCCATTAATGATTTCTACAAAAAGAAAAAAAAAGCAAATTAATTTATGAAATATAAATAACCAAATATTAAAAAGTATACTTAGATTTTAAAAAATAACTGACTCAAGCTTTTCAAAATGGTCTTTGTTATCTCAATTGTCTCATCTCTATGTATAATTGGTGTAGAACACATCCAATTTTGTGTACAAACAAGAGCTTCAACTATTCTTTAGGACAATGTACTTTGATATAAATCTAAAATCCGACCTCCTTTGCTGAAAGCAGACTCAGAAGCTACAATTGAGATAAAATGAAAAATATATTTTTAGCCATTTTTGCTAGAATCGTGTACTTCCCAGAATTTACCTTCCATCATGATAAGATATCAAATTGATTATCTATGAGATAAATTGATACTTTTAGAGTCTTGGATTTTTCACATGGCTCAATGATATACTTATCAAACTCGTTCTTACTTCCTTGGCTATCTTTTTTACTCAAGTGTTCAGCAAATCTATAATAATTGCTAGTAGCTCGAGATCCATCATCATTGTTCTTCTCCATCAAATCATCCAATTTTTTAATCTCATTTGTTGCTCTATCCTCCTCCTCATTAGCACTTTTATACTCATCATACATTATTCTATCACATCTTCAATTTTTTTTTCCAATTTCATTTGCCATCTCTTCATCATATAAAGTCGTAGGCATAAATATCACAAATTCCAACTTATAACAAGGGTCTAAAACAACATACAAGAGCAGATTTGTCCTATCATTTTCCTTTCAATATTTGTCAAATTTTGTTTCCATTCTTCTCGCCATGGCAGACAACAAAGGATTATCACATATTGTATAATCTTGAATTTGTTGTTGAATTAAACAAATATCATGGAAATACAGATTTGATGTTACAGTCAATGAAGTAGAAATTTGCATAGTAACATCATGAAATAATTTCAAGACTTGATTAAAGCACATGCATTATCCCAATATTCACTCATACTAGGACTGCTTCCTTTTTTCTTGTCGTTGTCCAAAAATTCCAATGCATATTGTTCATCCTCCACTTCTAATCTTTCAAATGCTTTTTGGAACTTTTCACCAACATCTAACATAACATAGGTGGAATTCCATATAGAAGGAACATCCAAACAAAGTGAATTTTTACTAGCTAATTTCCCATTTCTCACACAAGTTTGAAAAGTAGCTAGTCTAGATGGTGAAGATCTTACGTATCAAATTGCATGCTGAATTTTAACAATTGAATCATTGAGTTCTTTCAGAGCATCTCCCACAATGAGATTAAGTATATAAGCACAACATCTTACATGCAAACATTCTCCACAAAAAATTGTCCCATTCCAATTTCTCAGTTTTCTTCTCAAATAATTAATGGCCACATCATCGGAGCTAGCATTGTCTATCGTCACACTAAAAACATTATCTGTCCCCCAATCCAACAAACATTTTTCAATTTTTTTCCATTGGCTTCTCCTTTATAATTTAAAATCAAGCAAAAATTTAAAATTCTTTTTTTGCAAATTCCAATTTTCATCCATAAAGTGTGCTGTGAGAACCATATAACTAACATTTTGAATTGAGGTCTAGTGTCTATCATCAAACTAATCTTCAAACCTTTCTTCCCAATAAATTCTTTCAACTTTTTTTTTTCATCCATGTAAAGTTTAAGACGGTCTCTTGTAACTGTCCATCATGATGGCACAATAAATTTAGGTTACAAAGTGGTAGAATATTCACGAAATCCTTCCGTGTTAACCACCCTAAATGGCATTTCTTCAACAATAATGAATATGCAAGTGCTAGTCTACATTTCTCAGTGCTAAAAGTTGTGGCAACCAAATTAGAACTTCTTTCTCCTTCCTTTTCTGTTTTTTCAAAACACAATAGTTTTTTTTTAGCTTCATTTATTTTCCCTGGATATTTTTTGCACATAGTACGAATATGTTTTAACATATTTATGGTACCATTCTTTTGAGTATCAAATGCATAGGTAACACCACAATAATTACACTTTGCTCTAGGAAAATTAGACTTATAGTAAACCCTAGTGTTGTTTCTTAGCATTTAACTTAAGTGTTGTATTATTGTTGTAGACTTGGACAAATTTTCTTGTTTAGATTGAAGGAGGTGTGGAGGAGAAGCCAATGAATGTAGGCTTGTGGACTTAGCCGGGAGTCCTTTTGGTAAGCCTTAATCTTTAACCTTTATGTGATATTACTAAGCTTGGGGTTTATTTTGACATGTCAATTAGAATATAAAAGACTTAAGAGGGTTATCACCATTTAGACCAAGGGTGAAAAGATGCTATTAAGAAATATGATTATCATTAGTAATATCAACATTGGTACTATTATTATTAGTTTTGTTGTTATTAATTAAATGGAAAAGTTATAAATTGAAATTAAGTTTATGGATTAATTTAAAAGAAGAAGAAGAAGAAAGTGGAGTGTAGTTGGTGGTGGAGGATAAGTTGAAGGAAAAGGGATGTTGTCATTTGGTTTTGCCGACTTTTCATCTCCCTCAAAGCCAAACTTTGTTGCAGCTAGGCACCGAAAGGGAGAAGAAAGTGAGAATTTGGAATTGATTGGAATGGAATTTTGAAGAGAAACTTGGTGAAACTCAAAGAAAAATTGAAGCTAGTCTGGAATTCGCACAATCTGTACAGGTTATGATGTTCGAAGAATATCGAGTTTTGGAGATTGAATCTGGAGCTAAAAGTTTGAGTTAGCAAGTTAACGCATTTATTAATAACTTTTGTGAAGGATGTTTGAGCTAAATATGAAGGGAAACAGGTGAAATTGTAAGTAGAAGTGACTGGTCTGGTGTTTCGGGTAGTCTAGAGTAGGGTGGAAAGACTTTGAGTTATTTGTCAGACGAAGAGTAGTTAGACCTGGAAATCTGAAGGTAAGCTAGTTAACTCAATTATCTACAAGTTTGTAAGAGGAATTAAAGTCTATTTTGGGCTGGAAATACTATTTTTGGCAGCTGGAAGTAAAGACAGTATCCTTGAGGCTGACGGGTGAAGTTTTAGCGAGACAAGTCTCACTAGTAAGTAGACAGCGACGCTGCGGGCGTGCAGGTGTGGAACGAGACAAGTGTTGCTCGTCTCACTCATCTCACTAGTCGCATTAGTATGACAAATCTCGCTAGTCACGTAAGTCTCGCTAGTCTCGTTTGGTCTCGCTAGTAAGCTAAATTTCAATATTAAAGATCTATTTGACATACATTGAAGGGAATCTTAAGGAATCTAACCAAAGGAATTAAATTATTTTAGGTCGAGAAGAGCTAGAAGAAGCTTATAATCCATTAAGAGCCGGTAAAAGTTATGAGTGACAAAATTTTATTTATAATGATTTATTCTCTCAATGTTTTTAGTATGTTCAATTATTTTTAAAACATAAGTTTTCTACATGAATTGAGTATGATAAAGTATAAGTTTCTTAAAATGAATTTGAGCATGTTTTTACATGATTTTGATGATAAGGTATGATGTTTTATGGTGTCAAATTTATGAAAAGCATATTGTTTGTTGAATAGTTTAAATTTTTGAGGATTTGCTAAACTTATATTTATGAATGAATTATTTATTATCAAAGTATGCCTTATTTCTAAAAGGATAATAGATGGTTCCCAATGCCTAAGGACACGGAGGAGGCATATAGGCAGCCTTAAAATCGAAACATGGTTTTCAATGCTGAAGGACTCAGAGAAGGCATATGGCAACCTTAATAATGTAGTATGGGACCCCAGTGCTGAAGGACTCCAAAAGGTACTTGGGCAGCTCAGGTTATGATTCCTATGTGCACATAGAGGGAAATTCGACACTGTTCTGTGAGATTACTCCACATAGCTAAGGTTATTTGACGTTGGGTGTGTCGAGACTACTCCATCCCAACTAAGGTTGTTTTCGACATTGAGTAGCTTTTAGCTCCGCTCCGCCACAACTAAGGAAAATCTTTCAGACATATGCAAAAGTTTATAAGTTTTCAATGATAAAATGTTTATTGTCTTATTATTGTTTTTTTAGCATGATTTTGTTGAGTTTAAAGATAAGTATAGTTTTTTGAACTTGTCACTTACTGGCAACCTAGCTCATTGAAAACTGCTTGAAAAGTGTTTTTTAATTCTCTTAAATTAAGGGAGTTTATATTAAAATTTCACTTGTTTTCTAGTGGTTTTTAGGTCAAAATAAAGAAAATTGAAATTGAAAACAAAAGAACCAAACCGAGCCAAAATCCAACAAAAAAGAGAAGAAAATCACAAACCTCAACACAGCAGCACCGACGCTTTTTCCCAAAGCAACATCCAACCTCAGCGCAGTAGCACCGATGCGGCGTTGCAGCAAGGCATCGAGGGTAGGCTTTTATAACGTACAGTGCCGCGACACCATCCTACAGTGCGGCGACGCCACCTTTTGATGTCGAATAGTGTCGTGGCGCCATTGACCAGTGTCGTGGCGCCATCTTTTCTAATTTGAAAAATCTACATTTTTGGAAAAAAATTTGGGCAGCAAACTCTATATGTAAGCTCTATACTTAGTTGAAAGGAAGGGCAAGCTGAAGCATGGTAAGTGTGGAGGCTGAGAGCTTAAGTCATGAGTTACCTTGCATAGAAGTGTATTATGCATTGGAGAAATCCAAGGCACTGATTGAGAGCTTTTGGTTGTGGTTCAGAGTATGAAGATGTGGTTATCAATCACTAATGATACTGCTACGCGTTTGAGAAGCGATTATTTGTTAAAGGTTGGTATGCGTTGGTGCATAAAAAAGTGGCCGAGAGGACCATGCATTGGTCGGCTATCTGACGATGGGGTGCTGGGCAATTAGTAGAGCAGTAAGTTGAGGCTGTGCGTTGTTGAAGCAATGTGCGGAAGGTTTGCGTTGGTCAACCTAAGTAGGAAGGTGATGGTAGTGCTGGTGAGTCGATGGTCTATATATGTAAGTGAGTGCATCGAATAATTAAACACTTTAGACATATTTTCGAGCTTAAATTGATTCCATTTCGCAGACAAACAACGAGGAGAGGTGGAATAAGGTGTTAATATCGAATTTAAGTAGAATTCGAATTATTTTCATGGTGAAATTGAAGCCGGAACCGAAAGCTTGATTGTTGTCTAGAAATCTGGACATCGTTCGGTATTTGAAGATGAGTGAGCTGAGGAAGTTGAAGCTGTGGCTAGAATTTTAAGGAGGAAGTAATCGGAGTTGAACTGTTAGATGATTCGGAGCAGCCAAAGTCATTTGAGAATAGTTCTCAAACGAAAAAGAGTATGGTCTGAAATTTTGAGGTAAGTTAGCAAATTCACTTCTCTACAAGTTTGTAGAAGGGAGGAAGTTCTGAATTTGGATAGAATACAATTTTTAGCAGGTTAAAGAAAGAGTTAGAAGGGGAAAAAGAAAGCAGTGGCCATCAGGTATCGCTAGGACAGTGGTATCCCTAAAGAGCTGGAGAGTGAGCAGTGAAACGAGTGTCGCTGGTAACGCAAAGGGCTTTGCGTCTCACAACTCTCGCTGAAGTCTCACTGGGTGTCGCTCCTTAAGGTAATCTCGCTAGTTTCGCATAGACTGGTCTCGCTAGTGCCGCATGGTTGTAGGTAGGTTTCACTAATAATCTCACTGATACTTATGGATCTCGCTCATTATGAAAAGTTGTAAACAAGAGAGGGACTAGTGATGAAACACATGTTGAGATGTTTAAGCAAATATTGTGAATATAGAGAGGAATATTAGAAATGACTAACACGAAAAAGGTGTGTTTACAGGCCAAAAGGAGCTAGGGAAAGCGTATAACCCGCTCGGAGCTAAGAATAAGTTGTGAGTGACATTATGGTTTGAGATAAGCTTACTTAATTACCATTTTCTATATGCTCAGTAATATCTGTGAAGCATGATTTGGGGTGTACCGATATGTATGAATCCAGAACATATCTTATATGTAAGATAGAGCTTGAAAGCATATTAGTTGATGTTCCTAAGTCTTACTAAGTTAGTTGCTTGATGAATGATCTGAGAACTCTTAGATTCCATGATTTATGTTTAATTTGTGATTAATATGAAGTGCATGTCAGTACCTTAAAAAGATTGAAATGGGACCCAATACTGAAGGACGTTGAAAAGGCATGTGGGCAGTCCTAGTATTTCTATGAAGCTCTCACCGAAAGACATAGAGAAGGTGATTGAGTATCCACTGGGACCCTCGAGCAATCCGAGATTAGATAATCATATGTGCATAATAAAAGGCATTTGACGTTGGTGTGTTAAGATTACTCCACACAGCTAAGGTTTATCGACGTTGGGTGTGTTGAGTTCGCTTCACCTCAACAAGGATTATTGAAAAGAAACTCAGTTGTGTGATCATAGTTAGTTGCAAGTTTACAGTGCCTGACTAAGCAGATTATATTAGTGATTGTAGTTATGTTTTATTGAGTTTATATTTTAGATAGTCACTTACTGAGCATTGTATCTCATAAATTCTCGTTTCATTGATGTTTTTTCAGGTAGCGAGCATGTTCAGGGTGCTTAGCCTACCATCAAGACTCGTCTGGGCCTAATCAGGATTTTGTACTTGGGAACTTGTAAACCCCAACCCTATATAGATATTATACTTATTTTGAGTAACATAATGAGATATATTAGGCATTCTTGAAAATATTACACATAGCCTCATTAATCTTACTCAGAGTGTTATCCTGTTAGTAGACCTTTGCATAACTATTGTATAAGCTAAGTTTAATGCCAGTAGAATCTCATATATATATATATATATATAGAACAGTGTTAACAGGACGAAGAATAGTTTTAACACTCACTTCTAGGTAAAGAAGATATCTAGGATAGGGGTGTTACACTATAAATTTGAGGGTTTCCAGCAACCCTAAACATCAATCAACACATCAAGAGACACAATAGAGAGTCCCAAAGAGTGAGTTAGTTGCAAGGAAGAGAGAAAAGAGTGAGAGAGAGAGTTGTGGTGTTGTTCGAGTTTCCGATGTGAAGACGAAGGACATCTTAGAGGTTCCTCCTCAATCAAAGGCTTCTTTTCAGTAGAGTTTCCCTTTCTTTATACTCTTTCTTTGCTCTCATATTGTTTGTGAACATGTTGCTTAAAGCTATGAGTGGTTAAACTCTTTAGTCTTAGGATATTGATGAATTGTTAATAAAGTTATATTGATGTTGTAGATTCTTCATGGTTTTGTTGTAATGAGTATATTTTTCATTGTTATTATGTTTAATTCTTGTTGATTGACCATCCTTGAATGTTATATTAGATGTTTGGTTGAGATAATTGTATGTCTAATTGGATCTATAACGATGAATTGTTGTTAATCTATCATGAAAATAGTTAGGTTAACAATGAAAGTTGCTAAAGACTACTCTGTTGCTAAAGACTACTCTTAATGCCATGTAATTTGTATTGATTTCAAGAAATTAGTAATCAATTAAGTCACATGAGAAGAGGTTGTTTTCGGAAGAAAATAACTTGGATTTATATTTCTAAACTTAAGCATATGAATTGCAATAAAATCCATGAACCCTAGAATGTTGCATAATAAAGTAAACAATGATCCATCACCCAGAACTCTCTTTGACTTTTATGTTTCTTATTTACTTGCTTTCCTTTTTAGTTTTTCTAAATCGTAACTCAAGGTCAAATCCTCAAATAAAATTGATTCAATTCTAGAATAGCTAAGTAACTTAAACCTTCACAATTGGATCATCAGTGGAACGATGTTCGAAACTTAACCGTCTTATATTATAACCTGACTCGTACACTTACCGTAAACACAGAAAGTGCACATCAAGTTTTTCGCACCGTTGGGTTTTCATTATTTTTCTGTTTTCTAGGTAGTGAGCGAAACTAGAGTGCTTAGCCTACACATCAAACTCGTCTCGGCTTGCTATTTAATTTGAATATATTGTAAATATTTGTACTTAAGACTCAACATTGTACATATGGGATTTTAAGGAGTGGAAGTTTGTAAACATGTATCTAATGTACGTTAGGCTATTGAATGAAAGTCTATAAATGTATGCTAGCTTATCTTGAGTTTTGAGAATGATATTTGATTGAGAGTTATAAACTGTGTTTTAGGTGCTTGGTATTGGTTTGAGGATTGTACAGGTTGACAGTAGACGTCGTAAGAGGGTCGATATCTACTGTCCTCACACCCCTTTTCCTTGGTTAAAAGGGTAACTTGGGAGGGGGTGTAACTCTTACCTTCAACTTTTGTAAAATGTTGCCACACACCTGAGGTCTTATTCGAAGTACTTGTCTTATTCTTCTTCATTACTTTGGTTTCAATGGATGGCGAGTTGGGTGGTGACTTTCTCTTGTCGTTTTTCTTTGTGTTCGGACTTGTATTTTCAGTTACACCCTCCATAGAAAACAATTGTTTAAAAAAATAAAAATGAAATCTTTTAAAGAAAAAAAAAGGTGAAAACGTAGATCCATCTTATAAAAAGAACATTAAAAAGGGAATATTTTAGAAGGAAAAATGCATATCCAAAGTTTCAAACTAGAAACTACAAGATGGAAAACTGCAGTGATAGTGGGCAGTCGTGTGGAGAGGAGTGTGCGATTGTGGTAGACGACAATGTGAAGAAGAAAAGATGGTTGACGGCATGGAGAGGACAAAATCGTCAGCAACGTGGAAAATAGAAGTGATCACGATATGGGAGTGGGAGACAATGGACTTCACTTAAGGAGTTAGGGTTTCTTTCTAATAAAATAAAATTTTAGTTTTTTTCTTTTTTTAGCTGGGCTGATTATGAGTAATTATAAGTTAGGTTGTCGGCTAGTTATTATAATGGGTTTAGGTTGGAAGAGATGGTGGATCATAAATAAAAATAACATATATGCATATACTTGGGTCAGTTTGGTTTGATTTTCTGTAGTTTTTTAGGATAATGAATCGATGACTAAATCGAGTGGTTCGATTTTGCTCTTAAGTGAACTGGTGGTTCTATATTCTTTAAAAAATCAGACCAAATCAGCCGGTTTGGTTTGGTTCAATGGTTTTTTTTGGTTTCTGCACATCCCTAGGTATGTTTTCTAGTTCTGCGATGATCTCTTCCAAATGCTTACTCGTTTGGGTCATGATGTCTCACAACGTTTCCTCTATCATCATGAGCCTAACTTCGTTGGTTATCGCCATCTCAACCACCGTGGTTGGATGTCCCCTAGGAAGTACACCGATATGTTCCTCCAAATGGCTAACTCGATCCCTCATTGTCTCTGACATGGTTGAAGCATGCAGCTTTGAGGAGATAAAAGTGTAAGGTAGGTAATAAAAAAAGGGGAAAATGTGGGCTTTGATACCATTTGTCGTGGGGCAAAAGTGCAACATGAAACTTTTTGTAAGTTTCCCATGCTGCATAAGGAGGTTTCTTAGTTAGCTTGATGTTTTAGACCCAAATATTCCCAAAAGGTTGCTCGCTTCCCAACCCAATATCGGTGTTGGCGAAACTCATACTTTAGAAAGGAAAGAGAGAGAACACGTAGGATTGTGAAATACAATTCTTTATTATCAAAACCACAACTTTACAAGACAATGAGCAAAACTCTTACAAAATAACTTAATCTCTAGAGAGAACAAAGTAATGCAGGAGAGAATTATTCATTAATGTGCAGATGCTCTTAGACAAGTCCCAAGTTCGACCTTTTATAGGCGTTGAAGGAGAGCAATTAGGATAAGAAAATGGAGAGTGGCCCTAGTGGGAGTGAAAATCACCCACTTGTCTTTCTCATTTTTAGCCTCCACTTACCATTAGCTTATTTTTAGGACCACTACCCTATTTTGTAGGAGCCGTCATCCATTCACAAAAATAGTAGGATCTCACTTCCTTGGAGTTCTTCTCAATCCTTGGTCCACTTCCCACAATATTTGCTTGTTTGTCTAAGTGGTCAACGAACCACCTTGAGGGTTTTCCAAGTGCCTTAGGTCACTTTGGTGTGCACGCATGCCCGAGCCTACTAGGTGAACATCGACCTGCACCTCACTTACACTACCTTGTGCATGCGAGTCTGCTGCTTGGCTTCTTGGCGCACACCTGGGACACTCGTGCATCTGAAAAACATAACATAAAAAAGGGTGAGAATACCGACTGGTGTAGAATATAGAACCGCTGATTCACTAAAGAGTAAAACTGAACCACTCAGTTTAGTCATCGATTCATTATCCTAAAAAATCGCAGAATATCGAACTGAACCGACCCAAGTATATGCATATATGTTATATTTATTTACGGTCCAACTTCTCTCCCAACCCAAACCCATTATAATAACCAGCCAGCAACCCAAATTATAATTACTCATAATCAGCCCAACTAAAAAAAAGAGAAAACTAAAATTTGATTTTATGAGAAAGAAACCCTAACTCCCTAAGTGAAGTCCATCGTCTTCCACTCCCACACCGTGACAACTTCTCCTCTCCATGCCACCAATGATCTTGTCCTCTGCATGCTGCTGACCATCTTCTCCTCTCCACCCTGCGGCCCACCGCAATCGCCCACTCCTCTCCACATTGTTGCCCACCATAGTCGCCCGCCACCGCAATACTTCGAATAAGACCTCAAGTGTGTGGGAACATTTTACAAAAGTTGAAGGTAAGTCTGGTTTCCCTAGAGCAAAGTGTAATTATTGTGGTGTTACCTATGGGTGACACTCAAAAGAATGGTATCACAAACATGTTAAAACCTATTCGTACTAAGTGCAAAAAATATCTAGGGAGAATAAATGAAGCCAAACAAAAACTACTGTGTTTTGAAAAAAACAGAAACACAAGGGGAAGGAAGTTCTAATTCGGTTGCCACAACTTTTAGCGCCGACAAAATATAGACTAGGACTTGCAAAATTCATTATTGTTGAAGAGATATCATTTATGGTTGTTGAGTCAAAAGGATTTCATGAATATTCTACTACTTTGCAACCTAAATTTATTGTGCCATCATGATGGACGGTTACAAGAGACTGTCTTCAACTTTACATGGATGAAAAAAAAGTTGAAAGAATTTATTGGGAAGAAAGATTTGAAGGTTAGTTTGATGACGGACACGTGGACCTCAATCCAAAATGTTAGTTATATGGTTTTCACTATCACACCCCCTCCCAGATTACCCTCCATGACCTGAGAGGAGATGTGAGGACAACAAACATCGTCCCTTTTGTGAGGTTCACTGTCCAACTGTACCTGAATAACCTGTTGAAACATGACTTACATAACTGTCCATATCACTTATTCTAATAACATAGACATTCAGATCAACCACGTCCATAAATTCAATAACATGAGAATTTATATTTACATAACCAGATACTCCAAACTCGTTCACAAATAAACTTAGATGACATATACAATAACTAGTCTCACATCCCAACTACTAGCTGGCTATGTCTACATGTCACATACACAAAGTTATTTACACATACAGTAGCCAAAATGCAAAGTATCTTCTGATAACTCGAAGCTTAAACAAGGCTAGCTTGAGTAGGCTAAATACTGGGAACTTCTTCGCTACCTGGGTGGGAAAGAAAACATGGAAACATGAGCTGGATGCCTAGTGAGTGACATAGTATTTTAAACACAACTCGAGAACCAAATCATGCTCAATAATAGAGAAAACATAACTTTAGCATAAAACTCATGTTAAGCCTTGAAATACAACATAAGCCAATTCTTTTACATAAATACAGTTTACAAACTCATCAAACTTTTTTTTGCTTTAAAGTTCCTTAGTCGAGAGGGAGCAAGACTCAACACACTCAACGTCGAAAACAAACCTTAGTTGGGGCGGAGTAATCTCGACACACCCAATATCGAAAACCTTAGCTGATGTGGAGTAATCTCAACACAACAGCGTCATCAATCACTATGTGCACATAGGACTATCTGGGGATGCCCAAGTACCTTCTCTGAGTCCCTCAGTACTGGGTCCCTAGGAAACTCAAATGCCTTCTCAACGTCCTTCAACATTGAGCTCCTTTAAGTCACATGGTTGCCCACATGCCTTCTCAACGTTCCTCACCATTGGGTTCCTTAGAAAACATTTTAGAAACGGGTATGCTTTGCATAAACAGTTCATTGTAAAACATTTCATGGAAGACAGAGCATTTCTCAATAAATAGCATATTATAAACATGCTTTTCAAAAACTTGTAGAAAACAGATAAAACATGCCTTCATGCCATAAAATCAAATATAACCAGTCATCATGCTTATCATTTAATAAGTCATCATAAAATCACATTTTATAAGAAAGTCTGGCTAAACATTTTAAATAGAATCATTTTCAGAGAAACAAAGGTGTCACTCACAATTTGGGTCTGTTCCTTAGGGTCTATAGGCTTTTCCAACCTCAATATGACCTAAAATATCAATTACGAGCCATTAGATCCCCTCCTTGAAGTCCTTACAATCATCACTTGACTACGTTTCATCCACGTTCTCCATATCAAGCCTAATTTCCACCATTTCTATCATTTTTACCCTTTTAGGGACCTTTTTGCAAAATTTTCAAAATTTCCAAAAATACTTGAGAATTAGGTTAAAATTCATATTTTTCCATTTTGGGCCAATAATTCAAGAAAATATCAATTTGGGTTCAAAAATGTATAAATTTACCCAAAATGGCCATAGGCAACCTTGGTGGGCAGTAGCTAAGCGAGGGGGTGTCGGCAGGTGCAGGGTGTAGGCGTTGGGCGTGGGCGTGGGCGTGGGCGTGGGGTAGCTCTGGCAGCCTCTTCAACTAACAGTGTCCTGTTTTCAACCTCTTAACTAGCTTACCAAAAAAATTCAGCTCCAAAAACCTTCCCGAGCACCCTTGAAAAATTCCTCAAAGCTAACTCGTTTGATTTGCTCGGTTTCTGCAATAACTTTCAGTATTTTGACAATTTCTCAAGTGTCCCGACCTCAAATCACTTCGGCAGCCCTAGTTTCTAACTCACAGAGCTTCCTCTGGTCCAAAAATGGTGAAAATAGTGCGAGGGAATCGGGAGAACCATTGGGTTAATTGAGCTGCTTGCTTAGAGTTCAAGCTGCTACCCAGACCAACCAATCAGCTTTAGCCACTCACCAGCTTGCTTCAACGTGTCTCCTCTTCATTTCTCCTTATCCTAAACATCCAAATTAAATATAATTTCCATTTAAATAATCATTTTAATTTAATTTAATATCTATTTCCTAATTTTACATTTTTCCCAAATAATTTCCAAATAATTTCCAAATTTTGACCTTTTGACTTAAGCTTCCCTTCATGTTCCACAAAAATTTCCTAAATCCAGCCCTCCTCCTTATACTACAACACCATTAACTCCATCTCTTTTATTTCTTAGCAAAGGTTAATGGAAAAGAAGAATACTAAATCATAATTACTTAAAGTACACTAGAATTCCACATGTTTTCTTACTCATTCAAGCCAACCCTAGCCAAACTTTTAACCATGACTTTTATCTTTTGCTAAAGCTAATGAAAATAGAGGTTAGGGCTTACATTCACAGCACACTTTATGGATGATGATTGGAATTTGCAAAAAAGAATTTTAAATTTTTTCATGATTCCAAATCATAAAGGAGAAACTATTGGAAAAAAAATTGAGAAATGTTTGTTGGATTGGGGGATAGATAATGTTGTGAGTGTGACGATAGATAATGCTAGCTCCAATGATGTGACCATTAATTCTTTGAGAAGAAAACTGAGAAATTGGAATGAGACAATTCTGGATGGAGAATATTTACATGTAAGATGTTGTGCTTATATTCTTAATCTCATTGTGGGGGATGCTCTGAAAGAACTCAATGATTCAATTGTTAAAATTCAGCATGCAATTCGATACGTAAGATCTTCACCATCTAGATTAGCTATTTTTCAAACTTGTGTGAGAAATGAGAAAATAGCTAGTAAAAATTCACTTTGTTTGGATGTTCCTACTAGATGGAATTCCATGTATGTTATGTTAGACGTTGCTAAAAAGTTTCAAAAAGCATTTGAAAGATTAGACGTAGAGGATGAACAATATGCATTGGAATTTTTGGACAACGACAAGAAAAAATGAAGCGGTCCTATTATGAGTGAAGATTGGTATAATGCACATGCTTCAATCAAGTCCTTGAAAATATTTCGTGATGTTACTATGCAAATTTCTGCTTCATTGACTATAACATTAAATCTGTATTTCCATGAAATTTGTTTAATTCAACAACAAATTCAAGATTATGTAATATGTGATAATCCTTTCTTGTCTACCGTGGCGAGAAGAATGGAAGCAAATTTTGACAAATATTGGAAGGGAAATGATAGGATAAATATGCTCTTGTTTGTTGCTATTGTTTTAGAACTTCGTTATAAGTTGGAATTTGTGATATTTATGCTTACGACTTTATATGATAAAGAGATGGCAAATGAAATTGGGAAAAAAATTGAAGATGTGATTAGAAGAATGTATGAGGGGTATAAAAGTGCTGATGAGAAAGAAGATAGAGCAACAAATGAAATTAAAAAAAAAAAAAAATT
Source organism: Citrullus colocynthis (assembly GCA_031780015.1). Lineage (NCBI taxonomy): Eukaryota > Viridiplantae > Streptophyta > Magnoliopsida > Cucurbitales > Cucurbitaceae > Citrullus > Citrullus colocynthis. The sequence goes on from QLSR01001495.1 coordinate 1,159,408, forward strand.
GGATGATTTGATGGAGAAGAACAATGATGATGGATCTTGAGTTGCTCTCAATTATTATATGTTTGCTGTATTCCGAATTTGATAAGTATATCATTGAGCCTTTTGAAAAATCCAAGACTCTAAAAGTATTAGCGTATCCAGTAGATAGTCAATTTGACATCTTATCATGGTGGAAAGTACACGATTCTAACAAAAAATGGCTAAGGACATATTTTTCATTCCTATCTCAACCATAGCTCAAGAGTCTGCTTTCAACATAGGAGCTCGGGTTTTAGATTTTTATCGGAGTATATTGTCCTAAAAAACGATTGAAACTCTTGTTTGTAAACAAAATTGGATGTGTTTTACACCAATTATACATAAAAATGAAACAATTGAGATAACAACTAACCATATTGAAAAGCTCGAGTCAGATATTTTTTTAAAATATAAGTATACTTTTCAATATTTGTTTATTTATATTTAATAAATTAATTTGTTTTTTTTCTTTTTGTAGAAATCATTAATGGAGGAGACGAAGCATCCATGGTAGTTACTAGTTAATCAAGGTGATTGAGGAATGGAGTCAGAGAAATTTTGAGCTTGCTTTGTTTGTAATTCAATTTTATTGTGATTGGACTTCCAAAATTTGTAATTTGTGTACTTTAATTTCATTTTAGGTTGCGTTTGAACTTTGGTTGGGACTTAGATTCTAGATGGATGGATTATATTTTATGTTTGAACTTTGATTGGGACTTTGGAATTGGGATGAACTTTGATTTAGACTTTAAATGAAATGTATTGAACTTTTATTGAGATTTTGTATGACCTTTTATTGAGATTTTGGATGAACTTTAATTGAGATTTGAATGAACTTTGATTGAAATTTGGATGAACATTAATTGAGATTTTGGTAAAAATAAATAGTCAAAACTAGCTGGGACAAAAGGCACAAGTAGCATCATGGAAAAAGATTTTAAAAAAGAAAAGTTGAACCATCGATAAAAAAATCGAACCGAATCAGGTTGGTTTGATTTAAGAACTGAAACCGATGATAATTAGTTTTCAATGGTTCTTCTTCATTGTGAACCGATCACTTCAATTTGGTTCATGGTTCGGCCCAAAACCAGCCCAAAACCATGCATCCCCTTAGACATACCCTCCAAAATCTCCTTCAACCTAGAGACTCTAAAGGAGGAACTCGACCTGACAAACACTTAAGTGGCCTTGGTGAAGAAAGCCTACGCGGACTCCTCACCCAAGGCCAGCACCAATCAAAAAGTGAAGATTCCCAAACCATCAGCTAAAGAGGCACAAGTTGGCATTGCCAGCATGTAACTTACCTCTAATGCCAAGATTTGGTGGCGTACTCGGGTACTCAATGATGAGAATTGATGTGCCAATATTTGGTATTACCACAAGTGCATAGGTCAAGTTATAATGTAGTTAAAATGGTTTGTAAGGCCGAGCATTGTTTTCAGGGACTTGGTTTGATTATTCTTTTAGCTATTCAGAGATCATTCCAATTTCATTTTGGGAGACCGAATTGTAATGACACTTAAGCTAAACTAATCTAGGAAAGCAAATAAAGTGATCAAGATATGGAAATTATTAACTAAGAGTCATTTTAGGGAATAAATTTCATCAAAGGTATCATTAAATACAATTGTTTGACTCTTGAAGTAATTAACACAACACCTAGATCTAGAAGTCTTTTATCCGGATTGAATCTTTCAGAGCAATCTTTTCTTTTACTTAAACTCTAATTACTAATTCCTTGAAACTAGGTGATTAAGCAAAGCATTAAGAACCTTCATCAACAATCTCTACCGTTATCCAACTATTTTATGTGTTTTCAAACGATAGTCTAGCATGCATGATCTAACTTAAACATACTTTTCCAAGCAAGATTTAAATCATAGAATCATTCAAATGTTGATTCAAATGTTGATCAAACATTCAAAAGCATTAAGAACAATTACGCTAGAAAGCATAAATGCAAATTAACATTCAAGAAGCAAAGTGTTCAACAATTTAAACCTAAGAATTCATCTACCCTTAAAACTATGAGAAACTTAGCCTAACATGACTTTCATAGACAAAACGAACATTAGAACAACAAGATACAACAAATAAACCAAGAATAAAGAAAGTGAGACAAGTTATCCAGCTTCCAAGCTTGTTTCCAGGATGGATTTGGCCTTCCGACGATCCTCGAACCTTCCGACATCATGGAATCTTCATATCTTACACTAAACCCTCACTCTAGGTCTCTAATTCTCCAATTCTTGATGTAGAAGTCGGCTAAGGACCTCCCAATTTATAGAAAATCAGATTCTTGCTCAAGAACTTTCCGAAATTGCAGATTTTTTATTTTTGGAAAGGGAGCGTAGCTGTGCTGTAAGAGGGTGTAGTTACGCTCTAGAAAATTTAGTCGGAGTATCGCTGTGCTCTCAGAGAGCATAGCTGTGCTCTCCTGCTGTCCTAAATTTTAAGCTCTCTAGTTTGGAGCGTAGAGAGCGGCACAACAACACTCTCAATTGTGCTGCCCTATTTCTAGGATTTTCTCATCTTTTCTTTCGTTTTTCACTCAATTTTGGCTCGATTTGGTTCATTTGGCCTTGGACACTTAATTTCTCCTTAATTACCTGAAAACCACTAGCAAACACATTAAATCAAATAAAAACACCCCTAAATAAAGGGCAAATAAAGCAGTTTTTAGGTGCTTTTCAAGAATGTTGGGAGAGCGAAGATTAGTATAGGGAATCCATGAAGAAACTTAGAGACCAATTCCTTCCTGGCAATATGAGTTGGATTGGTAGGGAAGCCCTAAAAAATCTCAAGCAGGCAGGCACCCTACGAGCCTACATCAAGGATTAAAGCTCCCTAATCCAAGACATCTAGAACATGTCTAAGGAGGACAAACTATTCAATTTCATCTCTAGGCTTCAACCATAGGCTTAGACCGAGCTGAGGAGACAAGCGGTTAAGGACTTACCTTTTTCCATCACCGCTGCAGATGTACTTGGATTTTAAGACCACGACCTCTTCCACCCCTCCTGAAAAGAAGAAGTAGGATTGGAAGAAGCCCAACAACTGTAAGGGCAGGTCCAAAGGTGAAATGGACCGCAACGACAAGGTCAAAGGTAAATCCATTACTTCTACTCCTCCGTTTAGGACCTACAATTGCTTTTTACGTAAGGAACTGCATAGAGCATGAGACTGCCCGGAAGAGATAATTTGAATGTCATGCTTGAGAAGGAGGAGGTCAAGAAAGACACCTATCGAGTCAACACCCTCCTATTGTTGAGTGCTCTCTCTTTTATCCTGCAGCCATGTCATTATAATTTGATGCATATAGTCGTCAAGATAAACGAGGTAGAGGTGTTCGCTATGCTGGACACCAAAGCCACCAACAATTTCATATCCACAAGGATAATGACCAAGTTAGGGTTGACAGTGACCAAGAGTGACAGTCGTCTTAAAGACTGTCAATTAGAGGCCCGTCTGACAAAGGAAATTGACGCCCGTCTGACAAAGGATGCATCGATAACCCTATTGCAGTTTGGTTCATGGAGGAACCAATGTAAGTTCTCAGTGATACCTCTAGACGACTTTGACATGGTACAAGGAATGGAATTCCTAGTAAAGGCTAAGATCTCCCTAATGCCTCATCTTCATGGGGTGATGGTCATGAAGGAATCATATTCCTGTGCAGAAGCACGTGGTCGTTTTAGCCCCAATTTTGTTACAGGGGCTAATATAGAACAGAGAAATAAAAAATAGATTAAGCATGCTTTTCTTCGTTAGAAAAGTTAGGAAGAGTTATGCTCTTCTCCTTGTCTTTTAAAAAACAGCACGTACAATCTTGAACACGACCAAAGATCTTTGCTATTATCTATTGGAACAAGGAGGATTGTGGGATCCTTGTGAAGGTAACAGGAAACTTTAGTTTCATAAAAAACTCTTCTCTAGTAAAATTATGAGTGAATTCTATTATAAAATAGGATATATTGGATTGTATTTAAAAAAAAAAAACTAAAAATTATTGGTTCGATTAAGTTTTTTATTGAAAAATCAATCAAAACTGAACCAGCCTGAGGATGTATATATTATATATACCCTTCAAGAAAATATAACATTAGTTTTGTTGCCTTTTTCATTTATCCAAAAATCATGATTCATAAAAGCCTTTAGCAGATGACACCTTCTTCATTCACAACTGCTTCGGATCCCTTCTCCATTCATGTTCTCACTAGTATTTATTCAATGTTGAGTGTTCAAAAGTTGCTTATGTACATACTACATACAGAGTTTCCCCATTGACCCAAGTTGCATGTATATGTTTGTATTTGTATAAATGTAATTTTATGGATAATGATTATTTTAGTGGTTTTAAATTGAATTGTTCTTTCAATCATTAAATTAGACTTTTCTTAGCTTCTTGCTTGAAGGGTTGGGTTTTTTTTTAAAGTTATGTTTGAGAAATTTTCACAACTGAACTTTTGGTGTTTTGTTGGCTAAACTTTTGGTGTTTGAGAAAATTTTATAACTATTTTTTTTGGTTTTTCTTTGTCATTCCACTTCTACAACAACTGAGAATTGTGCCATAAGTATTAAAGTTCCAATTATGATTTTATAGTTGGATGACTAGGAAAAAAAATGGAATCACAACCTTCTATCGATGTTGAATCTTAGAAAACTTCAGGATGTGAATGAGATCATAGGGGAATCACGAACAGTTCAATCTCTAAGAAAGATTAAGAAGGCTAGAACAAAATATCTTCAAGTGTGTGGAGCATTTAAAAAAAAAAAAATTGGTACGTAGTCTAACCCTAGAGCATCATGTAAATATTGTGGTATAACTTATGCATGGTGACAAAAATAATACCTTAAACTTGTTGAAACACATAGAATTGAAGTGTAAAAAGTATCCTGAAAGAGTGAATGATAATCAACGAAAAAAGATTAACTTTTGTTTAATCTAAAAAGGAAGAAGGGAGTTCAAATTTAATTGTCACTACATTCTTTCAAGAAAATATAGGACGATGCTTTCCATGTTGATTGTGAAGGAAGAGTTGTCATTTAAAACTGTAGAGGTTGAAGAATTTTGAGACTATAGTCATACACTACAACTGAAGTTTGTTTTGACTAGTCGTATGACAACTGCTAAAGATATTTGGAAACTTTATTTGAGTAAAAAAAAAAAAAAAGATTTGAAGAGAGTCTTGGCAAACCTTAATCAAAGAGTGTGTTGAATAACCGATTCATAGACATCAATTCAAAATTTGAATTATATAGTTGTTATTGCACATTTTGTTGATGATGATTGGAAATTATACTGACGGATTTGGAACTTTTATTTAGTTGTCAATCATAGAAGAGATACCATTGGAAAATATTTATAGAAATGCATGTTAGATTGGGGAATTGAAAGAATTTTATTGTGATAGTGGACAATACAAGCTCTAATGATGGTGTTGTTTCGTATTTAGCTAGAAAAGTGAAGAGTTTGAATGGAGATATTTTGAAAGGGGAATTTATGTATATTATATGTTTTGCGCATATTATAAACATTGTATGTAAGCATTCGTTCCTATTACTAAGTCTTGGGGCAAGGCAATTGAAATGTGGTCATGCGTTGTTAGAGGAGAAGTAGCTGAGAATGAGAGCAAAATTTTGGCTAAGTGTTGGCCAAGACTATGCGTTGGTGAATGAAGAGGAAAGTTGAACTCTTTGAGTGGCCATGCGTTGCTGATAGAATCACAAAGGGTTGTCAGCTGAAGTAGCTACCCACGTTGGAAGATAAGTGATCATTGGCGGGGGAAAAAATATGTTTGAACCACCATGCGTTGGTAAGGCCAGGCGCTGAAGTCACTTTGCGTCGAAGATAGTAGTCTTGATGCGGCGAAGATAGCGGTGTGAATGACTGAGTTGTATGCGTCGAAAGGAGGAGGCATTGAGGGTGGCTGTTTGCTAAGGGCGTTGAGGGTAGGCTGCGTTGAACGCCATACTTTGAATTAATAAGGGAAACCCCACGCGCCAGCCTACACCAGAAAGTTAAGTCGGCAATATATATATAGGTGAGTAGCTTGAATAATTAATCCATTTTAGACATTTTCGAGAACTTAAGTCGGTTCCATTTCTCAGATAAACTATAAGAAAAGAAGAAGAAGGTGTTCTTGTGGATTTCGGATAGAATTTTACTCGTTTTGATATCGAAATCTAAGCTGGAACAGCACGATATTAGCGGATGCATAAGCCGGACAGTATCGGATGTTTGGAGTAAAACAAATCGAAGAGATCGAGTCTAAGGCTGAAATTTTAAGGTTAGTAAGTTAACTCAATTATGAATAACTTTTATGAAGGATGTTTGAGTTGAAATGGATTAGAAATATGTAAACTTTCAACTGGAAGTGACTGATAAGGAATTTTTGTGCAATCTATAGTAGTGTGGAGAAATCTTGCAATATCTGACGAACGAGGACGAGTTAAGCTACGAAAATTTGAGGTAAGCTAGAAGACATATTTCTCTACAAGTTTATAGAAGGAAAGAAGTTCTAATTTTGGCTGGAACTATAACTTTTAATTGACAGCAGTGAAGAACAAAAGGAAAAGAGGGAAGGTAGAAGCTGTGGAACATAAGTAACGCTAAAGTTTAAGCGTAAGAAGCGAGACGGGTAATACAGGTGTTGCTAGAAGCCTTGCGTCTCACAATTCTCGCTGGGTCTCGCTGGATATCGTTGATCAAGTGAGTATCACTAGTCTTGCTCACCCTGGTATCGCTAGTGGCGTGTAGTGAAATCCAGTATCGCTAGTGGTCTCGCTAGTAGAGTTGAAACTCGCTCATTAAGGTTATATTGATCAAATATGAATGATTTAAGTTTGGTTGGTTATGGGAAGGAAGTTAAGGGAATGCCTAACTCAAGAAACTTGTATTTTTAGGCTGAGAGGAGATAAGAAAGACATATAATCCATTCAAGGCCTAGAAAAAAGTTGTGAGTGACACATTCAAATAACATAGTAAAAAAAAAAAAAAGAGTAAATAACTAAAAAACCTTCATTTCTTATTTCAACGATTCCATTGTACTTATTAGTTTGGTTTTCTTATTTATTTATGTTTTTGCTAAACGATATTGAAAAGTATGTTTATGAAATGTTATTGATTTATGAAATGCCCTGTTTTCTTATGAAAGGTTTGACTATGAACTGTTTTGTATAAAGTATTGCGAAATTCAAAGGAAAAATGTTTTAGAGGAGACTCAGTGCTGATGGACATGGAGAAGGCATGTGAGTTTCCCCGGGACCCAGTACTGATGGACATGGAGAAGGTACTTGGGCAACCCGCCACGTTCCTATGTGCACATAGAGGTTATATGCTAGTGCGTTGAGTTTTGCTCCGCATCGAGCCTTACTTGTTTTCGACGTTGGGACGTTGAGTTTTGCTCCGTCTCAACTAAGGGAAAAGTATCGTAACCGTACTGTTTTTCTTACGAATGGTTTAAAAACCACATATGATTTTATAAGGGCATTTAAACGTGATTTAATCAATGGAAATGATATGATTCTATATTTTACTCATGATGCCAAAAATTGTTTAAAGCTTGAAGGTTTTTATACAAAATTAGTTTTATTAAATTAGTCACTCACTGAGCTATTAGCTTATGTTTTCAAATTTCCTTTCCTCTCCAGGTAGCAAGGACGTTCCTGGTGCATTGCCTACGGCAACTCGCCCTGCTTAAGCTTCGAGTTTCTAGAAACAGTTTATTTTCTCATTGTCGTACGTGTAAATAACTTAACACTAGTAGCATGTAGATTTAGTTGATAAGTGGGTTATGAGAGAGTATGTTATAAAAGTGTACTGTGTACAAGAAGGATTATTATATTATAATCATGCGCTAATATGGCTAAATTCTATGAATGTATACGTATGGAATGTTTATACAAGAAGTTATGTAAAATGGGACAATATGCGTCACAAGAGAGGTGAGGTTTATTGTCTTCACATCTTCTTCCAGGTTAAGTAGGTAATCAGGGAGGGGGCGTGTGACATTGTAGTTAATGATAGGTTGAAGGAACTTCATAAATCAATTTTAATGATTCAAAATGTTGTAAGATAAGTAAGATCTTCACCTTCTCGATTGGCCACATTTAAAAGTTATGTGAAGAATGAGAAACTTCCTTACAAAAAGTATGTTTCTTTAATTTAGATGTTCCAATAAGATGAAATTTTACATAGACTATGCTTAATGTTGCAGTGAAATTTCAGAAAACATTTGATAGACTAGATTTTGAGGATGAACAATATAGTTTAAAACTTACTGGGAGTGGAGATGGGAACATGAAAGATAAAAAAGAAAGGCCCTCAGTGAGTGAATATTAGGACAATACTCGTGCGTTTATAAAGTTCTTAAAGATATTTCAGGAGATGACATTGCGAATTTCAGGTTCTTCATCATACATCAAATGGATACTTTTGTGAGATTTGTTTGATCCAAAAACAACTTCAAGTATATTTAACTTTTGATAATGTTTTCTTGACTAATATAGAAAAAAAGCATGAAGTTAAAATATGAAAAGTATTGGGGGAACAATGATAAGACAAACTTTCTTCTATATGTCGCCAATGTGCTTGATCCCCGTTATAAGCTTAAATTTGTTTTATTTTCCCCTTGTAAATACTTTGGGGATGATGATCCAGTTGCTATTGCTGAACTTAGAAAGAAAATACAAAGTCTGACTCAACATATTTTTGACGACTATAAAATGTTTTATACAAAAGCTGAGGTTGTAAATAAAAAAGCTACAAAAACAACTTCAAAAGATAATGTGACTGTTGGAGTTGGATACAATAATGATGAGGTAATCAATGTAACTTTAGTTTTTACTGAATTTTTAGATACAGCTGATGATGTAGAAAGTAAGTCTAAATTAGATAGGTATTTTTCTGAGTTATGTGAGAGGGGGTGATGAGATTTTTTATCTTTTAGGTAGGTGGAAAAAAACTCCCATAAATATAAGATTTTTTCTAAAATGGCTAAAGATATTTGGGAAATTTCACTTTCTACGTAACCTCAGAGCGACTTTCTCTACTGGAGGTAGGGTACTTGATCCATCTCGTGGTACTCTATCTCCAACAATAATTAAAACTCTCATTTGTTTACAAAATTAGATTCATGCATCACCCATAGTGACATGCAAGAAATTGTTGAAGGTGCTTCTGAAGAAATAGCGAAGGTAGCATAAAGTAAGAAAGTTTAGTTACTGTGATTCACTCATTTTATTATTAATTTTATATTCAATTGTATTATATTCTTTTTCACTTCGATTTGTAGATTCTCAACTGACAAGTAGTGACAAGTACTGAAATTACTACCATTGATGATTAAAGGAGAATTGGAGATAGATCAATGATTTCCTTAGTACACTTCATTAATATTTTCATTTTTAAAATGTTTTCTCGTCCTTCTAAATTGCTTACTATATTTTCTTTTTTTAATTAAATTTACTTATTTTTGTGGAGTTGTCTTGTTATATCTAATATGCATCATCGAAGAACTTGAACTTTGAACCTCCATCATTAGTACTTTTAGTTTTATTATGTGGGATGAATGGTGTATTATTTGAAACTTTAAGTATTTTATTATTTTGAATAAATGATGGGTTCAATTATTATTTTTACTTTTAGTATTTATGGTGAATGTATATTTGTTATTTAGAAAAAAAAAAAATACTCAATCATTATCTAAAAGAAAATAAACAAAAGATCTAAGAAAACAACCAAGTTTTTAATGTGAGAAAAGTCAAAATAAATTTCAGGAAATAAAAAAAAAAAAAGAAAAAGAAAATGCCCAATTCGGCCTAAAACTGAAATCCAAACTGACATATTAATCCAATCCAATAAAAAACCCAAACTATTGGTTTTGTCATTTTTTGAAAATTGGTTCGGATTCCTATTTTATAAAACCGATCAGTTTGCTTCTTAGTTGACCGAAAACCAAGAAAAGTGAACTATCACCCCTAGCTTCCATCCTCTCTTACCATGTAATATCCAACAATCATAGACTTTCAAGTACTAGGAGCAAATTTATTCCGTTTGATTGGTTGATTATGAGCAAAATATAGGCATCCAAAAAACATGTAACATGTTAAAATTTGGAGCAGTACTAAAGAGAACCTCAAAAGGTGTTTTATTTGAAATAATCCGAAGGGAGTACAATTTATCAAATAAACTACACCCAATATATATTCATCCCAAAAAGTAATAGAAATGTCTTTGAAACATTAAAGCATGGGCCACATTAAGTATGTGGTGATGTTTGTGCTCTATTCTCTCCTTCTATCGTAGAGTTCCACCACATGAAGTTTGAAAAAGAATATCATTCTTGTTAAAATAGTCAAGCATGCATTTAGATTTTGTCCCATTGTCACTCGTCACTATTTTAACAAATGTCTCAAACTGATGTTCAACCATGGCAAGAAAGGAATGGAATGCAACATAAACTTCAATTTTATTACTCAATAAATAAACCTACATAGTTCTTGAAAAATTATATACTATTGTTAGGAAATACTAAGCCCCACATAAGGATGATGTGGTGGTATTTGGACCCCACAAATCACAGTTAATAAGCTCAAAATATGCTTGCCTTACTATCACTAACAGGAAAACTAGCATAAGTTTGTTCAGCCTAAGGACATGTTACACAAGACTCTTTCCATAACTTAGAGTCGAACTGCTATACCGCTCTTTTTGCAAGTTTAAGTGCAAACTCAATCCTTTTGATGGGTTAGGATCAAATCGTTACAATCTCTTTTTTAGGGATCAAGAACAACCCTTACAAAAACTAAGAAAAATTAAGGAGCATACTTACAACTCTCTCGATAAAGTGAATTTAAAAGTTGTAGCACTCAACAAATCAATCCTCACAATACAATATATCTCTCTCAAGAATAAGATGAAAATAAGAAAATTGAAGCTTGGAGGGAGCAACAATGAAAGCTTATGAATTATGGAGGATTGTAAAAGGATGTGAAATTTTGTTGTTGAAATTTGGAGAAGATGAAGTGTTTAAAAAGAGAGGAAAGTATGTGAAAACTAAATTCAATTTGGGTCATCAGATATTTGTAAAAGAAAATTGAATGGTGGAGATTTAAACTCAACTAGCTATTAGACACAAACATAAAATAATATTAAATCGATTTTTTTTAAAAGCAACTAGCCGTTAAACACAAACATATAATAGTATTAAATTCATCTTCTTTTTAAATTCTTTTTTTTTTAAATCATTTTCTTTTTAAGATCAATCCAAAAATAAATAAAAAAGCCCACCAAATGTCACTTCTTCATTGCTCCAAGTGGCACCTTTCAATTGATCCACTTTGATACAAAAAATTTGCCACATCATCAGCTCGGGATTTTTTTCGTTAAGCTTGTTTTGATTATATCTTCTTCATTTGAGCTCCGTTTTGAGTAAATCAAAATGCATTGGATTCATTATTGAGAGTTCTATGCAATGGGCACTTCAAAATATTCCAATTGTCAGTAAAATTAATTAATATGAGATTAAATGTCAAAAAGCCAACAATAGCAGAGCAAATTTATGACAATGTCCTGAGTAGTCTCTAGGTACATAACAAAGCAATTTCTGTCATAGTATACACTGAGTACTCTCAAGATGCATAGTAGAGCAAATATCTATCATGTGTGCACGCAGAGTAGCTCCCAAAGGGCAAAACACCCCAACACACGACCCAAAGCTTATGTGTGAGCTGAAGTGAGTCCCAAAGACCTATCTCTCTTTGGTATACTACGGAAACACGTTCACATACCATATGGTTAATCACCATGGATACCAAGATCTAGTGGTTTGAAAACCACTTCCAACATAAAACTCTTCCTTCTCAAACACTTAAAAAATTATACTCTTTCTATGACATTTTTTTTCCAAAAACTTCTCAGCGTTACAAGAAACACATTTTCACCAAAGCATTTTAGAATCTCCAGATAGTATTCTTTATGAAAATAAATCATTTCTAAATTTCAAACAATTCATAAAATTTTATAAAACAAATTTCTCGTCAATCTCAAATCTTATTGAAAATCATATTCTCTTGAAACGTTAACTCACAGACCTAAACATTTGCTCTATAAATGTATAACACTTATAAATTCTCAAGTAATCATGATATATATCTCAAACATTTCAAAAAATCATAATCTCAATTAGAGCACGACATCACTTGAAATTGCATAGAAATCTTTGAAAATTCATAGCACATCCTCTAAAATCAAAGGTAATCGTATGCTGGATGAGATTTCATAATATAGCTAAATATAAACAATTATATAAAATAACTACTCACAGTATTGGTGAGAAACTTTGATTTCCGATTGGCCGAAATTCATAAACTATTTTGATTTTCTATTGGCCGAATGTCAAATTTTTCCTAAAGCTTCTCCAAACCACTTTCAAAGTCAGTCACCACTTTTTCATCACCCACAACCTTCCAAAGGTTTTACAAGGTTTTTGGAAGACTAAGAAAAGAAAAGGTTTTAAAGAGAAAACACTTTTCCTGTAGTATGAGAGTCTTTGAGAGAGAGAGAGAGTTGATTGAGGGAGAGCAAGAGAATTTCACCAAATCTCTTCCAAAAATGCAAAGTGTTCTCTCCATAGCATGAGAGAGGGAAGTTGACTCCCCCTCGCCCCAGTCTCTTCAACTCCCCTATAACTTAGGAGATTTTAATTTAATTTAATTTAATTTAAATCTAACCTAATTTAATTTAATAATTAGTAATTTATCTAATTAATTTATCTTAATTAATTAAATATCATATAATTATTTTCAAATGTATTTTCCTCTCATAACCAATAGTTTTAATATGAATCTCATTCATATTATTTAATATTTGAATCATATTCAAATACATTATTCTCTCATATTAAATAGTTTAATTTTGAATCTCATTCAAAATTAACTTTATAATATATTGTATCTATGTACAATATATTAATTGTATCACATACAATTAACTTATATTCCCTTACAATTTGAACGATTCAAATTCTTCCAAAACTAATTAATCTTTACTTTACCCTTAGCGAGCTAATAGGGGGACCTAATGGACCAACAGATTAAAAGTTTCAATGAATCGAGATTAATTAATTAAATTCTTTAATTAAATTAATTAACATTCACTACTACACAATTGCGCTACCACGACACATTTCTATAGCCAAAGTGAGAGGGGAGAAGAAATAAAATGTCATAAATGGCAAAATGCATGTTTTTAACTGGAAAAAAAATAGATTTCCAAAATTTCGATGATTTATGACACTTTTTAAGTGTCATCAATCCATGACAACTTTTAATTGTCAATTTGCATAATAATTAATTAGTGTTTGGCTTGTTTTTTCGAAAATAATAATAATAATTAATTAACCCTCCTTGGACGAATTCATGTGAAGACCTAGCCCCTTAGCTCACTCTCTCATCCAATCAAAAACCCAACTGCAAAACCCTTCAACTTCAACTTGCCGTCGGTCACTACCATCCCTGTCGTGCATTGCCGCTCATGTCACACCCCCTCCCAGATTTCCTTCCTATCCTAGAAGTGGTGCGACCTACATACACTTATTTCCATATATCTTGAAACATAATCAATACCAGGTCAAATATACAAAGCTTTATGCTAGTGAAACATCATAAGTTAAATAAAATCTCTAAATTCAGATTTCTCAACTCATAATTTATCATAACAGGTAGTTGTTCAACACACTATACAAAACCCACTCTCACTATACTACAAGGATCATGTATGACAAAACATGTACATAAACTGAGTATTTACAACTATCCCAGAGAACTATTGCAGAGTAAGCCCAGACGAGGATCTTCTGTAAGCTAAGCGTCTCGGACACTCTCGCTACCTGAAATGTACAAACAATAAACAAGAAAGTGAGCCTGAAGCCCAGTGAGTGACTGAGTTATCCAATTACAATTAAATCATTGAATTAATACTGATCATAATAACTACTATATATTTTATAAGTACAGATTCCTAGGTCACCCATGTCGTTAAACAAATATAACACAAATATCTTTCCAAAGAGATAGCGGAGCAAAGCTCAACGCACTCAACCTCATAAACCAATTCCCATTATTCATATATTCACATGCCTTCACATTTCGTCCCTCGACGTTTCTACTCTCAAGTGCTTTCTCATGTTATCCCTCAGCACTAAGTTCCATATCAATCCATTGCTCAAGTGCCTTCACTCGTGGTCCCTTAGCACCGAGCCATCATGTACTGGTTTTCCATATGCCTTCTCACAAGGTCCCTCGGCATTGGAATCCATTTCAATCAATCTCTCAAGTGCCTTCACCCATGGTCCCTCAGCACTGTGTATTACATATCGTATTCCCATAGGCCTTCACACATGGTCCCTCGGCCGTGGGTTGCATTTAGATAACACGCATACAGGATTTCATATGACATACTAGTTTTCACTTGCACAATATTAAAAATAATCCTTGGATGAAATAGAAGGTCACTCACGATTTGTTTTAGGCCCCGAGCGGATTATATGCCTTTCCGAGCTCTTCTTGGCCTGTAAAAACACATTTCTCACGTTAGGTTTTCTTTGAACTCCGTTTTTCATAATCATTAAGTATGCATATTCATATACCATTCTCACTCCATCACCGAGACTTTCTTTTTCTAAACTATTCATAACTAGCGATACTCTATGTCACTAGCGAGATTACCAGCGAAATCACACCACAGGGTTCTGCACTAGCGAGACTGGAATGAACAAGACTAGCGAGATTACCTTAAGGAGCGACACCCAGTGAGACTTCAGCGAGAGTTGTGAAACGCAAAGCCCTTTGCGTTATCAGCGACACTCGTTCCGCTACTCACTCTCCAGCTCCTTAGCAATACCACTGTCTTAACGACACCTAATACCACTGCTTTCTTTCTTCCCTTCTAACTCTGTCTTTATCCTACTAAAAACCATATTACAGCCAAATTCAGAACTTCCTCTCTTCTACAATCTTGTAAAATAGTGAGCTTTCTAACTTACCTCAAAATTTCAGACCATAACTCATCTTCGTTTGAGAATTATTCTCAAATGACTTTGACTGCTTTGAATCGTCTAGCAATTCAACTCCGATTACTTCCTCCTAAAAATTTGCATATTTTTGCTCGGATTTAGCTTAAACATCTTTCATGAAAGTTACTAAGAATTAAATTAACTTACTAACCTCAAAATTCCAGTCCTAGCTTCAACTTCCTTAGCTCACTCTTCTTCAAATACCAAATGGTGTTTAGATTTATCAACAACAATTAAGCTTCTGGTTCCAGCTTCAATATCACCATGAAAATCATCTGATTTCTACTTGAATTCGATATAAACACCTTCTTCCACCTCTCCTTGTTGTTCGCCTGCGAAATGGAATCAATCTGAGTCGAAAATATGTCCAAAAGGTTTAATTATTCGATACACTCACTTTTATATCAATATAAATCATCGACTCACCAGCTCTACTATCATCTTCCTTCTTGGATTAGCCAACGCAAACATTCCGCGCATGGCTTCGGCAACGTATAGCCTCAACTTACCATGCTACTACTTACCCAATGCTGAATAGCTGACTACCGCATGGCCCTCTCAGCCCCTTGTCTGTGCACCAACGCATACCAACCTTCAACGCAAAGGCCATCTCAACGTATAGCAATGCCAAAAGCTCTATAGTATAGAAATAAGGTTGAGAGCCTTATTTTGGTAACACTACAGATATGAGCAACTTTGTAATTGTTACAAAGAGTTGTAAAAGTGTTGCAAACAATTTGATTTTGATCGTTTATCTAGAGACATGTGAGTGGAGGTATCCTATGCGAAGAGTTTGTATAAGACCGGACTGCAAAATGTTTTATTTCTCTTTGTAACGCCATTAATTGAAAAAGTTAGCATTTCATAGGATGACTATAGGTGACTCAAGTTGAATCCTGAGTGAGTTATGAACTCCTGCCTATGAATACAACCCTTTGATCTGTATTGGTGATAGTGGTTAGATTGCTAACTCAATATGCCTACCATTTTGAAGACTTGTCTGAATAGGGAGCTAGGAACATATCTTCACAAAATGGAGTTCATTTCTTCCTATGTTTAGGGTAAGTAGATAAATTACTTCCTTAAAGGTTGATTTCGGGTCTTGAACAATGAGACTTCACCCTTTCATTGGCTTAAGAGGGGTTAGTTTCTAGTTGGACTATAAACAGTTTGTTCATTAGAGGGTTCAATGGTACTTAAGGAGTTAAATGTCACTATATGGGTAAAATGGTAATTTGACCCAGCTGTAGTTATGAGTAATTTGTGAAGGGTCGACTTACTGTTGATTAGTTACTTCTGTGGACACAGAAATATATCTATAGTGCGAAAAGTGCAATTGGAAGGTCTTTAGTGGAGTGACCTACAATTAATGAATATCGATTAATCTAATTAAAGAGTTTAACGATTAATCTCATACCATTGGAGCTTCTAATCTATAGGTCTATAAGATCCCCTTGCTAGCTCATTAAGGCTTTGTATAAGAATCAAATATTTTGGTTTAATTTGAATTGTTCAAATTAATAAGGGAGTTAATTGTATATGATACAATTAGTATAATGTATATAGATACATTATAATATAAAGTTATTTTGAATGAGATTCAAAATTTATATTTTATGTTATAAGAAAGATAAATATTTAAATAAGATTTAAATATTAATTATATGAATGAGATTCATATAAAAACTATAGGTTAAAATTAATATGAATGAGATTCATATTAAAACTATAGGTTATGTGAAAGAATGTTGTTTGAATATGATTCATTTTATTTAATTATATATATTAAATATGATTTAGTATATTATGTAATTAAATTAATATTATTAATATTATTATTATATTATTATTGATTGAAGAAATAACTCCCCATGTTTAAGGGAGTTATTTCTCACTCTCACATCTACCTTACATAAATAAAAAAAAAATTAAAAATTAAAAATTTAAAATTTAAAAAAAAAGGAAAAAGAAAGAGAGACACAAAAGTCACATAAGAGTTCTTGAAAAGAAAATTCTCTTTAAGAAATTTCTCTCTCAAGTTCTCTCAAACTCAATCTTCTTCTCCCTTGCCAAAAACCAAAAAAAGAGCCCACAACTCTTATTTGGTTCTTCTTGAGAATAGCAAGGAAGATTTCTTGGTGCTATCCCCAAAATTGCTACTGCATTCCTTGGAGGAGTCTTTATACCGGTTAGTGATTTGGTGAGAAGAAATTCATCATACCTCACACCCCTTCCCAGATTACCCTACTCAACCCGAAAGGAGATGTGAGGACATCAAACATCACCCCTCTTGTGATGTACACTGTCCATCTGTACCTAATTAACCTGTTTAACTATTCCATACATATCTACTCATAAATTCAAAGCCATAAGAACTTATGTTTATGTAATTAAACATTTCAACATGTTCACAATATAGTTATACAACAACTCATCTCACTTCCCAACATATATATAACTAGGTCTACATGCCACCAATATAAGGTTATTTACACATACAACAACCACAATGTGAACGGTTTCTGATGACTCAAAGCTTAAGCAGAGCGAGCTGGAGTAGGCTAAGCACCAGGAACGTTCTCGCTACCTGGGTGGAAAAGAAAACATGGAAAGTGTCACACCCTCTCCCAGATTACCTTCCTAACCTAGGAGTAGGTGCAACCTATACATATATACGTCAACTTATATCTTGAAACACAATTCAATACCAGATCAAATGTACAAACTTTTATACTAGTGAAACATTATAAGGTAATCATAAGTTTTACATAAGATTTCTCAGCTCATAATTTATCATACAAGTGTATTTGTTCAGCATCCAGTACAAAACCCACACTCATTATGCCACAAAATCATATATGACAAAATATGTACTTAGACTGAGTATTTACAACTATCCCAGAGAATTAAAAACCAAATAAGCCCAGACGAGGATCTTCTGTAGGCTAGGCGTCCCGAACACGCTCGCTACCTAAAACGAACAACAATAAACAAAAAGGTGTGAGCTTAAAGCCCAGTGAGTAACTAAAATATCAATTACAATCTAATCCTTGAGTTAATGCTGATTATAACACTAACATATACCTTATTATTACAAGTTGCTGGATCGCTCATGCCATTTAACAAAATAACATAGATACCTTTTTAAGAAGCAGTAGAGCAAAGCTCAACGCTATTAACCTTATATCAAGTATTTCGTCCCTAATATTCATATATTCATATATTCATACATTCATACGCCTTCGCATCTAATCCTTCGGCGTTTCAACACTCAAGTGCCTTCTCATAATGTCCCCCAGCACTGAGTTTCATTATGATTTCACTGCTTAAGTGCCTTCACTCATGGTCCTTCAGCACTGAGCCTTCATGTACTGTTTTTCATATGCCTTCTCACAAGGTCCTTCAGCATTGGAAACTATCTCAATCAATCTCACTAGTGCCTTCATTCATGGTCCCTCAGCACTATGTATCATATATCATATCTCCATAGGCCTTCACACAAGGTCCTTCGGCCATGGTTTGCATTTAGATAACACACATACAGGAATTCACATAATATATATTCGTTTTCACTTGCACATTATTAACGATGATCCTTGGACAAATTAGAGAGCCACTCACAGTTTGTTTTAGGCCACGAGCGGATTGTATGCTTTTTCGAGCTCTTTTTTGGCCTGCAAAACACATTTCTCATATTAGGTTTCCTTTGGACTCCTTTTTCAAAATCATTAAGTATGCGTATTAATAACTAGCGATACTCTATGTTACTAGCGAAACTACCAGCGAAATTCACATTACTGGGTGCTGCACTAGCGAAACTGGAGTGAATTAGATTAGCGATATCATCTTAAGGAGAGATACCTAGCGAGACTTCAGCAAGAGTTGTGAGACGCAGAGCTCCTTTGCGTTTATCAGCGACACCCGTTCCGCTGCTCACTCTCCCGCTCCTTACATACCACTGTCTAGCGACACTTGATATCACAGTTTTCCTTCCTTCCCTTCAAACTCTTCCTCTATCCTGCTAAAAACCATATTACAGCCAAAATCAGAACTTCCCTCCTTCTACAATCTTGTAAAGTAATGAGTTTCCTAGCTTACCTCAAAATTTCAAGTCATGATTCATCTTCATTTGAGAATTATTCCCAAATAACTTCGGTTGCCCTGATTTGTTTAGCAGTTTAACTCCGCTTACTTCTTCCTAGAGATTAACACATTTTTGCTTAGATTTAGCTTACACATCCTTCATGGAAGTTGCTAAGAATTGATTCAACTTACTTACCTCAAAATTTCAGTTCTTGCTTCGACGTCCTCGATTCACTCTCCTTCAAACACCTATTGGTGTCCAAGTCTATCAGTAACAATCAAGTTTTTGGTTCCAACTTCAAAATCATCATGAAACTAATCTGATTTCTACACAAATTTGATATAAGTACCTTCTTCTACCTCTCCTCGTTGTTCGTCTGCGAAATAGAGTTAATCTAAGTTCGAAAATGTATAAAAAAAAAGGCTTAATTATTTGATGCACTCCTTTATATGTCAATATAAATCACCGACTTACTAGCTCTAACTTCATCCTCCTTCTGGAATTAGCCAATGCCACCTTCTGCACATGGCTTCGGGAACGCATAGTCTCAACTTACTATGCCACTGATTACTCCACGCCGAATAGCTAATTATCGCATGGCCCTCTCAGCCACTTTTCTATGTCCAACGCATACCATCCTTCAACGCATAGGCCTTTCCAACGCATAGCAATGCCAATTCCTAGCACTTAGTAGTCTTCAGCGTGTACTTCTATTACATATATTGCACTCTTCTTCCTTCACATCAACTTCCAAGCCGGACTGCCTTCTTCAACGCATGCCTACCAGCGGCCACTCTTGGCAGCTTAGACATACTTTCAACGCATGGTCACCCATCACATGACCAACACTTAACCATTTTTACTTTCCCACAACTTGGCCAATTTCTTTACTCGCCTGCCCCATAATTCTTTGTACTTACCTTTTCTCGAATACAAGTACGGGGCTTGCAGAAAGCATGAGCTTAATGCCCTGTGAGTGACTAGTTTTGTAAAACTGTCTTTGGTTCGGAAATCAACATGGTAAAACCATTATCACAAGACGTATAAAATATGGATTTAAATCATAACTATTGGAAAAATATGCTCAAATGCCTTTGCCAAATCATCCATGATCATTTCAGAAAAATCATACAGAAATCCAGATTAATTTTACAATCATTTTCCTTAGTTGAGGTGGAGCAAGACTCAATGCTCTCAACGTCGAAAACAACCTTAGTTGCGATGGCGCAAAACTCAATGCACCCAATGTCGAAAACGAATATTTTTCTTAGTTGAGGCGGAGCAAAACTCAGCGCACCCAACGTCAAAAACCTCTATGTGCATGTAGGAATATCTCGGGATGCCCAAGTACCTTCTCCGAGTCCATCAGTACTGGGCCCTAGTCACAAGGTTGCCCGCATGCATTCTCAAATGTCCCTCAGCATTGGATCCCTTAGAAAACATTTTCGAAGTAGGTATGTTTCGTATAAACAGCTCACTGTAAACACCTTTCATGTCATCATAAAATTACATTTAATAAGTAGTCTGCCTTATAATCAATACAATCATCCATCATGCATTTCAAATCATCATAAGAAAACCAAACCACACATTCTCAATAAAATTATTTTTAAAGAAAGAAAAGTGTCACTCACAACTTGTCCTAGGCCCATGAGCGGATTATACGCCTTTCCTAGCTCTTCTTGGCCTGTAAATACACATTTCTAGTGTTAGGCTTTCCTAAACTTCCTTTCCATAACCATTAAGTTTGCATAATTAAATTCCAATCATGCTTCATCAACGAGACTCATTTCTCCCAAAATAATTCATAATGAGCGAAATTACTAGCGAGATTGGCCTACAAATATACAACACTAGCAAGATTCACCTTGAGTAGCGATACCTAGCGACACTCAGCAAGATTTGGGAGACGCATAGCCCTTTCCACTACAAGCGACACTCGTCTTGCTACTCACTCTCCACCTTCTCAGCGACACTACAATACCAGCGACACCCGACAACCACAGTTTTTTCCTTTCCTTTTGTTCTCACTTCTACCTAATAAAAATCGTATTTCCAGCCAAATTCAGAACTTCTTCCCTTCTACAAACTTGTAAAAGAATAGGTTCTCTAACTTACCTCAAAATTTCAAAGCATGATTCTTCTCCGTTTGAGAGATATTCTCAACTAACACCAAGTTGCTCTCAATCGCCTAGCAAATCAATAGCAATCACTTCCACCTACAATTTTACATGTTTTCCCTCAAATTTAACTCAAACATCCTTCATATAAAGGATTAGAAATTAAGTTAACTTACTAACCTCAAAATTTTAGTCCTAGCTTCAACTTCCTCAGCTCGCACTTCTCCAAACACTAGACCACGCTCGGATTTCACAACCACAATCAAATTTCCTGTTCCAGCTTTAGTTACACCAACAAAACGAATAGAATTCCACTCGAATTCGACATGAACACCTTCTTCTACCTTCCCTCGTTGTTTGTTTGAAAAATGGAACCGACTCGCGCTCTGGAAAGTGTTTTAAAAAATGATTAAACACTCAGCCCACTCATATATATATGCTGCCGACTTAACCTCCACTTACATTCCTTTTTAAAATAAGTTGGCCGGCGCAAACTTTTTCACCAACACACCAACACATAGCAATCCTTGACACAACCTACCTCCAACGCCCACAGCAACCATCCACACACAACTACCTTCAACGGATAGCAACAACCTTTAACACATAGCTGCAGTCCATCGAATACAGCTACTCTCCAACGTATGGCAACAACCTTCAACACATAGCTGCAGTCCATCGCATACAACTACTCTCCAACGCAGAGTAACCATAGCAACACATGGTAGATCAAGTACAACTTTTCCCGGCCAAGTTCCAACTTCTCCTATGTATAGCAACAACCTAAAGGTCTATAGTATATGGATAAGGCTGGGTGCCTTATCCTGGTGACACTATGGATACGACCCACTTTGTAATAGTTATAAATGGTTTGATCCAAACCGTTCATGTAGAGACATGTGAGTGAGGGTATCCAATACAAAGAGTTTGTATAGGACCGGATTGTGAAATATTTAATTTCTCTTTGCAAATCCGTTAATTGATGAGATTAATATTTCATAGGATGATCATGTGCGGCTTGATCTTAATCCTAAGTGACTTATGAACTCCTGTCTGCGAGGTTGGTCCTTTGACTTACATAGGTGAGAGTGGCCCAAGTTGCCGACTCAATAAGCCTACCATTTTGGGGATTTGACTAAATGGGGAGCAGGGAACATAACTTCACAAGATGGAATTCGCTCCTTATCAAATAAGGTAAGTAGATGAATAGTTCCCTTAAGTGCTGATTTTAGGTCTTGAACAAGGGGCCCCACCTTCTTACTGGCCCGAGAGAGACTTAATTTATGGTTGGATCATAAACAAATTGTTCATTAGAGAAATTAGTGGTACTTAAGGATAAAAGGTAATTGTAGGGGTAGAACAAACATTTGACCCAGCTGTAATTATGAACAACTAGTGAAGGATCAACTTGCTTATATTGATTATATCTATGGACACAACTTGTCCTACAGTGCATAAGAATTCAACTACAAGTCTATAGTGGTTTGCCCTGTAGTTAATGAATGAAAGTTAATTTAATTAAAGAGTTTAATTAATTAAACCTGGATCATTGGAGCTTATAATCTGTAGGTCCATAAGGTCCCCTTGCTAGTCCACGGACCAACAAGGATCAACTATGTTGAAAGAAAAATTTGAAATGTTTAAATTTATGAGGGAAAATATTAATTGTATTGGATATAATTAATTACATGATTTATCATAAAGTTTATTTGGAAAAGATTCAAACAATAACTTTATCTTGGGTTGTATGTCCTAAAACTCGTAGTTTTTGTAAATAGGTGAATTTTAGTACATATGAAGTTATTCAAGTGAATTAATTATTTATTAAACTCTAAATTTAATTAAACTACGAACCCTTGGCTACTATCATGAGTTCTTGGACTTCATGTGGAGACATAAACAGGATCAAGTTCGAGTAAGTAGCTTAAATAGTCTATAGTACATGGATCAGGTTGGGTACCTCTTCCTGCAGACACTATTGAATACAGCTCGCTTCATGATTGTTACAAAAGTTATAAAGTGTCATAAATGAATTGATCCTGATTTGCTCATGTAGAGACATGTGGGCGAGGATATTCTACATAATGAAATTGTGTAAGACTGACCCTGAAATAATCACTGTTACGTATGAACACCGTTTACGATTAACACTGATTAATTTCACTTATCGATGACCTAGATAACTTGATCTGAATCTTGCGCTATGTATGAACTCCTATTTATTCAGAATTATCCCTTTGATCTGCATAGGTGAGAGTAAGCTCAATAGCGCTACTCAACATTCCTCCCATTTCAGGGATAAGACGGGGTAGATAGTTGGGGACATAGAATTTGCAAGACAGAATTCACTCCTACCCAACTTAGGGATAGAAGAGAGGTTGTTCTCTTAAGTGTTGTTCCCAGGACTTGAACAAGGGGCCCCATCCTCTCATTGGCCCGAGAGGGAATGGATTTAATGATTAGATCCTAAATCAATTGTTCATTAGAGGGACAACAATACTTAAGGAGAAAAGATGTAACTTAGAGGTAAATTGGTATTTGACCTAGTTGAAGTTATGAACAACCTATGAAGGATTGGTTTATCGTTGACAGTTATATCAAATGGACACAAATATATCTACAATGAGGAGAGTGCAGCTACGGGCTTTAGTGGAGTGTCCCATTAGTTAACGAATGTTGGTTAACTAGGTTAAAGAGTTTGGCCAGTTAATCTTGGATTGTTGGAGCTCAGGACTGTAGGTCCATTAGGTCCCTCTACTAGCTCATAAATGGACTAAAATCTTAGATAATGTGGTGAATAAGTTTGAACCGTTCAGTCCATGATCTCTTTAGCGGTGACCATTTTTTCATGCTTTCCGGATAGTATACCTGATATACTTGCCAAAATATAGACTTTGGCTTTTTCATTAGCCTTGGTCTATCTGTCATGAGCGTCCCGAACACTTCAGTTCGCATTCTGAGCAGGGACTAGAGGACTTTCCTCCGTTAAAACAAACCTTAGATCGTCGATAACAAGTATAGTGTTTAAATTAGATTTCCAAGTTCCATAGTTATTGTCGTTAAGTTTTTCCAAAGCTAATAGTTGAACTATAGATGTATTCATTGCTGGAAAAAAATGAACAAGTTTAATTAGTGAATATACTCTAAATTTTAATCCAATTTATTTAGCAAGTAATAATGTACTCATATTTCATTATTTATTTTGCAACGATACTTCAGTGAGTCAGAATGGCCCCTGCCGAAGGGTAGTTGAACACTCCTTCACTTAATCAAGATACTCTTGACTAAATACTAATACCAAAATAACTCTTATTCTTATAGTATTTAGTTACCGTTTCTTTGGTCAAGAACTTTACTAACACTTAGTAAGTCTTGTAAGTGGATACCCTCCATTTTCGAATCACAAAGATCAGAATCAAACAAGCCCTCGAAGGAGAAACAATTGCTTGAAAACGAACCTATGTAACTTTATCCATTTCTGGAGTTCACCTATAAACACCCCGAAAGGATATGCACCTATAAACGCCAAGCAGGTGCAACATAGGAATCTCACGTTGTGACCTAATGGAAGAGACCATAGGACGTGTTGACACACACCCTTCACCCACTTACTATGAACTACTTTCCCTATTCACCTTGCTATTGACCCATGCAAACACTTTCCGAAGGGAGGTTGCCCAATTAGCAACTCGAAGCCGAGCATGGGATCTCACGTTGTGAATTCTTCGGGACGTGAGAGCTAATGATAACATATCGTATACATTATTAATCTCCCATTGAAGTGTTGTAATTTTAATTAGGTATTTACTTGGTTATATTCCGGCTAAATATATATAACCTAAGTCTAGGTGAACAATCCAAGTAACGTTTATACTGGTTTGTTTTTAACCTATGATGTCTAAGTGATTTAAGCCGATTTAACTCACCTTACACCGCTCTCGCATGCTTATAAAATCGGGTTAACTCAACTCAGACGCCAGCTCGATCCCCAGGTAGGAGGTGTCCGTAAACTGTCGACTTAAATACCTCTAGCCTTAGACAGGATTTTGTTGGGTGAGTTTTGTAAACACAATTTTACAACATATCGACCTAATTTTAACTATTAAAAGAGGTTAATTTGAGTTGCACCGGTTTTACCCTAGGTAAGCATGCAATTTTCTTTGTTATAGATTTTAAAATTCTAATTTATTTTATAACATATATATATGCATTTCATCAATAAATATAACAAATTTATATTAACACTCATGAAATTAAAATAATCATGCATACTATATATTATAACATTTATAACATACATAAAACGCATGAAACATGCTTATCCTATGCTGGGTATTTAAATCTATATGGCATACTATATGCACAAATAAATTTAAATTAATTAAACATACATTCATAATGCATAAATAATTAAAACACACTAAATTGGACTAGTTTTGGCATTTTTTTGCAAGCAAAAAACTAAATTATTACAATAATAATTTAAAAACTTGCTCAAACAAGTCCCGAACACTTCGAACCAGCTGAAACTGGCTTGAAACACCTCGAAAACGGGTTGAACTGGTCCAAAAAACGTTGAACTGGTCAAACTTTCATTGAACCGGTCAAAGGTTGACCGGTCAACTTCAAGTTCTTCTTCCTCCCGTGAGTTCAACCAGAAGAGAAAAAAAAAAACAAAAATCGGCTGCTCTGTTTTCCTTCTGCATGAGCGCTTGTCGGTCTTTTTCAAAATTCGGCCAAAAATCAACTCAATAAATCCCTAAAAAAAATTACAGACTCTTCCCAACTCATTATCAAGCAAAAGGCTCAGATTAATTACAATAATTGACCACAAATTGAAGGGTTAAAAAAAATGCCAAAACCAGAAAAATCAATTTAGCTCCCATAAACATTCGTCTCATGAATTAAACCCCACCAAAGCAAATTGAGTGAAATTAATTAGCTCTGTTACCAATTGATGGATAAATGAGCATGCACTGGAAGTTAATTTGATCAATTTTCACTTTAAGATGCTCAATTTAGAGGATTAAACATGCAATTAAGAAGAAAAACCAAAGTTTCAAGAACACTTACCCTTGAAGTTCCAAATTCTCCTTCAATTCTTGATGAATTTCAACACCACTTAGTTGTAGACCCACAAGAGTCTTCTCTACTATTCTCTAGGCTTAGATTGGATGGTTGGATCCAAATTTGTAGTGAATTTGAGAATGAATGAAGGTTTGGAAGAAGATGAACAATGGATGAAATTTTGCAAAATTAACCCTTAATTTCACAAAATTCTTAACCATTCTTATGTCAAAATCATCTCTATTTATTAAAGAATAATATGCAATCTAATTGCATCAAAATTTGAAAACACAAAATGGTTAATTTGTTGGTTAATTGTGAAGAAGACAACCAAGCTCTTAGCTTAGTTAGTGGGAAAATCCAATCTTCAAAAATCAATTTTAAAATTAATTTTCAATGAATTTCTAAAATTGAATTAAAATTGATTTTTAATTTCAAAAAATAATTAAATAATTAAATAAAAATAATTTAATATTTAATTAATTAAATATTATTTTAATATTAAATAATAAAATAATATTTTTTTTCCCACTTGTCCCGATTTTTCTAAAAAAAAAACCCGATATGAATCCCTATTCATATGATTAATATTTAAATCATATTTAAATATTATAATTAACTCTATTTGTACGTTTATTCGTAATTAAACGTCGATATATCGTATATATCTGACTTTCATTCCTTAAGCCAAGATTTGAACGGTTCAAACTTATTCACCACATTATCTAAGATTTTAGTCCATTTATGAGCTAGTAGAGGGACCTAATGGACCTACAGATCATGAGCTCCAACGATCCGAGATTAACCGACCAAACTCTTTAACCTAGTTAACCAACATTTGTTAACTAATGGGACACTCCACTAAAGCCCGTAGTTGCACTCTCTTCACTATAAATATATTTGTGTCCATTTGATATAACTGCCACCGATAAATCGATCCTTCACAGGTTCTTCATAACTTCAGCTAGGTCAAATACCGATTTACCTCTAAGTTACATCTTTTCTCCTTAAGTACCATTGTCCCTCTAATGAACAATTGATTTAGGATCTAATTACTAAATCCATTCCCTCTCGGGCCAGTGAGAGGATGGGGCCCCTTGTTCAAGTCCTGGGAACAACACTTAAGAGGACAACCTCTCTTCTATCCCTAAGTTAGGTAGGAATGAATTCCGTCTTGCAAATTCTATGTCCCCAACTACCTACCTCGTCTTATCCCTGAAATGGGAGGAATGTTGAGCAACGCTATTGAGCTTACTCTCACCTATGCAGATCAAGGGATCATTCTGAATAAACAGAGTTCATACATAGCTCAAGCTTCAGATCAAGTTATCTAGGTCATCGATAAGTGAAACTAATCAGTGTTAATCGTAAACAGTGTTAATACGTAACAGTAATTATTTCAGGGTCAGTCTTACACAATTTCATTATGTAGAATACCCCCGCTCACATGTCTCTACATGAGCAAATTAGGATCACTTCATTTATGACACTTTACAACATTTGTAACAATCATTAAGAGGGTTGTATTCAATAGTGTCTGTAGGAAAAGGTACCCAACCTGATCCATGCACTATAGACTATTGAGACTACTTACTCAAACTTGATCCTGTTTATGTCTCCACATAAAGTCCAAGTACTCATGACAGTAGCCAAGAGTTCGTAGTTTAATTGGATTTCGTAGTTTAATTGGATTTAGAGTTTAATAAATAATTAATTCACTTGAATAACTTCATATGTACTAAAATTCACCTATTTACAAAAACTATGAGTTTTAGGACATACAACACAACAAACTCTCACTTGGACTAAAACACCTAGTAGGTTACAACAAAGTTGAGTACAGTAAGAGACATCTAAATACAATAAACTAGGGCATCTCATACCCATACTTTATAATATGGAGAATTAATTTATTTGAATATGATTCAAATAGTTTATTATTTATTTGGATGAAATCCATATAAATAAATAGAGAGAGAATTAATTAATTAATTTAAATTAGATTCAAATAATTAATTATTTAATTTGAATGAGATTCAAATGAAAGATTCTACAGAAAATAAATATTTAAATAAGATTTAAATATTTTAAACCATTTAATATGAGATATTATTGGATAAATATTTATTAGTATTGGATATTATTAAATATTTAATTTAAAATCTCTATAGAGGGGTTATCCTAATAGGATTAGGAGTAACCTATAAAGTTCTTTAAATAAGGCCCTCGGGAGCCCTCATGAATGCACACTCTCTACAAGAATAATACTCTAAGACTCTTCCTTTAGAAATTCTCCCAATTTTCTACCCAATTTCCTTAGAAAAGTTCTAAGAAAATTCTTCTCATTCTTTTAAGAAGCGGTTTTCACAAATCGGATCCTTGTCAGAGTCATAACAAGGAAGATCGCTTGGAAAATGAAGACTACAAGGAAAAGACTATCGGTTCGAGGAGAGATTTTGCTGAAATTATGGATCGAAAAAGGTATGTTGTTTAACCTTTTATTAATTGTTTGTATTTTTAATTCTCTCAAGAAATCAAAGAATGCAATCACACGCTTCCGCCGGGATTCAATTTCCTTTAGTTAAGTGGTAGCATGGTGTCAATTTGACTAAGTATCAAAGTAGGAGGTGGTGGACTTTGAGGTGAAGTTTCACCTTAGTTGGACACTTAGTCATTTGAAGGAGGAGTTGGCAACATGCACAAGGGGGTGTGTTGGCTCATGCATGTCGAGGCCACTTAAGTATTTTGGATGACAAGGATGAATTCCTAAACCTATAAATAGGATGTTGGGGCCAAAGGAATCTCATAACACAATTCATTATAAGCAAAATTTTTACCAAGAGAGCTTAGAGAAAAGGAAGACTTTTACTTCGGGAAGGAGCAAAGGAGCACCCAGGCGACGAACTAAGCATCCTGGGCGTCCAAATAGCTAGACCAGACATCTAGTAGTGCAGTCTAAGCATCCAACAAGGTGTTCGAAGCGTCCAACTCAATGTGCCAGGCATCCAATAGTGTGTTATGGGTGTCCAAGTAGTTGTATGTTACTATTTTCTTAGTGTCAGAAGCCTAGTCATGTGCTCGAGAGTAAAGGACAATCTAGGTTTTGAAGAGCAAAGGATCCTAGATAAGGTTAAGAGAACTTAGAGATCGAAGTCATTACTTGTAACAACGAGTGGTTTTTCTCTTAAAAGTTAATGTTATTTCCATATATAGTAATGGTGTTTGTATGGTGAGAAAAGGAATGCCTCACAGGATAGTCAAAGGATCTTCAGATCTAGTTTCTGAGCCTGTGATAGTACTATGTTAAGGATGGTTAGAGAATTTTCAGGTCTAGTTTTTTAGCTTGTGGCATAATTTCACAAGATGGTTAGAGGCTCATAGGACCTAGACTCTGAGACTATGGAAAAAACCACATGTGGGATGATCAGAGGATCGACGAGTCTAGCTTCTGAGCCCATAAGAGGTAGGTATATGTGCACATAGAGGAGATGACGATCTGCTACGTAAAGTAGAGCCAGCAGGCAGTGGATACAGTACAGAGATAACTGAGGCTAAGGTTTGAGTAGATAACCTCATTATGAAGTGTTGATGTTGAGCTTGTTTTATTGATAAGGGTCAAAAGGAACCCACACTTATATGCTATTACCATTCAGTGGGCTCTAGCTCATTCTTTTCTTTTATGTTTTTCTTTCTCAAGTAGCAGAGGAGTCCTAGTTGCCGCTTGAAGTCGAGGTATGCTAGAGGATAGTTGTTATTTTCAATAGATAAAGTTGGGATAGGAAAAGAGTTGTAATCCTATTAAAGGACTTGTATAAGCATTAAAATGAAATATTTGTTTCCATACTTTCTTCTTAAGCTTTGGTATGAGTGGTTATCTGAGAAAAGCATGAGACGGGTAGTAAATGTCACAAAAGACTATTTTTATGTCTCCTTTCAGATTAAAGAGGTTAACATGGGAGGGAGTGTAACAAAATGTCACTATATAGTTTTTTTTTTTTTTTTTTGACATTTTATAATTTTCGTCAATAACCATAACGCTACAACAATAAGCCAATTTTGAGTCAATTAATGACAATGATAACCTGTCCTAGTAAACACAACAATGATATTTTAAAATTGTCAGTAATTGTTCATTGTTGACAATTAATTCTTGTCATTAAAAGTTTAATTATGACATTTTTCAAAACTGTCATTACTACTCATACCTTTACATGGGATAAAATGACACAAAATAAGTATCATGAATCGAAGTTGTGAGACTTTTTATGTCACACCCCCTCCCAGATTTCCTTCCTAACCTAGAAGTAGGTGTAACCTACACACACACTCGTCATCATATATCTTGCAACATAAATCAATACCAGATCAATTATACAAAGCTTTATGCTAGTGAAGCGTCATGAGTTAAACATAAATTCTAAATTCTGATTTCTCAACTCATAATTCATAATTACAGGTATTTCTTCAACACACAGTACAAAACCCACTCTCTTTATACTACAAGGATCATGTATGACAAAACATGTACATAAACTGAATATTTACAACTATCCCAGAGAACTAATGCAGAGTAAGCCCAGACGAGGATCTTTTGTAGGCTAGGCGTCCCGGACACGCTCACTACCTGAAACGAACAACAATAAACAAGAAAGCGTGAGCCTAAAGCTCAGTGAGTGACTAAGTTATCTAATTACAATTTAATTCTTGAGTTAATATTGTTCATAATAACTACTATATATATTTTATTAGTACAGATTCCTGGGTCACTCATGCCATTTAACAATATAACATAAATATCTTTCCAAGAGGTAGCGGAGCAAAGCTCAACGCTATTAACCTCATAATTCAATTCCTATTATTCATATATTCACACGCCTTCACATTTCGTCCCTCTGCGTTTCAACTCTCAAGTGCTTTCTCATATTGTCCCTCAGCACTGAGTTCCATTTCAATCCACTGCTCAAGTGCCTCCACTCGTGGTCCCTCAGCACCGAGCTATCATATACTTGTTTTCCATATGCCTTCTCACAAGGTCCCTCGACATTGGAATCCATCTCAATCAATTTCTTAAGTGCCTTCACCCATGGTCCCTCAACACTGTGTATCATATATCATATCCCCATAGGCCTTTACACATGGTCCTTCGGCCCTGGGTTGCATTTAGATAACACGCATATAGAAGTTCGTATAACATACTCGTTTTCACTTGCACAATGTAGAAATAATCCTTGGATGAATTAGAAAGTCATTCACGATTTATCTTAGGTCCCGAACGGATTATATGCTTTTCTGAGCTCTTCTTGGCATGTAAAAACACATTTCTCACATTAGGTTTTTGTTGTTGAATAATGATTTGTGAAATAGAATTATACTAACGCAATGTGCAAGTTAAGCTACAATGATGCGTTTAACAGACTACGCGTCTTACTTATGCTTAATGTTATATGTTTGTGATCTGTCAAGTTTTCCTATCCTTTACCCAAGTATAAGCAAGGGACTAGGTTTTCTCGGTGAGTCTGAGGTCGAACACAGGGATTATGTTGATTCTATATTTAAGTGGATTATATGCGTTGTAGTGGTAACCAAGAATAATTCGCGAGAGATGTTTGTTTCTAATCTAAAGAAAGCGATAACATGTACACTAAACTAAAATGTGGAAGATGAAAAGGCATGCGACACAGCAAAGTCAGCTAGGTGAATTTAATGAATGGGTGAAAACAGGGTTAGGGTTGATTAACATCTAACATCAGAAACGTATGGTGATAGTCTATTCATACTTGCAACTCTTCTCCCGATTGTCAGCCGCTATGCGTTATATGTCTATAATGCATAAGAGAGTGTTAAGTGTCAAGGTTGTTCCTATGTCTAGGCAACACTACTTAGTCTTGTCAATTGAGTTCCACAATCACTTACCCTCTCGAGCAATCTGATTATTACTACTTATATCGATTAGCTAGATGGACATAAGCATCGGATTAAGATTACAATTGACAAGATCCAATAGTTACACTATGGTTCTTATTTAGATGCTAACGCAACCCTTAATCCTTGATAGATTAGTTACTCATGGATTCAAAGTAAAAAGCAGAAAGTGTAGAGAAATGAGTAGACATGGAAGAAATATTGATTGATGAACGGAATACAACTTTAGATAGCTTAATGTCTTGACACAAATCTAAAATCAAACTAGAAAAACAATATAGAAAGCAGGAAAAAGGCGTCAATGTCTTGAGTCGCCGGAATGGAAGCGTGAGGATCTGCTATGAAGTGGTCAGGTGGAGGGAAGACTCTTCTCTCTCGAGCTATTCGTCTCCGGTTGTGTTTTGGAGAGAACTTTACTATCACTTAGGAATTCTTCCGAGAATGAACAACCCTTTCTCATCTTGCAGGACTGCCCTTTTATTGATATTGCTGTCGCAATCAATGGCAAATCTGCTTGATTGGTGGTGAAATTGATATCATGCGTCCATCTTCCCTAATTGCGTAATTTTCAGGTCAATTTAGATCCACCACTTTAGCCACAGATTATGCATGTCAATCTTCCGACAATTTCTCAAGATTATGATATGATTTTCCTCGCCTTGCGTCTTTTGTCATTATGCGTTCAAGGAGAGTTGGGCTGATGTCAACGAGTCATAGGTTGCTAACGCACAGTTTTGCATTAAGAGGTAGTCAACCCATCGTTTGCATTCTTGCGTTGAAACGAGCGTTTTAGGTTCAAAAAGTGGTAAAATTATTATCTTCATAAAAATACAAGAGTAGAACACATAGGTGGATTTATTAGTAGAATTTAGCTTAAACTACCACATGCTTCTCTATTTATTCTCTATTTTTCTAAGAGAAGGGCTATAATAACTTGTATTTCTACAAGTTATCACACCCTCAAACTTAGATAAATGCTTATACTCAAGCATAACTTCTATCTAAGACACTTCAATCATCCCCAAAGTTTTATCAACACATTGACTAGTCTCTCAGAATGCTATACTCAATCAGCTACCCGTTAGTTATAATACTTCTCTACCTCAATATTATTTTCTTTAGAACGAGTCTAATTTGTATACGGCAAGCTTTCTTTTCAAAATTCTTTACTCATTATTCACAAAATTTTTGTTTCTTCTTTTAACATTGAGTTTGAAAAGATGAAGATATAAAGTTCCTTTTTCTTTCATTTGTTTTATTGTTTATAAGTAACCATGTGTCGAGTAGGGTTACCCACCTTCGTTTTGACATATCAACTATGAGGTGCATGGAGGCAGCCAACTATGAGCAAGTGCCTTCTCAACTAAACTCTTATCTAAGTTCGGTTTCCTCATTAGACATTGGAGTTTGTTATTTTATCTATGCGTTGCTGATTATGATTACCCACATGAAGGTGGCCACTATGGGCAGGTGTCATTTTCAGCTGAACTCTTAACAAGATGAATATATTAGTCTTGTCAGTAGAGTTTTGCATTTAAAAGAATTTTTTTTTTTAACGGAGAAATAAGTTCCTCATATTTTTATCTTTGACAATTCAAACCTCTTCCACCCCCAAACTTGAGAGCAGTAAGGTCCTCATTGCTTAAATTGTAAACAAAGATGATGTTGCAAAATTTTGTAAAAGAGGTTTGAATTGGTCGCTTGCATACATGCAAAGTAGGTTTGCGTTTCTAAGGAATGGTATGCAGACGCATTGAAAGTAATCTAACTTAAAAGTGTGCAAAAAGTGTAAGCATGATGATCATCACAGTGACTAACTTTTCATCACAACGATAAAAGTTGGGGATAATTATATATGTACTTAGAAGAATTTACAACAAGGGACAATGCAAAGAGGTAATTAGAAACTCAATGCGATGGAGAAATTTTCATTCTATTAATTCTTTTCCACAAACGCATACATTCTATAGAAGATAAATACAAGAAAAGCAGTAAAGAAGATACAACTCTGACTACACCCCTAAATTTTAACTATCCGACTTGTCTTCATCAGTGTTGCATTTCTGCTCAAGTGCAAGGCATTGCGGCATTGGGAAGACAAGCGGATGTTGTAGGCGTTCAGGAATGTTAGGGGGCGGGACTTTCGGTCGAATCGAAAACAGTTGACGAATGTAATTCAGTGTGAAGTGAAACTGCTCCTTCTACCAGCGTGCTAACATATTCATTGAATGCATCATTGGACGCAATATTGATTGCTGTAGGTATGTTTGCACTGTCTCCCAGTCAAGGTCGAGTTGGGCTTCTTGAGGTTGGGGCTACGATTGTGGTTGAGGACGGGTTGGCTGAGGACGAGAGGTTGATGGAGTTTCATCAAACGCAGGGGATGATGGACGCATAAAAGTTGCGCCAAAATCTCCGTAATGTGAGTCATCAACTCTTATTGAAGAGGTTGGGGAGATAGGTTTTGTAGAAGGTTGAGGTTAAGAGGGTTTTGGGCTATGCGTCTTAGGAGGGGGTGGAGTTGGTTCTCTTCTGATTGTTGGAAGTGGGGGTGAAGGACTTAAGGAAGGGGATGGTCTAATGGTGGCATCAGGACTTACCACTGTCTTGCATCTCTGTTTAGATGACTTCCCCTTCTTCTGCATTTGCGGCTTTGGAGGTGACACTTTAGTTGATTGAGTGGGTTGATGAGGTCTTTTGGAGGTCTTAGCAGGCTCTGGCAGATGTTGCGATCTTCTCATCAACTGACGTAGAGTCTTATGGGCGATTACCCCATTGACTTCAATCATCTTCTCTGCGTCTAACACTTCTGTCGGTCCTCCGATGGCAGCATTGGCTCTTAGGTTCGTGATAAGTGTGGGGAAAAAGAGCTGGCCTCTTGGTTTGTTGAAGACCCCTCTTATCTGCACCGCAATTATGCGTCCTACATCAAGGGGAATGAGACGCATAATGCAATAAGCTGCCATTACCCAATCTCTTGATACTGTTTTGTCATGCATCATTGGGATTAGCAGCTTCTTCACCAAGTATACCCACAGGTTGGCCTCTGGCTGTAGGCTGTTAGCAGGCAAGGTTTTAATGCCTATGGGTGATACATCCCACTTTGCCCCGGGCTTTGCCAATACGCGGATTGCGTCTTCCATTAACTCTGGTGGAGTCGACTCTATTATTTTGTTTCCTTCCGCATCCACGTTGTCCCTCAACTTATATATTGCATTTATTTCCCTTGCGTTGAATGGGACCTCATTTTCTTCAACTACTACCACGTCCTCCTCTTCGTCAATGCATCCGTTATAACAATTGCTGACTAGGTCTGATTGGATCCAAGGAGTGCTGGAATAGAAATTTCTCCACCCGTGGTAGTCGATGATTTCAGTGATGTATGGCGGCAATGGGGCTTCTTCCGGGAAAAATCCCACCTCCATCAATAAATCAGGGAACACCCTGCGTCTCCCTTTTACCTCCTTTTTCTTTGGCGACGCATCCACCACCTTCTCTTTTCCTTTGGCCTTAGCAGGTATTTTATCCACGGTCCTTTTCTTGCTCTTGGCCAGGTCAATTACTTTCTTTTTCTTCTTTTTCAAGGCGCTAACACCTTGCTCCTCTAACGCATCCTCCCCTATGCGTTCCTTCCGTGTAAGCGAGTGGTGCCTACTTTTCTTTTTCTTTTTCTTCTTGCCCTCCCTATCTTCTTGGGCATTTATTCGTGCAGCCAACTCCTCATCTTCTTCTATTTGCAGCTCTCTCTCAAGTTCCTTAGCTGCCTTTTCTATTCTTTCTTCTTCCCTCATTTCCTCATCTAGTACCATAGTAGCTTCGTCAATTTGAGGATCAGGAAGGCCTTGCGTTTCTCCTTCTTTCTCAGGTCGCACTACCTTGTGCACCTTTTTGCTGGACAATGCGTCCTTAGCAATTTTCTCTGCTCCTTTTCTTAGGGCCCTGAGCTCTTTCCTCAACTTGGCCCTTTTTCTCTTCATCTTCTCTGTCAACCGATCAAAGGATGTAGCCGCAATCAGGGACTCAGGTCCGTCTCCTTGCTCTGCGTTTGTCGGCTCTTCATCCTTGGCAGTTTCTTCTGATACCATTCTTTTCTTCCTTATTAGGGGTACCACTTCTTCTTCTTCTTCCCTTCTTCTCTTGGCCTCTGTGGCCATCACAACATTTTTTATAGGTCCTTCATTGGAGTCTAAGGTTGTCTCCTCAGGACTGATGGACGCAGGGACTAACCCATGGGTTTTGACTGGCTCGCCTACGACCTCCTTACTGTAGGCAGCGTCTCCTTCCTTATTGCCCCCAGTCCCTTCACCCTTCTGAGTCTCTTTTGGCTGACTCTGGTCCTCTTGTATCGGTGAGGGTGATTCCCTTCTTGCGTCTGAAACGCATGCTTCAACTGAATTCCGCAGGCCGTTGAGAATTTGTGCTATCCATTCGTCTGAGGAATGCGTAGAGTTCACTTCCCCTTCTTCCACCACCACATCCTCTTCTACTCCTCCCCCTACTTCATCAGTCCCTTTTGTGCTGGGATGTCTTGATGAAAGCAAAGGCTGGTTGACCTCCCTGTCATCCTTCCTAGCCTTTGAGTCTCTTTCCTCTTGAGCAATCCTCTCGAGGATATCGCCGAAGACATTCCGCTCGTCTTTGCGGCGGATTTCACTGCTTCCGTACAGTGTGCTAGCTTTATCGCGAACCATTCTAGGACCCGGTTGCTCAGCTTCGGAGTTTTCCGTGCTTAAGCGTTGGTTTTTAGCATTGAAGTTTGCGGCGGAGAACTCCTTAACACTCTTCATTCTGTGCTTTGGGATACAGGACTTGACTCGGCTCTTGGGTTTTAGGGTGGGTATCGGGTCAATTTGGCTGAGGGGTTGGATGTTCAAAACTTCCACACAGTCGTCTGAGTCAAGATCGACTACTGGTGGATGGACTGGAGGTCTGAAAAAGGGTCGAAAAAATGGGGTGATAGGTGGTCTTTGGGCACTGGCCCTGATCCATGACGCCGAAAAATTTGGGATAAATGGAGGGCTGGGGTTTGAAGGTCTAGGGCGGACAGGAGAAGCGAAAGGCCTCATAGGTCCGGTGGAAGAGAAAAATGGAGCTTGAGGGTTAAGAAATACCTCGGGGACTGGGCGCGGTTAGGATGAAGAAAAAGATGGGGTCGAATATTGGGTGTTGTAGGAAGATATTGGGGAAACGTTGCAGGCGAAGTGTTCTTGATTTTGGGAGTCGGATTGGCTAGACATAGACAAAAGAGTGAAGAATGCAAATTGCCGGAGGTTTTGAAGATGAAGGGGTTGAGAATGGTAAATGGAAAATCGAATCGAGTTAATAAAGGGCTAATTAAGCCGTCGGCAATAACGTGATATCCGAAATCCCACTGATCTAGGTAAATTTATTGAGCCGCACACCCATCAAGTGTGATAGGCGGCTAATGACGCAAATAAGCACTCGAGTGCTTCTGGGAAAACGCATCGACTCAAAAGGCGCATGCGTTACCCGGTTTTCTCTTTCTAAAATGCATTCATTTAATTAATAAACGCATATTGATGAACGCATGGTTCTCTGTTTAGTTATGCATTGGACGCAGCATAAATGGCAGAGTATGCAGTGAAATCACAGTTTACATTAAAGCTCGACACATAATTTCATGCTCATTTAATTTACACTACTCCTAAAACTGAATTCAAAGAATGAAAAATAAATACTAAAAACAAAGTACACATAAAAGAAAGAAAGCAAAAGAAAAAAAAATAATATGAAGTAAAATAAAATAAAATAAATAAACAATAATACAAGTACTAATAAAAAGGAAGAAAGCAAGAGTAAAAGAAAGCGTCCCTGGAAAAGTAGGCGTTCAGCAACGTAGGGACCTTTCAACGCAGGCTCAGTTATGTTTGCATGGGTTATTGGAGCCTTTATCGCGTTAAGGGTTCAACGTAGAGGAGACAATGAATTGCAGTATGACCTCCCTCAAGTGAGTGTACTTGGGATGCGTTGGTCTGGTTTCTAGCTCATGCGTTGAAGACTCTTCTAAATACGGCTCGATCTTTGCCGTGGATCTGTTGCTCTTGTTTGATTGCTCTATTATACTACCGGAGAGTAGTTTAATTTCATCCTCTTCACCATCTTCACCGTCCTTGAGGATTTCATCTTTCAACACCACGTTCACAGGTCTTGCCTTTTCATTGGTGTCTGCGATTATCTGACAAGATTGGAATTGATCAGGATCTTTCAATGCATTAACCATATTAAATTTTACCTGATCACCCACGTGAGGCGTTGATAATTCTTCTTGGACATCAATCAGGACGCGTCCAGAAGTGGTATCTTCATATACAAACGCAGGTTCTGCCTACGTTGCTTTTTCTCTCCGCTCTATATTTTCCTCTTTTTGTGGTTTGGTGAAAGATGATGGATGCTTGATATTATGCATGGTACTCTCCATCTGTTGACTTGTGGTTGGAGCATTAATGGGTTGCAAGTCTCCTTGCGTCCCCTCATTTTATGCTGTGGGATTAATTTTCCCACTTAACAATGTCTCATCTGGACATTGTCCTTATAAGTTCCCTCTTGGAACTCCGGTCGTACTTAGCACTGCTCCTTGCGTTTCATTCTTAAGCTCCTCTACAATTTGACTCAATTGAACTTCTAATTTTCTGATTGCAGTGGCTTGATTCTGGAGCCTCGCTTCATTTTTATAAATGACTTCTTGTAAAAGAGATTCCATGGAAGATGATGAGGATGATGCATCCACTTGCGGATCCCTCTGATACTGATGATTCTAGCCTTGATCCCATTGGTTGAAACCAGGAGGGTTACCTCTTTGCGGCTGCTGCTCAGCTCTTTGTGTTTGTTGTTGGTTCCCACCCCATCCGAAGTTAAGGTGGTTCCTCCAACCCGAATTGTACGTCTCACCATAGGGGTTGTTTTGAACATCGCAGATTGACTGGGTGTTGTAGGGACACATGTCATACAAGTGCCCCGCACCATACTGCATGCAACTTACAGAAGCTGTAGGATTCACTGTGTTCATCGCAGCCAATGATCCACCTTGATTATTCAAGGCTGTCTTCAGTAGAGATGTCATGGTTATCATCTGCGCTGAAAGATTGGTGGCAGCATCAGCTTCAAGCAATCTAGCTTGCGTTTGCCTTCTATCGGTGGAGCGAAATCCATATCCGTCGTCCACCCACTCATTAGAATTCCACGAAATTCTATCAAGAATATCTATGGCTTGCGAGTAGGTCATATCCAATAATTCTCCTGCTTATGCAGGCAATTCCTCACTGGTCGTTTGAATCCGATCCAAGCTACGATTGGTCCTTCTTCGATTCTGCCTTGTCCTTCGTTTGAAGGCCCTCTCAATCTTAGGGTCAATATTGAGCTAAGGAATGCTCCCCTTCTGGCAGAGGAAAAACTCACAATACTTCTTTAACTGAGGAATCCTACAACACAATAATCCAAATAAAAATGAATCAATGAAATAATCCCCAGCAACGGCGCCAAAAACTTGTTGTTGAATAATGATTTGTGAAATAGAATTATACTAACGCAATGTGCAAGTTAAGCTACAATGATGCATTTAACAGACTATGCATCTTACTTATGCTTAATGTTATGCGTTTGTGATCTGTCAAGTTTTCCTATCCTTTACCAAGTATAAGCAAAGGACTAGGTTTTCTCGGTGAGTCCGAGGTCGAACACAGGGATTATGTTGATTCTATATTTAAGTGGATTATATGCGTTGTAGTGGTAACCAAGAATAATTTGCAAGAGATGTTTGTTTCTAATCTAAAGAAAGCGATAACATGTACACTAAACTAAAATGTGGAAGATGAAAAAGCATGCGACACAGCAAAGTCAGCTAGGTGAATTTAATGAATGGGTAAAAACAGGGTTAGGGTTGATTAACATCTAACATCAGAAACGTATGGTGATAGTCTATTCATACTTGCGACTCTTCTCCCGATTGTCAGCCGCTAGATAGTAGTTCAGCTGGATCACACTAGATTTTTTTGTCAAGCGCTTCAGGTATATCCATCCTTGCCATTGAAGTTTGAATAAGAAAATGAAAAAGACAAATATTACCGGCAATGATTCTGCATGAGTTATATGTCTATAATACATAGGATAGTGTTAAGTGCCAAGGTTGTTCCTATGTCTAGGCAACACTACTTAGCCTTGTCAATTGAGCTCTACAATCACTTACCCTCTCGAGCAGTCTGATTATTACTACTTATATCGATTAGCTAGATGGACATAAGTATCTGATTAAGATTACAATTGACAAGATCCAATAGTTACACTATGGTTCTTATTTAGATGCTAACGCAACCCTTAACCCTTGATAGATTAGTTACTCATGGATTCAAAGTAAAAAGCGGAAAGTGTAGAGAAATGAGTAGACATGGAAGAAATATAGATTGATGAACGGAATACAACTTTAGATAGCTCAATGTCTTGACACAAATCTAAAATCAAACTAGAAAAACAAGATAGAAAGCAGAAAAAGAGCATAAATGTCTTGAGTCATCGGAATGGAAGCGTGAGGATCTGCTGTGATGTGGTCAGGTGGAGGGAAGACTCTTCTCTCTCGAGCTATTCATCTCCGATTGTGTTCTGGAGAGAACTCTTCTGTCACTTACGAATTCTTCCGAGAATGAACAACTCTTTCTCATCTTGCAGGACTGCCCTTTTATAGATGTTGCGGTCGCAATCAATGACAGATATGCTTGATTGGTGACGAAATTGATATCATACGTCCATCTCGCCTAATTGCGTAATTCTCGGGTCAATTTAGATCCACCACTTTAGCCACAGATTATGCACGCCAATCTTCCGATAATCTCTCAAGATTATGATATGATTTTTCGCGCCTTGCGTCTTTTGTCATTATGCGTTCAAGGAGAGTTGGGCTGATGTCAACGCGTCATAGGTTGCTAACGCACAGTTTTGCGTTAAGAAGTAGTCAACCCATCGTTTGCATTCCTGCGTTGAAACATACGTTTTAGGTTTAAAAAGTGGTAAAATTATTATCTTCATAAAAATATAAGAGTAGAACGTGCAAGAGGATTTATTAGTAGAATTTAGCTTAAACTACCGCATGCTTCTCTATTTATTCTCTATTTTTCTAAGAAAAGGGCTATAATAACTTGTATTTCTACAAGTTATCAGTTTTCTTTGAACTCCTTTTCCATAATCATTAAGTATGCATATTCATATATCATTCTCACTCCATCACTGAAACTCTCTTTTTCCAATGTACTCATAACTAGTGATACTCTATGTCACTAGCGAGACAACCACGAAATCACACCACTGGATACTGCACTAGCGATACCGGAGTGAACTAGACTAGCGAGTTTACCTTAAGGAGAGATACCCAACGAGACTTCAGTGAGAGTTGTGAGACGCAAAGCTCTTTGCGTTATTGGCGACACTCGTTCTGCTGCTCACTCTCCAGCTCCTTAGCGATACCACTGTCTAACGACACCTGATAGCACTGCTTCCTTCCTTCCTTCTAACACTTCCTTTATCCTGCTAAAAACCATATTACAACCAAAATCAGAACTTTCCTCTTCTACAATCTTGTAAAATAATGAGTTTCCTAGCTTACCTCAAAATTTCAGGCCATAACTCGTCTTCGTTTGAGAACTATTCTCAAATAACTTCAACTGCCTTGAATTGTCTAGCAATTCAACTCCAATTACTTCCTCCTAGAAATTAACACATTTTTGCTCGGATTTAGCTTAAACATCCTTCATGGAAGTTGCTAGGAATTTAATCAACTTACTAACCTCAAAATTTCAGTCCTAGCTTTAACTTCCTCAGCTGACTCTCCTTCAAATACCGATTGGTGTCCAAATTTTTCAGCAACAATCAAGCTTCTGGTTCCAGCTTCAAAGTCACCATGAAAATGATCTAGTTTCTACTTGAATTCGTTATAAAACACCTTCTTCTACCTCTCCTCATTGTTCTGCAAAATGGAGTCAATCTGAGTTAGAAAGTATGTCCAAAAGGGTTTAATTATTCGATGCATTCACTTATATGTCAATATAAATCACCGACGTACCTGCTCTACCATCATTTCCTTCTTGAATTAGCCAACGCAACCTTCCGCGCATGGCTTCGGCAACGCATAGCCTCAACTTAACATTTCACTGATTGCCCAACGTTGAATAGCCGACTGCCGCATGGCCCTCTCGGCCCCTTTTCCATGCACCAACGCATACCAATCTTCAACGCATAGGCGATCTCAACGCATAGCAATGCCAACTTCTAGCACATAGTAGCCTCCAACGCATACTTCTACTAACGCCTATTGCACCCTCCCTCCTTCCTTCACATCTATTTCCACGCTAAGCTGCCCTCTTCAACGCATGCCTACCAGCGTCAACTCTTGTCAAGCTTTAGACATACCCTCAATGCATAATCACCCATCACATGGCCAACACTTAGTCATTTTTGCTCTCACACAACTCGGCCAATTTTTTTACTCAATACCTGTCCCATAGTTTCTTCTTACTTACCTTCTCTCAATGACAAGTACGGGGCTTACATTTTAAATGTCATGAAATCCTAGTTTTGTAGTAGTGGTTCATGGACTATAGGTCACTCTACTAAAAACCCATAGTTGCACTCTTCGTACTGTAGAATATTTTTATGTCCATGGATATAACCATAACCAATAAGTCATTCACGAATTTTTCATAATTACCATTAGGTCAAATTCTTGTTTTACCCTTTTAATTACCTCTTTCTCCTTAAGTCTCATTGATCCTCTAATGAACAACCTATTTATGGTCCTACAATAAAAAAAAAAAAAAAATCTCTCCCGGGCCAATGAGAGAGAGGGACTCCATTGTTCAAGGCCAAGAGACAGCACTTAAGGGAGCAATTCATCTACTTCTCCTAAATGCGGGAAGGTGTGAATTTCATCTTGTGTAGCTATGCTCTCAACTCCCTACTTGGACAAATCTCCAAAATAATAGGTTTATTGAGTCGGCAACACGGGTCACTCTCATCCATACAAATCAAAGATCCACCCTTAAAGATAGGAGTCTATAACTCACTTAGGATTGAGATCGAGTTACATATGACAGGATGTCATGTTTAATAGCGTGTTCTCGTCATTCGGACCTGTGATTAAGGGTTTCAAGCATTGCAGACCACTACTTCAGATTGATGAAACACATTTATATGGCAAGTACAAAAGGAAATTGTTGATAGCTACCTCAGTCAATGTAAATGGACATGTTTATCCAGTTGTGTTTGCTATTGTACCGAAAGAAAGCTTTGATTTATAGGGTTGATTTTTGAAAAATATATAGGATCACTTGGTACATGGAAGGAAGGAAATGTGTCTAATTTTAGATAGGCATAAGGGCTTTATATTTGCTTTGCAAAACCCTAACAATGGTTGGGAGGATGCACATCACAAATCTACTTATGACGTGTTGTAAGTAATTTCAATGATAAATATAAGAATAGTATGTTGAAGAGCTTGGTGTATCATGCATGATTAAAGTATCAAGTTCGTAAGTTCAACGACTATATGGCCGAACTTCAAATTGCAAACTCTAACTGCATGAAACTTTTTGCTTCTTTGAATCTTAAATAGTGGACCCAGTCACATGATGGTGGTCATCATTATGGATGGCTAACCACAAACGTGGTTGAATGTTATAATGTTGTTTTGAAAAGAGCCAAGAAGCTAACCATAACTGCACTAGTTCAAGCAACATTCTATCGAACTATCTTCTAGTTCACTACACGTTGTGTAGAAATAGAACCTGCTATTGAGTTTGGAGAATGTTTCACAAGTTAAACTGTTCACTTAATAAAATATT
This sequence comes from Citrullus colocynthis, assembly GCA_031780015.1. NCBI lineage: Eukaryota > Viridiplantae > Streptophyta > Magnoliopsida > Cucurbitales > Cucurbitaceae > Citrullus > Citrullus colocynthis. The sequence goes on from QLSR01001495.1 coordinate 1,203,539, forward strand.
GTTAATGCTTGTATTTACTATTAAAATAAGTAAATAATTTTCGTTTATGCCATAGGTATACCATTAAGAAATTAACTTGTTGGGAAGGACGTGCAAATACACACGAGGTTAACATATTTGACCAAAGGATAGGCTTGTGTGATGTCACCACTAAAATTAATCTAATAATACTGAAAGGTGGAACCACACATCGAATAAAATTAAGTGAGAGGACATGCACATGTAATAAGTGGCAAAGTTATGAAATCCCATGTTCCCATGCGATTGTTGCATGTGCGGTCTTGATTACTTGAACTTCATAGAAGACTATTACAAGATCCCCACTTATTTGTCCTGTTATTCACCTTAGTTTGAGTCTATCCCTGATCGAAAATGTTGGTCTGACCCCAATTTCCCCACTATCCATCCAGATGAGACAAGGGTAAGAAGTATTGGTTGACCATTTACTTCCCATATACACGACGAGATGGATTGGAGAGTAGTCAAGTCATGTTGTGGCATTTGCAGACAAGAAGAACATAATTAGAAAATATGCCCTAATCGTGGTTGCAATGTGACATAGTAAATAAAAGTCATTGTTATTATACATGTTGATTGTAAATTATTTCCTTGATGATTAATACAAATTCAACCTATTTACTCCACAAATTATTAGTGTTAATTGTTGCCTCATATTAATTGTAATCTCATGCTAATTGTTTGTGTAAATTGTTTTTGGTTTAAATGAAATTAGAAGGACGATGGCATTAGCACAAGGCTGTATGATTATTCGGTTTTATATCTATAAGGTAGCCATCAATCTTGAGTTGTTTGGCAAGACGAGCATATCGATGCTATGCATTGTTGACGTTGAGAGATTGTTATTAGGAGGCAGAAGATCTAGACCCTCGTATTTTGGATTATCGACGAGCCTCTAGATTTTATGGAGTATCGTGCATTAAATTTATACAATTAAACTGGCACTTGATTACAGCGTTAGTTGAACGATGGCGACGAGACACACACATTCCACATGTTGCAGAGGGAGTGTACGATTACTCTAGAGGATATGGCCATCCAATTTGGACTTCTCACTAATGGATGAGCACTCGGGCCACTTAACTACAACTGGGAACAAGTATGTTACAATTTGTGGAGGTCATCTTAGACTATCATGGTTAGCCCAACAATTTAATGATTTCACTCATCTACCAGACGATGTTGATGAAGAGCAACTCTAACGATATGCCCAAGCATATATTCTTACATTGATTGGAGGATTGATATTTCCTGATAAATCCAACATTAGAGTGCACTTGATGTATCTTCCTCTGCTAGTAGATTTTAATGTTGTTGGGACGTATAGCTGGGGGCTGGCTGTCTTGCATGGCTATATAGACAATTATGCAAAGGTGCAGTTATTGACATCAAGGACATAGCAGACCCTTTTCTATTGCTGCAAACTTGGGAATGGGGTCAGTTTCCTCTTTTAGCACCTCGAAAACTCCACCAGTATGAGAACAATTTGGGTGATAGACCACTAGCAATACGGTAAACATTTTTAACTCATTGACATTTTATCTCTATAATTTATATTGTGACTTAATAACCACTATTATTTAAATTCTAATTGTTGTAGATGGAATGACAGCTTCTCTTTTATAAGAGCATTTATGCATGTGTTACTTCAGTATAGATATTGGATACACTTACCCCTAACCATGTAAGATTATATTCATTTATATATTATCTATTAATAACGTTTCATTTGGTTGGTTCACTCATATTTTAAAACATATGCAAATTATTTGGGAGTCATATAATTATTTAATTCGAAGATTGTCGCTATATTATCTCGAAGGTTATGAAATGTGGAAATCCAGGTGTCCACTCATATGTTTTTTTGTGGTAGAGTGACATTACCCAGATTGTGTGATGTGCCAATTTGGGAGGTTGCAACGAATTCCTAAACCTTGTGATACAAATAGACGACTACATATGCACGATCTATAGGGCAGACATGAACAAGATTGGACTACATATTTGGCTCCTCAAATATCAATTTGGTACAATCAACAAAATTTGATTGTTAATAGACCTCTCATTAACAATGGTATAGATGTTGAGCCTGGGTACATGAAATGGTATTCTAATATTAGCGGGCGATACATAACAAAGCAGGAGCATCATATCACTTTTTTGTATGATATATTATTTAATATGATGATTCTATTTGACTGTTTAATTACACTATTAATTGTTCAATATATTTCAATTCTTTTTTAGCATTATTTTGTAAATGTGTCAATATTTGAAAGCACAGTTGCAATGGCTAGAACGACTACAACGGCTCTACGTACACTCACATCAATATATAGAGTACGATATTTCGAGGGTGATGTTCTCAATGAAGAACATTGTGATCCTGCTAGACATGAGGATGTTCCAATTCAACCTGATGTTCAAATGAATATCCGACAACCCCAATCGATCCTTTTAGTAACCCCAGTCGATCATTTTACTCCTAGTTCCATGATGCCAACACTGTCAATGTTTGAATTTTTTCCAACAACCCTTAGTATGTTTAATATAGAAGTAAACCAAACTTTACAGGCTCGTTAAGATGTCCATGATCAATACGTAACGCACCAACAATGTAGCAATGGTACACAATTTACAAACGAGGGTCAACCATCAAATATAAGAGGTCATGGAGATTGTGGACATTATGTGACTTGTTACTTTTGGAATGCATGATGCGTTATGCGTCTATTAGCTTAATATAGAGTTGAAAATTGTTAAAGATGTATACATTAACACACGATTTTTCCCATAAAACCCAAGTGTAAGTCTAAATAGGTTTCCTGGGGAGTGTAGGGTCGAACACAGAGATTTGTAATAGTTCGCCGTTGAGAATATTCTTTGATTTAATGCATTGAACTATACAACAATTACAAGTATTCAAGTGTTTGATTCTGTCTACTATAACTACAAGGAATAACTTTATACATGATGAATTGATTGATGAACATATGGGGTGATGATGCAGGGTGGAAAATGGATGAATTGTCAAGTACAAATATGTTCAAACAGCTTGCATGGAGGAATAACTTTACTACAAAGAATAACTCTATACATGATGAATTGATGGATGAACATATGAGGTGATGATGCAGGGTGAAAAATGGATGAATTTCTCAAGTACAAATATGTTCAAACAGCATGCGTGGAGGAGGATGAATCCATGAGAAAAGTGGGATTAAGATAATTTAGCTAGCATATTCCTAAGTGTTACTAAGTTAGCTTTCATGCTACCAGACTTAAGATTGAGGATGCATCTCTCAATGCTTTGACGCCACATTAATCTTATTTCTAAGACGCATGGTGAGTTCTTCATGCAAAAGTTGAACTTTATCTCCAAGCCATTTCTTTTCTTATTAAATGATTAATGTTAATTACATACGCTCTCAAGAAGTTGATTATACTTACTTGAACCTATTTGTTTGACAAATTTAGGCAAGTTTGAAAGCACTCATTTAATCAAAATGAACACATACATAGGTACAACTTGGAAATACTAACTTCATGCACTTAACCTATTAAACATTCAATCTTTCATGGTGCAAAGTGTTAAAGATGAGTAGAGATGGGGTTTTAACGTCAATCAAACTTATATTAAGAAAATAAACAAACCTCTCGATAGTCACTAACAAAATTCAAGAAAGAAAGATGAACATAATGAAGAAATGAAAATGAAAATCGTCAAGTCACCAATGGCAATGTCTTGCTTCTTGGCAGCTTGAGATGGTGGCTTTTTGATACATAATTTGTATAGGGGATGGATAGATTCTCACTCTTTGAGAGGCAACTCTGAAACTCTCATAATCTTTTCATAAAAGAGTTCGAAGTGGATGGTGGCGATGGTGGTTTAAGGGGAATTTGAGCAGAGCTTTCACCTGTGTATTATCTCTTGTCTTCTGCATGAATTGCATCGGGTTATTTATTGGCGTCCAAAAAGGTAGTCTCATGATGACCTAACACCTTTGCATTTAATTCCATGCCTCTATTGTGCAGACTTCATCGTGTCTTCAGTTCATTGGATCTGCCATGGTTTGGTTAAGTCGGTTATCCACTTGCATATTGAGATGAGAATTGCCACCCAAGTGTTAATCTACTATTCTACTATTCTTCTCGACGACGGATTTCTCGACGCGTTGATCTCTAGAGTAGTTTGGTTCTAATGATTCTGGTAGCATCTTTCTTTTATACTTGAATGTTTTTTGTTCCTTTTCAGCTCTATTCTACGTTAAAAAAGATGTAAACTCATAATTTCCAGAATAGTTGCTTTTGTAAACATTATAAATGCAAAGTTATTCATTTTACACAATTCAACTACCAAAATCATGTGTTTATCTTCACCATTGTTCCAATCACTCCAAATAAACAATACAATAACTTGTATTTCTACAAGTTATCATGACTCAACAAGGTCGATTAAGGCGTAACAAGAGATCTTCTTCTAGACGGGAAAAAGAACATTGTAGTTGTACTCTATAATTTTTAAAGTTTGTACTTTATTTTTTAATTAATAATTGATTAGCCATTTTAGTCATTAAATCATATGAAAAATTAACTAATCAAATGAACATTTGTCAAATTAATTCACAACTCGAGTTAATTCAAAAGTATTACAAAAATTATAAAGTTAAGAAAAAATAAATTAAATTTAGCAAAAGTATTACACTTAATTCAAAACCCAAGTTAAAAAAATTCATACGGATGATAAAAATAAAAATACATTAAAGAGAACTTAAGTGCTTGAAGGATAAAAACGTCATTGATTCTAAATTTAATTTTAAAATCTTAAGTAAAGATAAATTTGGTTGGAAAGTAAAAAATAGAGAAAAAAAAAAGAGAAACATTGAAAAGAAGAAAAAAGTGGGAGAATGTTTAAAGAATAAAAAGAAGAAAAAAGAAAGAGTTTCTATGAGGAATAAATAAAGAATTTTAAAGATAATACACAAAAAAATAAAGGATAATAAATTAAAAAAAGGAATTTTAAAGATAATAAATTAAAAAAAAAAGATTTTTAAAGATAATAAATAAAAAGAAATTTAATTTAATAAATAAATAAATATAAAATAGTATGCGTCTCTCTGAGAGAAGCATTCTAAGTTGAATGCGTCTCTCAAAGAGACAGCATTTATGGTGGCTTAATGCCATTGCTAACAATATAAAATTAAAATTAAAAAATGTTAGAATGCGCTTTTAATAAAAACAAAATTTCTACCACAATTCCCTAATTTAGTTTAAACTACCCTTTTTAGCCAATTTTTTTCTAAACTGCCTTCCTAATCTAATTAACCTGTGAAAAAAAAAAAAAAAAGGACCACCCC
>QLSR01001495.1:1209384-1245951 GCA_031780015.1 Citrullus colocynthis
AAAAAAAAAAAAAAAAAAAAAAAAAAAATTTAAGGGTTTTGGAAAGCTTCCACTACCCCTAACACACACACCATAATCGTGAGGAAAAAAATTCCTCTGTTTAGGGTACCCCAATACAAAATCAACATGAGGACAAATTTCTTCCATTCTGGCACCCCCAACATCCATCTAAAATAGTAGAGAAACACCTTTTAGCCTGGTAAATGAATGTAAATCCTTCCAAAATCTTTCGCCTTCTCAACTATAATCCTATCTGTTGTGCTGAAATTAGCCTAAAATCTTGCAAAATGAACAAATCTAACACCAGTGTGGTATTGAGCAAAACCCACTACGACGCTCAAGTTAGAATCAGGTTTAAAGAATGGCCCAATTGGTAGAAAATAGGTTTGAGTTCTTGGCATACCTCTCTCCGACTACGACCTGAAGTTATATAAGTCGAGCTCTCCATAACTAAAGTTAGCATGACCTTTTAGCTTTCAAGCCAATATTGGACTTTTCCTCAGTTGTTACTCATCCAAGCCATTACTGTTAGGGTCGTTACACAATCCGGCCATCAATGTACTTAGCCTTTGGGTGACTTTTTGGTGCCTGACTAATAAATATTGACAAGCTACTAATGTTGTTCTAAGGAATAGTCCACGAGCTAACAAAGGAACTTAATGGATCTACAAATCATGAGCTCCAACGATCCGAAATTAACCAGCTAAACTCTTTAACCAAGTTAATTAACATTCGTTAACTACCGGGACACTCCAATATAGCCCAGTAGTTGCACTCTTCTCATTGTAGATATATTTCTGTCCACTCGATATAACCATTTTAGCCCTGTAATTATCTTTTGTTCCTTAACTACCATTGATTTTCAAATGAACAATTGGTTTGTGGTCCAACAAATCAAGTCCCTCTCAATTTTTTATCCTTCTTTACCCCATAATGATATTGAATAGAGGGAGTTATTTGTTTTTCCACGGTAGTTTTTACATTAAAGGTTTAAATGTCCATCAAAAGTAAGTAAGTAGATGCGAACATATAAAATGTTGTTAATCCATCTGTGGAGCAGGCTATTATTGCGAAAATCGGTGAATACAACCAACTATCATTAAGAATTTCATCTTTGGCGGGTGGGCCCCTTGTTCAAGAACCGGAGTCAGTACTTAAGGGAATAACTTCTCTACTATCCTTTAATAAGGTAGGAGTGAATTCCATCTTGCAAGACTATGTCCCCAGCCATCTGCCTGATCTTATCCCTAAAATGGAGGGCATATTGAGTCAGCAAACTGGCCACTCTCACCCATGCAGATTAAGGGATAATCTCAAACAAACAGGAGTTCATAGTTAGCTCAAGATTAAAATTGAGTTACGTAGGTCATTAGGTTGAAATAATCAGCTTTAACAATAAATGGTGTTATAAAGTAAACGTGATTATTTCTTGGTCCAATCTTATGCAAACTTACTGTATAGGATACCCCTATTCACATGTCTCTACATGAACAATTTAGGGTCACATTGTTTGTATCAAATACTAAGTGGCGTATCCACAGTGTCTCAAGATAAGGTACCCAGTCTTTATCCACATACTAGACTGTTTTGGCTATTACTTAAACTTGATCCACTTTTATCATATAAAGTCTAAGTATTCACCATATTGTCATGGGTTCTAAGTTTATTGGATTTAAATGCAATTCACATATTCAATAACAACTTTATTGAATAAACTTCAATAACAATTTTATTGAGAATAAAATCCATAAATTACAAACAACAAGTTTTAGGACACAAAATCCAACAGGGCAAGTTGAGTTTACTCCACCTCAACTAAGGATAATCTTTCAAACAGACACAAATATTTTATAAGCTTCAAAATGTTTTACTGTTTATTGAGCATGATTTTATTGAGCTTTTAAGTCAAGCATAGTTTTTTAAATTTGTCACTCACTAGGCAACCTAGCTCATAGTTTTCATTGTTTTTTTTTTTCTTACTTTCTAGGTAGCGAGCGATACCAGAGTGCTTAGCCTATACATTAACCTTGTCTGGGCCTGCTATGTAGTTATAAACATTGTAAATATTTAAACTTAGACCTAGCACTGTACATTTTGGGGCCTAAGGAGTGGAAGATTGTAAAAACTCTGTTGTTATTACCTTAAGTGGTTGAATGTACTCTATAAAAGCTTGTTAGCTTAACTTGAGATTCTTGCATATGGTCTGGATGAAAATTAAAAAATGTTTATCAGGTACTTGGTAAGAATTCGTGGTCAATAAAGTTTACAGTAGATGTCATAGAATAGTCGATGTCTATTGTCATCACACCTTTTCCTAGGTTAAAGAGGATAATTTGGGAGGGGGTGTGACATAATGAGTATCTGCATTAAATGCCCGCCCACGTGAATATCTCCTATAAAAACGTGAATCCCTTATTCTTTTAAGATGTTGAGCTTTCAGGTAATGTCCAGTGGCTCCAACTCCTAAAACAATTTCTCTTCCATCGGTTAATGACTCAAGAGTATCTTTTTACTCAACCCAGAGGTCTATACCATCGTTATCTTCATCTTCAAGTGCTCAAAAATTGTTACCATCGATGATTTCAGACCTGCCCCTCAACCAGTCCGACCAATGGCTACACGTTTGTTTGTTGCCCTACCAGTGAGGCCTTCTGCTCCGCTGGTCCATTCTCCTCTGCCACCAAAGCCTATTTGGCCATTCATCTCCCACATTCCTGCCTTTCGTGCTTGGTTTACCACACAAAGGCCCAAAAAACCCCTTGCCTCCCCTCCATTTTCCTTTTAATCAAACTTTTCGCCCTTCCTTTCCCCCACCTACCCATCCATTTGTCCCTCATTAGCAGCCCAGGCGTTCTCCGTTTGTCGAAATCGAATCAAACTCGAAGGATTTTGTGAAGCTGCTTAACATTCGTCGTCTTTCCCAAATCTTCCCTCTGCGTCCCCCTTCACACAAACCATCCCCTTCCCCTTCACCTTCACTTTATCCACCAGGCCCAGTCAAGTCCTGCATCAAAAAGTTAAGGATGAAGTCTCCAACTGAGTCCTCCGCAGGCAACTTTGATGATGCATGGCCAAATGTGTGTCCTACTACCACTAAGGTCGAACGACCATTACAAGAAACGCATGTCACTGATGACGCCAGTATGTTCTTCGATAGTAGTGAGGTTCACCGATGAGACGAAAGGAATGTTATTGGTGACATCCTCGAAGGCATAGCCCAAGAGAAAAAGGAAGTAAGGGAGAGGGAGGAGGATGGCGAAGATAATCAGCCTCTCCCTGGACCGCGACCTCCCAGCACCCATGGAACTAATGAAGTAGGTGGTGAAATAGTGGAAGCAGAAGAGGAGGTCAATTCTGTGCATTCCCCAGATGAGTGGGTTGCACACATTCTAAGTGGACTAAGAAACCCTGTTAAGTCCTGCATCTTAGACGCAAGCAAGGAATCAACTTCTTATGCAGGTGACGAAGTAAGTCATCGAGAAGAAGAGAAAGGAAATAAGGAGGCCATGAAGCTGATTAGCACTTGAAAAGTGCTTTCTATCCTCTCAAATTAAGGGAGTTTATATTAGATTTCACTTATTTGCTAGTGGTTTTCAGGTTAAAATGAGGAAAATTAGAGGAAAAGACCCAAAAGATCAAAACCGAGCAAGAATACGACAAAAAAAGAGATGAAAAACTCAAAACGACAAAAATTGGGGCAGCGCAGCAGCGCTAAAACCCGAGAGCAAGATATTGTGCACGCTGTCCTAGCGCCGCGGCGCTCTTCAATAGCGCCGCAGCGCCGTTCCAAAAATTTCAATAGCGCCGCGGCACCAGTTTTCCATAAATGAAAATAGGTTATTTTTGGTAAGTTTTTGGGCAGCCAACTCTATAAATTTGGGGGTTTCCAGCAGCCCTAAGTATCGAAAAAAGGAGGAAATCAACTATCAATTTACAGACCTAAAGAGGCACAAAAAGGAGAGAATTGAGTGAGAGTTCATAAAAGAGTTCAAAGAGTGAGTTAGTTGCAAGGAAGAGGAAAGGAGTTCAAGATAGTCGTGGTGCCATTTGAATTCCGACGTGAGAGCCAAGGAGATCGCAACGGTGCTACCTCAATCAAGACCCTCTTTTCAGTAGGGTTTCCTTTTCTTTACACTCTTTCTTTATTTATTTTGCTTAAACATGTTGCTTCAAGCTATGAGTGGCTAAACTCTTTAGTTTTAGGGTTCTGATGAATTGTTTATGAATTCATGTTGATCTTGTAGACTTTCATGGTTTTGTTGGAATGATTATACTTTTCATTGTTATTGTGTTTAATTCTTATGGATTGGCCATCTGCACATGTTAGGTTAGATGTATGATTGAGAGATTGTATGTTTAACTTGATCTATAACAATGAATTGTTGTTAATATATCACGAGAGTAGTTAGGTTGACGACAAAAGTTGCTAAAGACTATTCTTAATGCCATGTAATTTGTATTGGTTTCAAGAGATTAGTAATCAATCGAGTTGCATGAGAAAGGGTTGTTTTTTAGAGAAAATAACTTGGAATTAAGTTTCTAGACTTAGGCATATGAATTACAATAAAATCCATGAAATTTATAATATTGCATGATGAAATATTCATTACCTTAGAACTCTCTTTGACTCTTGTGTTTCTCACTTTATTACTTTCCTTATTTGGTTTATATTTTCCATAATTAACAACTTCCATTCCAATCCTCAAATAAAAGTGATTCGATTATAGAATAGCTGAGTAACATAAACCCTCACAATTGGATCTCCAGTGGAACAATATTCGGACTTCACCGTCTTATATTATAACTTGACCCTGTATACTTGCGGTTAACGCTCAAAGTGCACATCAACTTTTTGGCGCTATTGTCGGGGATCCAAAGAACGGTTTTTGTTACTTAATATTCATTAGAATTGATAGATCTTAATTTGAGGTGTATATTATTTGGTTGATTATTTATTTATTGATTGATATTTTATTTTATTATATTTTATATATATATATATATATATATATATATTTTCCTTTTTTATTTTATTTTATTTTATTTTATTTTGATTAATTTGTCGGTTTATGCCTCGTGATAATACTAACCTCCTCCCTCTTGATCCCGAGATTTATAGGACTTATAGACGGAATCTAAAGGCTTTACTCAATCAAACTGAGGAGATGACGGAGGAGATACCCAAGGCAATTAGGGACTACTTCCAACCCATGTTACCGGCAAATCAACCCAGAATAATGAATGTGCCCATCAATGTCAACAATTTTGAGTTGAAACCGGGATTGATCCAATTGGCTAAAGAGCTAGCCTTTAGAGGAAGAACCAATGAAAATCCTCACAAGCACTTGCGATCCTTCTTGGAGATATGCGGAACGGTAAAGATGAATGACGTTTCTAATGATGCTATTAAACTAAGACTTTTTCCTTTCTCTTTACAGGACCGTGCAAAGGATTGGTTGGAAACCATCCCTCCGGATAGCATTACAACGTGGGAGATTTTAGCTCAAGCTTTCTTGAACAAATATTCTCCACCGGCTAAATCTCAAAGACTAAGGACGGAGATTGGAACATTTCGCCAACTTGAGGATGAACAATTATATGAGGCTTGGAGAGGTATAAGGATCTCTAGAGAAGGTGCCCTCAACATGGTTACCCGAATTGGTTGCAAATTCAACTCTTCTACAATGGATTAGCAAGCTCAACCAAATCCATCTTAGATGCAACCGCCAGAGGATCAATCTTCTCCAAGAATACTCAAGAAGCCTACACCATACTAGAAGACTTGGCCACTACATCTTACAATTGGCCATGTCAACGGGCTTCTCCAATCATCTTAAAAGTCGCCGGATTGTATGAGGTGGATGAGGTAAACTCATTCAAAGCCCAAATGGCTTCCCTTACTAATGCTCATTCTAAATTAACTGCAGGAGGCCAAGTTCAAACAAATCCACCATTTATAGTCTCTCTTGTCGCTTTGGCATCGGAGATGGCCACACAAAAGGAGTTGGAACAAGGAGATAATGAGACGGCCAACTATGTTGATAGAGGACATTATAGAGGCCACCAACACCAACAACTTCCAACTCATTACCATCCTAACTTGAGGAACCATGAAAACTTTTCTTATGCTAACAATAGGAATGTTTTGCAAGGTCCTCCCAGTTTATCCAATGTAAGTCCATCACACACCGAAAAGAAATCCAACTTAGAAGACTTGATGATAGAGTTCATAAAAGAATCAAGAGGAAGGACCACCACATTGGAAAGCACCGTACAAAGTCATGGTAAGGCCATTCACAACATTGAGGTGCACATAAGCCAAATCGCCACTTCACTCCAAACAATGCAAAAGCGCAAATTTCCTCGTTGTCCCGAGATAAATCCAAAGGAGGAGTGCAAGGCCATGACTTTGAGGAGTGGGAAAAAGCTATCCACTCCCTTGATCATGGATGAGGATGATGAGTAAGAGGTAGATGACACTATCCAAGAGCCAATTTTAGAAGATGAATCAAAGAAGATCTTAGAAGAGGAGGTAAAGGTAAAAGAGTCAACATCTTCAAGTAAGTCATCTAACCCTCTACCCGTTTTACCTAATACTATACCATATCCTCAATGTTTTAAAAAGAAAGAAATAGACTCCCAATTTGCTAAATTTCTTGAGTTGTTCAAAAAGCTTCACATTAACATCTCATTTGCTGAGGCTTTAGAGCAAATGCCCAACTATACTAAATTCATGAAAGATGTCTTGTCTAAAAAGAAAAAGTTTGGGCAATATGAGGTGATTAGCATGACTGAGGAATGCAGTGCTGTGCTGCAAAAGAAGCTACCACAAAAGTTGAAAGATCCAGGGAGTTTTACTATACCTTGCACTATTGGTTCCTTAAATGTTACTAGAGCTCTTTGTGATCTTGGTGCTTCTATTAATTTGATGTCTTTATTTGTCTATAGGAAGCTTAAGATTGGAGAGGTGCAACTACCACCATCACCTTGCAACTTGCTGACAGATCGTTAGCCTATCCTAAAGGTATTGTTGAAGATGTATTGGTTAAAGTTGACAAATTTATCTTCCCTGCAGATTTTGTAGTACTGGACATGTAGGAAGACTCTGAGATTCCTATCATACTTGGGAGGCCATTCGTAGCAACTGGAAAGGCTATCATAGATGTCCAACAAGGGAAGTTGACTCTAAGGGTAAATGATGAGATGTTGTATTTGATATTTACAAGTCCTTGAGTCATCATGATGAGAGTAGTCCTTGCCGTGCTATAGACATAATTGATCATACTATTTTTAAGCATGTAGAGGTTATGTTGGCTAGTGATCATCTTGAACAAAGCATAATGGATGTTGAGAATGAAGATACAATTTTTGATGAAATAGCCTTTTATGCTAGGTGGTTAGATAGTTTGCCAATATGTTCTAAAATGGATAGACCTATACCTTTGGCTCCCTTGCATGTGGTGAATGATATTGAGAACACTAAGCTTGAATTAAAGGTGTTACCTCCGCACTTAAAATATGCATTCTTAGATGATTTATCTTTTTTTCCTGTTATAATATCTTCTGATCTTAATTCTGGGGAAGAAGAAAAATTGTTGAGAGTATTAAGGGATCATAAGTCTGCCATTGGTTGGTCTATTGAGGACCTTAAAGGTATTAGTCCATTGGTCTGTATGCACAGAATCTTAATGGAAGATACCTTTAAACCATCGGTAGAGCACCAAAGGAGACTTAATCCCACCATGAAGGAGGTAGTTAAGAAGAAGTGCTCAAGCTTTTGAATGCAGGAATCATATATGCCATATCTGACAGTTCATGGGTAAGTCTTGTTTAAGTGGTACTCAAGAAAGGTGGTATGAATGTGGTTAAGAATGAAAAAGATAAAATGATAGCTACTAGAACTATAACAGGATGGCGTGTATGCATTGATTATAGGAAGTTAAATAAGGCTACTAGGAAAGATCATTTTCCCCTTCCTTTTATAGATCAAATGCTTGATAGACTTGCAAGTTATTCTCATTATTGCTTCCTAGATGGATACTCAGGTTATAATCAAATTGTCATTGCTCCTGAGGATCAAGAAAAGACAACATTTACATGTCCTTATGGGACATTTGCCTTTAAGAGAATGCCATTTGGTTTATGTAATGCCCCTGCCACTTTCCAATGTTGTATGATGTCTATTTTTCAGGGGCTCATTGAAGATATAATGGAGGTTTTTATGGATGATTTTTCTGTATTTGGGTCTTCATTTGATTCTTGTCTTGCTAATCTAACTTGTGTTTTGCAGAGGTGTCAAGATGCTAACCTTGTTCTAAATTGGGAGAAGTGTCACTTCATGGTGAAGGAAGGCATCGTCCTGGGGCACAAAGTCTCTCAAAAGGGATTGGAGGTGGATAGGGCTAAAATAGCCGCCATTGAACAACTGCCACCCCCCAACAATGTGAAAGGCGTCAGAAGCTTCCTAGGGCATGCTGGGTTTTACAGAAGATTTATTAAAGATTTTTCTAAAATTGCTAAACCATTGAGTAATTTGCTAGAAAAGGAAGCTAAGTTTATCTTTGATGATGCATGTCTATTAGCTTTTAATACTTTGAAGGAAAGACTAATTTCTGCACCTATTATTGTTGTACCAGAATGGAGTCAATCTTTTGAGATCATGTGTGATGCTAGTGACTATGCTTTAGGAGCTGTTTTAGGCCAACGTAAAGATAACATGTTTAGGGCAATTTACTATGCTAGTAGGACTCTTGATAATACTCAACAGAAATACACTACTACTGAAAAAGAACTACTAGCTGTTGTGTTTGCCCTTGATAAATTTAGACCATATTTGCTTGGCTCTAAAATAGTGGTGCACACTGACCATGCTACTTTAAAGTATTTGTTTGTTAAGAAAGATTCCAAACCTAGGCTAATGAGGTGGATATTATTATTACAATAATTTTACTTAGAAATCAAAGACAGGAAAGGATGTGAAAATGCAGTTGCAGACCACTTGTCTAGAATTGTGGAGATGCTACATCATGGCCCCCAATTATTGAGATGTTCCCAGATGAACAACTGTATTAGGTAAAAGATAGTTTGCCTTGGTTTGCTGACATAGTTAACTATCTTGCAGGAGGACATTTGCCACTTGACATGAGCTCTCAACAAAAGAAGAGATTTCTGCACAATGTTAAGTCTTACCATTGGGAGGAACCACTTCTCTACAAGGTTTGTGCTGACAATATGATACGGAAGTGTGTGCCTCAAGAGGAAGTGGTAAGTATTCTAAATTCATGTCATGCCTCCCCCTATGGAGGTCACTTTGGACCCACTAGAACTGCATCCAAGGTACTTCAGTCAGGATTTTATTGGCCATCCCTTTTCAAAGACTGTTATACTTTTGTTAAATCATGTGATAGGTGCCAACGTACTGGCAATATTTCTACATGAGCTTCCAATGAAACCTATCTTAGAAGTGGAGCTCTTTGTCATTTGGGGTATTGACTTTATAGGGCCTTTCCCTATTTCTTCCGATGGCTACCTATATGTTCTAGTTGCAGTAGATTATGTATCTAAGTGGGTAGAAGCCATAGCCACTAGGACCAATGATGCTCGCACTGTTTTAAAATTTTTGCATAAAAACATCTTCACACGTTTTGCTACACCTAGAGCTATTATTAGTGATGAGGGTTCTCACTTTTGCAATAAATTGTTTGAATCCATGATGCAAAAATATAAGGTTAATCATAAAATTGCTACAGCTTATCATCCTCAAACTAATGGACTTACTGAGTTATCTAATAGGGAAATCAAGCAGGTTTGGAAAAGACAGTTAAGACCAATAGGAAGGATTGGGCCCTTAAGCTCGATGATGCACTATGGGCCTACCACACAGCGTTCAAAAATCCAATTGGTACTTCACCGTACAGGTTGATGTTTGGAAAGGCTTGTCACTTATTGGTAGAGCTCGAGCATAGAGCTTATTGGGCCATCAAGAAGCTGAACATGGATTTTGAGAAGGCCGGTGAGAAACGCCTCTTAGAACTCAATGAGATAGAGGAGTTCCGTGCTCAAGCTTATGAGAATGCCAAACTCTACAAAGAGCGCACAGCGAGATGGCATGACAAGAAGATCACCCCACGGACCTTCCTTCCTGGACAAAGAGTATTACTTTTCAACTCACGTTTACGCTTGTTTCCAGGAAAGCTTAGGACATGATGGTTGGAACCCTTTATCATCGTCAAGGTATCACCACACGGAGCCGTGGAATTGCAAAACAATGATGGAACAACCTTCAAAGTGAATGGTCAACGATTGAAGCACTGCATCGGTGATGAAGAACGCCGATTTGAGAACCTGGCCTTCATTGCATGACCCATTTGTTCGGTTTAGCTAGAAGACGTTAAACCAAACGCTCATTGAGAGGCAACCCAACTTTATTGCTTTCTTTACTTTTCTTTTTATTTTATTTTCAATAAATCTTGGAGTCACTCATATGCTTTATCTCTCAGGAACTTGGTTCATCACACAAAGAACTCCTTACACCAAGCCTGTTTGGTGGCTTCCTGCTTGCTCCCAAGCTCGTTCTTTCTTTGTTAGATGCTCTTATGCATTAGGGACAATGCATGATTCTAAGTTTGGGGTGGGAGGTGTCTCTTGTACTTTTGTGTGTTTTCCTTATCCGGCTATGCAAGTTTGTGAAGTTTTAATGATCATATGCATGTTAATTTTGAATAATTTCGAAAATTTTGGAGCTTTCAAAGTTAATGGGAATGCTGTTTATGGTTGTGTGCCTTGATGTTGATTGCCCATGATGAGATTCGAAGTTGCATGATAGATGACTTATTGTGGAAATAGAATAGCACTATCTTGAGTTAAATTCATTTAAACCCCTCTTAAAATCTCTCATATTCTTGAGCACGTAGCCACTTTAATTCAGAATCTTTAACTAAAAAAAAAAAGATTAAGTTGGATGTATTTGGTTGTCACTCCGAAAGGCCCCACCGGTTAGAGAGTGGAAATGCATGATAGCTTGTAATCATAGACTAAGGAAAAAGAAAAGAGTATACATGCCTTGAGAAAAGAAAAAGTGTACACAAAATGTATGAGCTTTTTGTCTATCTTTTTAAATGTTAAACTTGTAATGAGTATGCATGGATAGGGGTAAAAAGAGCTGCCTTTGCTGTGATCAGTGAGGACGCCTGGGAATTGACTAGGTACGAGTCCCACAGTGAACGTGTGAAAGCTAGTGCCTCTAGGTAAAAGAATGCAAGTTTGGTCCCATGAAAAAAAAATATATATATATATATATATATGATTGAAAGGCACCTTAGTGGACATGTTACTCACTTGAAATGTATGAAAGCTTGAAGATTGGTGCATGAGCTAAAGTAGGGGGAAAACTAAAGAAACTCTCTTAAGTCCTAATTTGAGTTCTAGCATTTTAAGTTGAAGGAGGCTTGCACACATACACGTGGGAGATAGCAAGATTTGGCTCTGAATGATTATAACAATATAGATATGCTTACATGTTTCTACTTAAGCTCTAAATGCTATTCTCTGAGACATGAGCCAATTGCACACTTCTTCATCTAAACTCCCTATTATTTGATTTTATTCTTTGCTCGGGACTAACAAATCTCTAAGTTTGGGGTGTTGATAAGCACTTGAAAAGTGCTTTCTATCCTCTCAAATTAAGGGAGTTTATATTAGATTTTACTTATTTGCTAGTGGTTTTCAAGTTAAAATGAGGAAAATTAGAAGAAAAGACCCAAAAGATCAAAACCGAGCAAGAATACAGCAAAAAAAGAGATGAAAAACTCAAAATGGCAAAAATTGGGGCAGCGCCGCGGTGCTAAAACTCGAGAGCAAGATATTGTGCACGTTGCCCTAGCGTCGCGGCGCCGTTCCAAAAATTTTGATTGCGTTGCGGCGCCAGTTTTCCATAAATGAAAATAGGTTATTTTTGGTAAGTTTTTGGGTGGCCAACTCTATAAATTTGGGGGTTTCCAGCAGCCCTAAGTATCGAAAAAAGGAGGAAATCAACTATCAATTTACAGACCTAAAGAGGCACAAAAAGGAGAGAATTAAGTGAGAGTTCATAGAAGAGTTCAAAGAGTGAGTTAGTTGCAAGAAAGAGGAAAAGAGTTCAAGATAGTCGTGGTGCGATTCGAATTCCGACGTGAGAGCCAAGGAGATCGCAACGGTGCTACTCAATCAAGTCTCTTTTCAGTAGAGTTTCCTTTTCTTTACACTCTTTCTTTGTTTATTTTGCTTAAACATGTTGCTTAAAGCTATGAGTGGCTAAACTCTTTAGTTTTAAGGTTCTGATGAATTGTTTATGAATTCATGTTGATCATGTAGACTTTCATGGTTTTGTTGGAATGATTATGCTTTTCATGGTTATTGTGTCTAATTCTTGTGGATTGGTCATCTTCACATGTTAGGTTAGATGTATGATTGAGAGATTGTATGTTTAACTTGATCTATAACAATGAATTGTTATTAATCTATCACGAGAATTGTTAGGTTGACAACAAAAGTTGCTAAAGACTATTCTTAATGCCATGTAATTTGTATTGGTTTCAAAAGATTAGTAATGAATCGAGTTGCATGAGAAAGGGTTGTTTTTTAGAGAAAATAACTTGGAATTAAGTTTCTAGACTTAGGCATATGAATTACAATAAAATCCATGAAATCTATAATATTGCCTGATGAAATAAACAAGGATTCATTACTCTAGAACTCTCTTTGACTCTTGTGTTTCTCACTTTATTACTTTCCTTATTTGGTTTATATTTTCCATAATTTACAACTTCCATTCCAATCTTCAAATAAAATTGATTCGATTCTAGAATAGCTGAGTAACATAAACCTTCACAATTGGATCTCCAGTGGAACGATATTCGGACTTCACCTTCTTATATTATAACTTGACCCGTTCCCTTGCGGTTAACACTCAAAGTGCACATCAGGGGCCAGTTGCAGAAGAAGGGGCCACAGAGGAGAAATTGTGGCCCATGGCTGAGGAAGAACCTACTCCCAACAAGGAGGACATGAGCAAGGCAATTGAAACACAAGGGTATGCTCCTATGAAAAAGGGTTCTGAAAATCGCCCATTAGACTCTAATGAAGGCCCCATTCAGCAGTTTGTGGTCGCAGCTATAGCTAAGAGAAGAGTGTGTGAATTTGAAGAAGAGACAGAATCGACGTCGCTAAAATGAAGAAAGACACAGGCATCTAAAGGGTCGGAACAACCTATCGAGCCCTTAGAGGATGTTGCCAAGGATAAAGAGTCGGTAGTAGAATAGCAACATGCCAACAGTCCTGAGTCCGTTGTTGCCGTAAAATCCTTTGACCGAGCAGCTGTAAATTTGACCAAGGCAAAGGCAAAACTTAAAAAGGAACTACATGCGCTTCAGAAGGAAGGTAAGCACTTTGTAGCCAGTCCCTCCAGAGAAGCACCTCGCGAGGAAGCGCGAGTTGAGGCAGCGAGAGATGTAGAGGAGCAAGCTCGCTTCGACGCAAAGATAGAGAAAGAACTTTAGATTTTGAAAAACAGCTGCAAGAAGAAAAAATGATCAATAAGGCTACAATAGAGTTTGATGAAAAGCAGCAGAAGAGGATACGATATTGGCCGCGAGATTGAGCACCCCAATCGAAACTGAGGAGAAAACGAAAGAAGAAAAAGAAGAAGTCTAGGCACCACTTTCCAAGAGAGGAAAGGGAATGCAACACCAAGAATGTGGGGGTGGAGAAGAAGGACACCCAGAGAAGAAGAAAAAGAGGAAAAAAAAGGTACGGTGGCAATAGCTAGCCCCCTACTCCTTTGCGCAAGTAACACAAGGGCAAGGAAAAGGTAGTTGAGGCACCACCACCTCTAGCCAAGGGCAAAGTGAAAACGATCAACAAAATTCCTGCCAAGGCCAAAGGCAAAGCAAAGGTGACAGAGGAGTCACCGAAGAAGGACGAGGAAAAGGGAAGATGCAAGTTGTTCCCCGACTTGCTCTTGGAGATGGGCTTCTTTCCGAAAGAGGTGCCCCTGTCAGCCTACATCATAGACGTCATCAATCACCACAACTGGCAAAATTTCTTTATTGGCCCAACAATTATGCAGCCATCAGTCATCCGAGCATTCCATGAAGGCAGGGTTGATGATGAAGAAGATATGGTGATAGTCCATGGCTGTGAGATCCCATTCAACGCAAGGGAAATCAATGCAATATTCCAGTTGAGGGATAAGTTGGACGCAGAGGGTAATCAACTAGTTGCCTCCAATATCCCACAAGCATATGCAAGATGTCGTCCGGGTCATGGCCAAGCCAGGGTCAAAATGGGACACATCACCCACAGGCATCAAGACGTTACCTTCCAACTGCCTTCTATCTGAGGCCAACCTGTAAGTGTACTTTGTGAAAAAGCGGCTTTGTCAAGAAGCGACTCATTCTCACCACGCATGACAAAATCGTCTCAAGAGACCGCACAATGGCAACCTACTGTATCATGCAACACATCCCCCTAGATGTGGGTCGCATCATAACCACACATATCCGAAGTGACTTCAGCAAGCCTCGAGGCCCACTGTTCTTCCCTTGGCTGATAATGGGATTGTGCGCAAATGCTGCCCTTCTAAGCAGTACCTTCTTGGTGGATAGTGAGTCGATCGTCCCAATGAATGGGGTAATCAACAATAAGACACTGCGTCGACGATGAGAGGATCACAACACCAACCAGGCCTTGCAAAGGCATCTAAGGAATCCTTAAGCCCCCAGCTGCACCTTTACCCCTACCTCACAGGCCGAAGAAAAAGAAGAAGAAGACTGTGGTTGTGAAACCTATTGAGGAGATCGTGGCAAGTCTTGAATACCATGACTCAAACACAGCCTTCTCTTCACCCAACCATTCACCACCACTACCTCCAAGCCAAGAGAGCAAACCCCTCCTCCTCCTTCATAAACACCTCCTCCATGCCCCAAAATTTTGCCAACTCCCGAGCCTCTCCCAGAAAAATCTTCCTCTCTACCCCATGCCATACTTCCTCTCGTTGATTACTCACACCAAGGTGACATGGTGCAAGTTCCTCGTACCCATTATCACCTGCGTTTCATGAGACGTGCCATAACCTTTCATGCCCCCTCCCAGATTCCCCTTCCTAACCTAGAAGTGAGTGCGACCTATACACACCCGTTTCCATATATCTTAAATCATAAATCAATACCAGATCAGTTATACAAAGCTATATGCTAGCGAAACATCATAAGTTAAACATAACCTCTTAAATCAGATTACTTAATTCATAAATTATCATAACAGGTATTTGTTCTACACACTGTACAAACCCACTTTCACTATACTCCAAGGATCATGTATGACAAAAATATGTACATAAATTGAGTATTTACAACTATCCCAGAGAACTGATGCAAAGTAAGCCTAGACGAGGATCTTCTGTAGGCTAAGCGTCCCGGACACGCTCGCTACCAGAAACGAACAGACAATAAACAAGGAAACGTGAGCCTAAAGCCCAGTGAGTGACTGAGTTTATCCAATTACTGTTAAATTTCCTGAATTAATATTGATCATAGTAACTACCATATATTAATATAAATAAGGATTCTTAGGTCACCCATGCCATGAAACAAAAATAATACAATTATCTTTCCTGAGATGTAGCGGAGCAAAGCTCAACATACTCAACCTCATAAACCAATTCTCATTATTCATATATTCAAACGCCTTCACACTTCGTCCCTCGGCGTTTCAACCCTCAAGTGCTTTCTCATGTTGTCCCTCAGCACTGAGTTCCATATCAATCCATTGCTCAAGTGCCTTCACTCGTGGTCCCTCAGCACCGAGCGATCATGTACTGGTTTTCCATATGTCTTATCACAAGGTCCCTCGGCATTGGAATCCATTTCAATCAATTTCTCAAGTGCCTTCACACATGGTCCCTCAGCACTGTGTATTATATATCGTATTCCCATAGGCCTTCACACATGGTCCCTCAGCCGTGGGTTGCATTTACATAACACGCATATAGGATTCCATATGACATAATAGTTTTCACTCACACATTGGTAAAAATAATCCTTGTATGAAATAAAAGGTCACTCACTATTTGTCTTAGGCCCCGAGCGGATTATATGCCTTTCCGAGCTCTTCTTGGCCTGTAAAAACACATTTCTCACGTTAGGTTTTCTTTGAACTCCCTTTCCATAATCATTAAGTATGCATATTTATATACCATTCTCATTCCATCACCGAGACTCTCTTTTTCAAAAATATTCATAACTAGCAATACTTTATGTCATTAGCGAGATTACCAGCGAAATCACACCACAAGATACTGCACTAACGATACCGGAATGAACAAGACTAGCGAGATTACCGTAAGGAGCGACACCCAGTGAGACTTCAGCGAGAGTTAGTAGACGCAAAGGCCTTTGTGTTATCAGCGACACTCGTTCCGCTGCTCACTCTCCAGCTCTTTAGAGATACCACTGTCTTAACGACACCTGATGACCACTTCTTTCTTCCTTCCCTTCTAACTCTTTCTTTATCCTGCTAAAAACCATATTACAATCAAATTCAGAATTTCGTCTCTTCTACAATCTTGTAAAGAAGTGAGCTTTCTAACTTACCTCAAAATTTCAGACCATAACTCGTCTTCGTTTGAAAACTATTCCCAAATGACTTCGACTGCTTTAAATCGTCTAGCAGCTCAACTCCGGTTACTCCCTCCTAAAAATTAACATATTTTTGCTCGGATTTAGCTTAAACATCCTTCATGGAAGTTGCTAAGAAATAACTTAACTTACTAACCTCAAAATTCCAGTCCTAGCTTCAACTTCCTCAGCTCACTCTCCTTCAAATACCGAATGATGTCCAGATTTATCAACAACAATCAAGCTTCTGGTTCCAACTTCAATTTCACCATGAAAATGATCTGGTTTCTACTTAGATTCGATATAAACACCTTCTTCCACCTCTCCTCGTTGTTCGTCTACGAAATGGAATCAATTTTAGTTCGAAAATATGTCCAAAAGGGTTTAATTATTCAATGCACTCGCTTATATATCAATATAAATCACCGACTCACCAGCACTGCCATCGTCTTCCTTCTTAGATTAGCCAAATCAAACCTTCCGTGCATGGCTTCGGCAACAAATAGCCTCAACTTACCGTGCTACTAATTGCGCAACGCCCCATCGCCGAATAGCCGACTACCGCATGGTCCTCTCGGCCCCTTTTCTGTGCACTAACGCATACCAACCATCAACGCATAGGCCATCTCAATGCCTTGCAATGCCAACCTTCTAACACATAGTAGCCTTCAACGCATACTTCCACCAACGCCAATCGCACCCTCCTTCTTTCACATCTGCGTCCACGCCGAGCTACCCTCTTCAACACATGGCTACCAGCGGCAACTCTCGTCAAGCCTCAGACATACTCTCAACGCATAATCACCCAATCACATGGCCAACACTTAACCACTTTTGCTCCCACACAACTCGATCAATTTCTTTACTCAATACCCGTCTCATAGTTTCTTCTTACTTACCTTCTCCCAATGTCAGGTACGGGGCTTACATAACCAAACTCCCCAACCGACTACCCAGCCTCAAAAGCAATTCCTCGAACTCGAATGGGAAACCATGCAGACATACATGCTACAGTTGATCCTGCGTCCCATGATGCAATCCTTGAACCTACTGGCTCGACGACAGATAGAACAATTTCACTTCACATTGAATTATATCCAACATTAGTTCTCCTTTCGTCCCAACATTCCCCACCCTAACAAACCTGAAAGATTGCAACAACCGCTTGTCTATCCCATGCCTCGTTGATGTGCACTTTAATTGTTAACTGCAAGTGTATGGGTCAAGTTATTAAGACGGTGAAGTCCGAATATCGTTCCACTGAGGATCCAATTGTGAAGGTTTAAGTTACTTAGCTATTATAGAATCGAATCAATTTTATTTGAGGATTGGAATTCAAGTTGTGAATTTTGGAAAATATAAACTAAATAAGGAAAGCAAGTAAAGTAAGAAACACAAGAGTCAAAGAGAGTGTTAGGGTAATGAATCCTTGTTTACTTCATCATTGAATATTCTAGGTTTCATGGAATTCATTGTAATTTATATGCTTAAGTCTAGAAACTTAATTCCAAGTGATTTTCTCTCAAAACAAACATTTTCTTATGCAACTCAATTGATTACTAATCTCTTGAAATCAATACAAATTACATGGCATTAAGAATAGTCTTTAGCAACTTTCATTGTTAACCTAACTATTTTCATGATAGATTAACAACAATTCTTTGTTATAGATCTAGTCAAACAAAAAATCTTTCAATCATACATCTAACCTAACATTCAAACATGGTCATTCAACAAGAATTTAAGCACAATAATAATGAAAATGATAATCATTACAACAAAAACATGAATAGTCTACAATATTAACATGACTTTATAAACAAATCATCAAAACCCTAAACTAAAGAGTTTAGTCACTCATAGCTTGAAGCAACATGCTCAAACAATATAAACAAAGAAAAAGTGTAAAGAAAGGGAAACTCTACTGAAAAGAGGCTCTTAATTGAGGAAGCACCGTCACGATCTCCTTGGCTTTCACGTCGGAACTTGAACAACACTACGACTCTCTCTTAAACTCTTTTCCTCTTCCTTGTAGCTAACTCACTCTTTGAACTCTTTAATGAACTTTCACTCAATTCTCTCTTTCTTGTATCTCTTTTTGGTCTGTAGATTTGTGATTAGGGCCACTGGAACCCTCTTATTTATAGAGTTGGCTGCCCAAATTTCTTTCCAAAAATGCATAATCTTCAAATTAAGAAAGTTGGCACTGTGGCGCTAGTCAATAGCACCGCGGCGCTGACTGATATGGAAAGTTGGCGCCATCGTGCTGACCGTCATGCAAAGTTACCCTCAATCGCCGTGCCACAGAGTCGCGGTGGAGGCACTGTGCTGAAATTTCTTCTACTCTCTGAAAAAGCGCAGCGACACTGCCTTGTTTTTGGCAGATTTGGAGTTTCCTTCATTTTTTCACTATATTTTGGCTCGGTTTTGATCTTTTGTCTTTCTCTTCTGATTTTCTTTATTTTGACCTAAAAGCCACTAGCAAACAAGTGAAATCTAATATAAATTCCCTTAATTTGCGAGAATAGAAAGCACTTTTCAAGCACTTTTCACCACCTCAAACTTAGAGATTTGCTAGTCCCGAGCAAAGAATAAAATCAAATAGAGGAAGTTTAGATGAAGAAGTGTGCAACCGACTCATGTCTCAGAGAATAGCATTTAAAAGCTTAAGAAGAAACATGCAAGCATATCTTATATTGTTATAGTCATTCAAGGCCAAATCTTGCTATCTCCCATGTGTGTGTATGCAAGCCTCATTTAATTTAAAATGCTAAAACTCAAATTGGGACTTAAAGGAGCTTCTTTAGTTTTCCCCCTATTCATGCTCATGCATCAATCTTCAAGCATCCACACATTTCAAGTGAGTAATATGTCCACTAAGGTGCCTTTCAATCATTTTTTTTTTCATGGGCCCTAAACTTGCATTCTTTTATCTAGGGGCACTAGCTTTCACACATTCACTGTAGGGACTCGTACTTAGTCAATTCCCAAGCGTTCTTACTAATCACAGCAAAGGCAGCTCTTTTTACCCCCATCCATGCATACTCATTACAAGTTCATCATTTAAAAAGATCGACATATAGAGCTCATATATTTTGCGTGCACCTCTTTTTCTTTTTCTCAAAGGCATGAATATTCTTTTCTTTTTCCTTAGTCTAAGATTACAAACTATCATGCATTTCTACTCTCTAACCGATGGGGCCTTTCAAAGTGACAACGAAATACACCCAACTTAATCCTTTTTTTTTTCAGTTAAAGATTCTAAATTAAAATGGCTACATGCTTAAGAATGTGGGAGACTTTAAGAGGGACTTAAATGAATTTAACTCAAGATAGTGCTATTCTATTTCCACAATAAGTCATCTACCATGCAAATTCAAATCTCATCATGGGCAATCAATATCAAAGCACACAACCATAAAAAAACATTCCCATTAACTTTGAAAGCTCCAAAATTTTTCAAAATTTTTCAAAATTTCATTAACATGCATATGATCAATAAAAACTCACAAACATGCATAGCAGGATAAGAAAACACCTAAAAGTACGAGTGACACCTCTCACCCCAAACTTAGAATCATGCATTGTCCCCCAATGCATAAGAGCATCTAATAAGGAAAGAACAAGCCTGGGAGCAAGCAGGAAACCACCAAACAGGCTTGGTGTAAAGAGTACTTTGTGTGATGAACCAAGATCCTGAAAAATACGAAAGCATATTAGTGACTCAAAGATTTATTGAAAATAAAACTAAAAAGAAAAATAAAGAAAGCAGTAAAATTGGGTTGCCTCCTAATAAGCGCTTGGTTTAAGGTCTCTTAGCTAGACCGAACCAATGGATCATTCGATGAAAGCAAGGTTCTCAATTTGGCATTCTTCCTCGCCAATGTAGTGCTTCAAACATTGGCCATTTACTTTGAAGATTGTCCCATCATCACTTTGCAATTTCACAGCTCCATGTGGGGACACCTTTACAATGACAAAGGGTCCTGACCATCATGTCCTAAGCTTACCTGGAAACAAACGTAAACGTAAATTGAAAAGTAATCTCTTTGTCCAGAAAGAAAGGTCCATGGGGTGATCTTCTTACATGCATCTAACAGTGCGCTCCTTGTAGAGTTCACATTGTTGGGAGGTGGAAATTGTTCAATGGCGACTATTTTAGCCCTATCCACTTCCAATCCTTCTTTAGAGACTTTGTGCCCCCGAACGATGTCTTCCTTAACCATGAAGTGACACTTCTCCCAATTTAAAACAAGGTTAGCATCTTGGCACCTCTACAAAACACGAGTAAGATTAGCAAGACAAGAATCAAATGAAGACCCAAATACAGAAAAATCATCCATGAAAACCTCCATTATGTCTTCAATGAGCCCCTGAAAATAGACATCATACAATGTTGAAAAGTAGCGAGAGCATTACACAAACCAAATGACATTCTCCTAAAAGCAAAGGTCCCATAAGGACATGTGAATGTGGTCTTTTCTTGATTTTCAGGAGCAATGACAATTTGATTATAACCTGAATATCCATCTAGGAAGTAATAATGAGGATAACCTGCAAGTCTATCAAGCATTTGATCTACAAAAGGAAGGGGAAAATGATCTTTTCTAGTAGCCTTATTCAACTTCCTATAATCGATGCACACACGCCATCCTGTCACAATTCTAGTGGCTATCATCTCATCTTTTCATTCTTAACCACAATCATACCACCTTTCTTGGGTACCACTTGAACAGAACTTACCCATGAACTATCAAATATGGCATATATGATTCCTGCATTCAAAAGCTTGAGCACTTCTTTCTTAACTACCTCCTTCATGGCGGGATTAAGTTTCCTTTGGTGCTCTATTGATGGTTAAAAGTATCTTCCATCAAGATTCTGTGCATACAGACAGATGGACTAATACCTTTAAGATCCTCAGTAGACCAACCAATGGCGATTTATGATCCATTAACACTCTCAATAATTTCTCTTCTTCCACAGAATTAAGATCAGAAGATATGATAACATGAAGAGAAGATAAATCATCTAAGAATGCATATTTTAAGTGAGGAGGCAACACCTTTAATTCAAGAACATGTTTCTTAACATTTATAGCATGCAAAGGAGCTAGAGGCATAGGTTTATACATTTTTGTGCATATTGGCATGCTATCTAACCACGTATCACACAAAGCAATTTCATCAAAAATAGTGTCTACATTCTCAAAATCAGAATCGATCATGCTTTATTCTAGATAATCATTAGTCAAAATAACCTCAACATGCTCAGAAATAGTATGATCAATTATGTCTATAGCATGACAAGTACTACCTTCATCATGATGACTCAAAGACTTATAAATATTAAAGACAACATTCTCATCATTTACCCTTAGAGTCAACTTCCCTTGTTGGACATCTATGATAGCCTTTCCAGTTGCTAGGAATGGGCTCCCAAGTATGATAGGAATCTCAGAGTCCTCTTCCATGTCTAATACTACAAAATCTGTAGGGAAGATAAATTTGTCAATTTAACTAATACATCTTCAACAATACCTCTAGGATAAACTAAAGATCTATCAGCAAGTTGCAAGATGATGGTGGTAGGTTGCACCTCTCCCATATTAAGCTTCCTATATACAGATAAAGGCATCAAATTAATAGAAGCACCAAGATCACAAAGAGCTCTAGTAACATTTAAAGAACCAATAGTGCAAGGTTTAGTAAAACTCCCTAGATTTTCAACTTTTGTGGTAGCTTCTTTTACAGCACAACACTACATTCCTCAGTCATACTAATCATCTCATATTGCCCAAACTTTGTCTTTTTAGACAAGACGTCTTTCATGAATTTAGCATAGTTGGACATTTGCTCAAAAGCCTCAACAAATGGGATGTAAATGTGAAGCTTTTTAAACAACTCTAGAAATTTAGTGAATTGGGAGTCTATTTCTTTCTTTTTAAAACGTTGAGGATATGGCAAAGTATTAGGTACAAAAGGTAGAGGGTTAGATGACTTACTTGAAGATGTTGACTCTTTTACCTTTACCTTTTTTCTAAAACCTCCTTTGGTTCATCTTCTAAGATAGGTTCTTGGATGGTCTAATCTACCTCTTGCTTATTATCCTCATCATTGGTCAAGGGAGTGAACAGCTTTTCCCACTCCTCAAAGTCATGGTCTTGCACTCCTCCTTTGGATTTCTTTCAGGGCAACTAGGAAATTTGCCATTTTGCATTGTTTGGAGTGAAGTGGCAATTTGGCTAATTTGTACCTCAATATTGTGGATGGCCTTACCATGACTTTGTATGGTGCTTTCCAATGCAGTGGTCCTTCCTTTTGACTCTTTTATTAACTTCACCATCAAGTCTTCTAAGTTGAACTTCTTCTCGGTGTGCGATGGACCTACATTGGAAAAATCGTGAGGACCTTGCAAAACATTTCTATTGTTAGCATAAGAAAAGTTTTCATAGTTCCTCAAGTTAGGATGGTAATGAGTTGGCAGTTGTTGTTGTTGGTGGCCTCTATAATGTCCTCTATCAACATAGTTGGTCGTCTTATTATCTCCTTGTTCCAACTCTTTTTGTGTGGACATCTCTGATGCCAAGGCGACAAGGGAGGCTATGAATGGTGAATTTGCTTCAGCTTGCCCTTCTATAGTCAATTTAAAGAAAGCATTAGTAAGGGAAGCCATTTGAGCTTTGAGAGAATTTACCTCATCCACCTCATACAATCCAGTAGCTTTTGGGATGATTGGGGAGGATTGTTCACATGCCCAATTGTAAAATGTAGTGGCCAAGTTCTCTAGTATGGTATAGGCCTCTTGAGCATTCTTAGAGAAGATTGACCCTCCGGTGGTGGATCCTAGGATGGATTTGGTTGAACTTGACATTCATTGTAGAAGAGTTGAATTTGCAACCAATCCGGATAACCATGTTGAGGGCATCTTTTCAAGAGATTCTTGTACCTCTCCAAGCCTCATACAATAGTTCATCCTCAAGTTGGAGGAATGTCCCTATCTCCGTCCTTAACCTTTTAGATTTAGCTGGTGGAAAATATTTGTTCAAGAAAGCTTAAGCTAGGATCTCCCACATGGTGATGCTATCCGGAGGGATGGTTTCCAACCAATCCCTTGCTCGGTCTTGTAAAGAGAAAGGGAAAAGTCTTAGTTTAATTGCATCGTTAGAGACACCATTCATCTTTACCATCTCGCATATCTCAAAGAAAGATCGTAGGCGCTTGTGAGGATCTTTATTACTTCTTCCTCTAAAGGCTAGCTCTCTAGCCATTTAAATCAACACTAGTTTCAACTCAAAGTGCTTGACATTGATAGGCACATTCATTATTCTATGTTGATTTGCCGATAATGTGGGTTAGAAGTAGTCCTAAATTGCCTTTGGTATCTCCTCTGCCATCTCCTCAGGTTGATTTTGTTGAGCCTGTAGATTCTTTCCATAGGTTCTATCAATCTCGGATCAAGAGGGAGGAGGTTAGTATTATCACGAGGTATCAACTGACAAGATAATCAACCAAATAATAATCTACACCTCAAATTAAGATCTATCAATTCTAATGAATATTAAGTAAATAAAACTATTCTTTGGATCCCCAGAAACAATGCCAAAAACTTGATGCGCACTTTAAATGTTAACCGTAAGTGTACGGATAAAGTTATAATATAAGAAGGTGAAGTCCGAATATCATTCCACTGGAATCCAATTGTAAAGGTCTAAGTTACTTAGCTATTATAGAATCGAATCAATTTTATTTAAGGATTAGAATTCAAGTTGTGAATTTTGGAAAATATAAACTAAATAAGGAAAGCAAGTAAAGTAAGAAACACAAGAGCCAAAGAGAGTTCTAGGGTAATAAATCTTTGTTTACTTCATCATGCAATATTCTAGATTTCATGGGATTCATTGTAATTCATACGCTTAAGTCTAGAAACTTAATTCCAAGTTATTTTCTCTCAAAACAAACATTTTCTCATGCAACTCAATTGATTACTAATCTCTTGAAATCAATACAAATTACATGGCATTAAGAATAGTCTAACTTAACTCTTTTCATGATAGATTAACAACAATTCTTTGTTATAGATCTAGTTAAACGTACAATCTTCCAATCATACATCTAACTTAACATTCAAACATGGCCATTCAACAAGAATTTAAGCACAATAACAAAGAAAAACATAGTCATTACAACAAAACCATGAATAGTCTACAATATTAACATGACTTTATAAACAAATCATCAAAACCCTAAAACTAAAGAGTTTAGCCACTCATAGTTTGAAGCAACATGTTCAAACAATATAAACAAAGAAAGAGTGTAAAGAAAGGGAAACTCTACTGAAAAGAGGCTCTTAATTGAGGAAGCATCGTCACGATCTCCTTGGCTTTCACGTCGGAACTTGAACAACACTACGACTCTCTCTCGAATTCTTTTCCTCTTCCTTATAGCTAACTCACTCTTTGAACTCTTTAATGAACTTTCACTCAATTCTCTCCTTCTTGTGTCTCTTTTTGGTTTGTAGATTGGTGATTAAGGCTGCTAGAAACCCTCTTATTTATAGAATTGGCCGCCCAAATTTCTTTCCAAAAATGCAAAATCTTCAAATTAGGAAAGTTGCTGCCGCGGCATTGACTGATATGGAAATTTGGCACCACCGCGCTGTTGGATGGTGCCGCCGCGCTGACCGTCACGGAAAGCTACCCTCGGTCGTTGTGCCGCAGCATCGCAGCAGGGGCACTGTGCTGAAATTTCTTCTACTCTCAGGAAAAAGCACCTCGGCACCACCCTGTTTTTGGTAGATTTGGAGTTTCCTTCATTTTTCATTGTATTTTGGCTCGGTTTTGATCTTTTGGCTTTCTCTTCTGATTTTCCTTATTTTGACCTGAAAACCACTAGCAAACAAGTGAAATCTAATAGAAACTCTCGAACATAAAGCACTTTTCAAGCGCTTTTTACTCATGGTCTTACGCATCCACGTCCTCCACCTTCGCATCCTGCCCCTGAGCATCCAGCTCCAGAATGCCGGCCTAATGAAGACAACTAGCCAACTTAAAATTTAGGGGTGCATTTGTAGTTCAAATTTTGTAATTTTAGGCGTTTATCTTAACTATCGATTGATGTAATTTGCCTTCAAGTTAATATCAATGAATATGATTCATTCTTTGGCGTTTCTCATTTTTCCTTTCCCTGCATTTTTCCTTGTTTATAGCTTTTCCTATTGCAATTAAGTCCTTCATTTCCTTTTATTTGAGTGTTGAAAGAATAGCCACTATGATAATAATTATACACAACCTTTCTTCATTTACTAAGGTGTTATGCACTATACTCAGCCTTAGGAACTTTCCATCAAAAACGCATTTTACCTTTGCATGCGTGCAAGCTCTTGCACAAACCTCTTTTGCAAACATTTTCGACAACACTTATGTTTCAAGTTTTAACAATGAGAACCTTGCTACTCTCAAAATTTGAGCTAATAAGATAAAAATATAAAAGATTGATTTTATACATTTTCATCTCAGAAAAAAAAAAATATGAGAAACTTCGCTGTCAAGACTAGGAAATCTATCTTGATAAGGGTTTAGTTGAGAATGGCAATTGTTGGTAGTTGGTTACCTCCATGCAACTCATAGTTGGTATGTCAAAACGAAGGTGAGTAACTAGGGCCAACAACTTATAAAAATAAAATAACAAACTCCAACGTCTAGTGAGGAAACTAAGGAAAGATAAGAGTTTAGTTGAGAAGGGCACTTGCTTATAGTGGCTACCTCCATGCACCCCATAGTTGGTATGTCAAAACGAAGGTGGGTAACCTTAATTAATGCATTAATACAAAGGAAATAAAACATAAAAGGAAGAATGAAAGAGATTTTATAGTTTCATCTTTCAGACGCATAGTCTAAAATGAAAAGCAAAAATGTGTGAAAAATGAGCAAAGGGTATTGAAAAAGAGTTTTTTGCATTCAAACTTAGAAAACGTTTATAAAAGGAAGAAAATAAAGCTAAGGGAGTAGTGTAACTCTAGGGTAAACATTAGAGTGTATTATACTAAGAGGTTAGTCAATGCAAAGAGAGAAAAGTGAGTTTGAATTAATTTCTTTAATAAGAGATATGCTTGAGGACAAGCATATTGTTTATTTTAATATTGGATTTCTGTTTTCGATTTATATTGAGTTTCTTAGCTCGTTGCACAAAAATAGATATGATAATTTCCATACAAAGATGCGTCAAAAGTTACTCAAGTATGATCATGATTAAGCAAGTTTTCCTATAAAAAGTCCAAGTATAAGCTCTTATAGGTTTTCCTGGTGAGTCCAGGGTCGAATGCAGGGATTTGTAATAACTAGGCGTTGAGAATACATGCATGACTATATGGTGAACTATACAAGTAATATGTGCATAAGTTGTGTGTGTCTAAAACTATACAAAAAGAATAAATAAAATTTCCTACAACTAACAATGAGGTGGATGCGGCGATGGTTAGTCAAATATTGTTTAGTGTCAGATAGCATGCGTTGAAAATGAATGGAACCATGCGATAAACGTAGAGTTGACGCAGGAGTTAGACGAAAAACTTAAACCTATTTAAGTATAAGTACATACCTACCAACTTAGTTCGTGAGTCCATCTCTCGATGTTTCGATGCCACATTAATCTTATCTCTAAGACGCATGGTAAGTTTGCATTGGCAAAAGATGAACTACATCTCTGTACCTCATCTAGTCTTGATAAATGCTAAAGGCTAACTATCTACTCTCTCAAGCTAGACAGTCGTGCTTACTGCATTTGTTTGTCAGACAATGCTATGCAAGCTAATGATATGCATTCATCAAGATGTAACATACTTCATATTGTTTAAGAAAAACTAACTCTAACATCTAACTCATTTAGCATTCAAACATCATGGTGTAAGATATTTAATATGGAAATAGATGGTAGATAATCGTCAATCAAACTCATATTTAAAATAATCATTCTTTCGAATGTCATTAACAAAACATAAGTAAGAAGGATGGAAATGGAGATAAAACATAAATGAAAGACGTCAAGCCCCCACTGGCAACGTCTTGCTTCATGGAGGCTTGAGATGATTGCTATCTGATACATAAAATCCATAAGGTGAAGGTTCTCACTCACTGGGAGATGATTCTGAAAAGTTCTTAGAATCCTTCTTTCAAAAGAGCTCGAAATGGAGGCTGGTTATGGTGGAGGAGGTGTGCAGAGCCTTCACGCCTGTCACGCGTTTCTCTCTTGATTCTCCCCCCTTTTTGAATGGAGAAGCTTTGAGCTATTTATAGGTGTCGAAAAGGTGAACTTATGATGCCTAACACCTTTACATTAAATTCCATGCCCTGCTGCATGACCTTTTCATATTGTCGGCCCATTTGTTCTGCCATGACCTGATAACGTGTTATCTTTTTGCATATTGACATGACAACTTTTGCCCAGGCGTCTGCATCTACTTTTTCTCAACACATGATCTCGACGCATGGTCTCGAACGCATAGTTTCGACGCATGGGTTTCAATTTGTTCTCGCAGCAGCTTCGTCTCTCGTAATTGAGTTATTTGAACTTCTTTTCTTCTTAATCCTGCGTTAAGAACAGAAAAGCTCATAATTTTTCAAATATTTTGTTTTGTAAATAGTGCCAACGCATGGTGATACATTTTACATAATTCAACTTTCAAAATCATGCGTTTAGCTCTAAAGTTACTCTAATTAATTCAAATAGTGACTATAATAACTTGTATTTCTACAAGTTATCACACCCCCAAATTTGAGTTAATGTTTGTCCTCAAACATTTATTTGAAGATTTATTAAATTCTACAGCCCAAGTCTAAGTAAAAGCTCATCCTTTCAACATGCCTTCTATTCCTTAACTATATCAACAATCAGATAACCACACCAAGTTCTTTTTCAATTGACGCTTTGAAAGTACTTCTCATTTTTAGATATGACAAGCTTAATCCTCAAAAATACCCTTACCCATTTCCAGCCAATATGATATCCTTATTTTAGTAATGTGCCATGGAGTTCATTCATTCATAAAGTGTCTATTTTTATCTAACTACAAAATTTTTCTTTTGAAGTGGACTTGCGTTGATCTGGGCTATTTATCTTCGTTTTGACATACCAACGATGGGGTGCATGGAGGTAGCCAACATCGAGCAAATACCCCTTCACAACTTGGCACTTATCGCGTTCCTTTTTGGTTGCATGGACAGTGGTACCGTTTATTTATTTTTCGCTGATCTTGGACTCTCACTTTCTATTATGTGGTATAACAAGCCATTCTCAACTCAACTCTTAACAGGCTAATTTTGTGTGCTGTCAGCAGAGTTGTTTGTCCACGGAAATATATTTATACTTTTTTTTTATTTGTGTTTTATGAATTCTGAACGCATGGCTCAAACCTTTCTAACCCCCAAATTTGAAGGCAGCAAGGTCCTCATTGCTGTAATCGAGTTATGAGATTTCCTTAGAAAAATTTTGCAAAAGAGGTTTGTGGCAAAGCTTGCAACACATACTAACTCTGGGAAGTAATTTACCAAGTGTAATATCCTAAGGCTTGTGAGTTAATCCTCTTATTTCAATAAGTCTACAGGGGAAGAGCATAAATATCATCATGGAAGTTGGACGCAGAAACAAAAACAAGGCGGAGAAAATAATAAAGCAAGAAATAATTGAAAGCACAAACAAAAGAGAACAAAGAGATTCATGAATTGAATATTGTATTGATGTAAATGTATTATGCCTTATACTATTTACAAAAAGAATCAAAAGAATAAACTTAAGAAAAGAAGGAAAATTCCCAAAGAACACCCCTAAATTTAAGTTCTCCTCGGGGCATTGTCATTCTTGTCCGCAAGAGGAGGAATAATTGGCGCTGGGATGCGTTGGACGAACACTTCATAAATGTAATTCATCATAGTGCTGAATTGTTCATCCTGACGCTGAGCTTGGCATTGAACAAAATTCTAAAGCTCCAATTGTTGCTGCGCCATCTGAGTCACTTGCTGACCCAATTGTGAAACTTGTTGAGCCAACTCTTCTTGCCGCTGGAGACTTTCCATCTCCTTGCGTCGAATTTCATCCAGGTCTCCCATGATGGGGTGAAGGATCCCATCATCCAAGTACTGCAGCAAATCATCCAGACTCAAATCAACAAACTGCAGCGGAGCAGAGGCATGCCGCAATTGATATGGTTCTTGATGATGCGTGCTTGTAGATGCTTCTGCCTGCGGTTGAGAAGTTGGGCAGACAGAAGGTTCAGTAGTTGGTGGAGTTGGAAGATTGGAAAATTGAGGTTCATGGCGGGGCGGTAAGAATTGAAAGGGCGTTGACTCCTCAGGATCCAGAGTCAGGGTCAGCTCAACGGGTGGTTGGGGTGGGGATAGAATTGCCTCTCAAAAGATAGATGATTGAGGTGGGGAGAGGGTTAACTCCAGGTGGGGCGAAAAAGGCGGCGACACTCCCTTCAACTCTTTATTTAAGTCTGCAATAGGAAACCGAAGAGGTGATGGGAGGCCGCGTTGGGTGGTGGGTATAGGAAGTGGCTCTTGGATTTTCTGGGAAGAGGAAGGGGAAGTTGGTGGTGAAAAGGGCTCCTTAGGGATTGGGTCGATGGGAGGAGTATAAACGGTCAAGGCTTGTGTGTTGGCATCAAGCTGAACAGTTTCTTCGGCTTATGAACTCGACGTCTTAATCTCAAAATTCTTCTTGACAAGTTTCCTCTTCTTGGGTTGAGAAAGGTGGGGGGATGATGGTTCTTGTGACTTGGTCAGCCTCTTCTTTGCGTTGGCCTCCTCAAGCAGATGCAATGAGTCCTTTAATATTCGTCTAAGACTTTGAGTTGAGAGGACTCCATTTACTACTCTGACTGGTGCATCCTCCACGAATTCTGCGTTGGCGCACAATCTTGTCACAAGAAAGGGGAAGAATAGCTGATCCCTTGGCTTGAAAAATAACCCCTGAATTTGTGGGGCAATGATGCGTCCCACGTTTAGCCGAATTCCCCGCATGATGTAGTAAATGACCATGGCATGGTCCCATGAAATTAAGACATCATGCGTTGTGGGGATTAGCGACCGCTTGATGAAATAGAGCCACAGGTTGGCCTTGGCGATCAAGCAAGTTAGTGCCAATGTCTGAATGCCCTTTGGGGAAATGTTCCACTCTGACCCCAGTTTGGCGATGGTTGTGAGGGCATCATTCATTTCATCTTCTGTAGGCATCGACATTATTCTATTTCCCTCTGTCGCTGCGATGTCGGGAAGATCAAACAACACGTTGATTTCCTGAGGTTCGAAGGAAATCACCTCATCTCCGATTTTGACTTGGTGTGCCTTGCGGTGAATGGTTCCTTCGTAAAATGCCTCCACAGTGGTGGGTTGGATGACTTGGGTGCTTTCAAAGAATTGCCTCCATTGCGTCGACTCCTTGTATAATGAAGGCGAGTAGCTCAATTGGCTCAAGGAAAAATCCCACTTCAGTATAGAGCCCACTATATTGGTTCTTTTGGCTCTTCGCCGCCTCCTTTGTTGGTTCCTCAACCAATTTCTCTTTTTCCTTCTCGTTTTTATTGATGGGACTAGCAAACGTTCTTGTTGCTCTGCCTGCATCCACGTCCCATATAACTACTGCAGGTGCCTTAGCCATCTCAGTCTTCTTCTTTTTCTCCGGTAGCTTCTCCTTGGTTATTGCTACCTCTTTTTCTTTCTTCTTCTCCTCCCTTATTTTTTTTATGTTTTGTTTGATACATTCAGCTTTGGATGGTTTCTCTACATCTGTCACTTCCACTTCAACTTCTAATTCCCTCGCAATCTCAACTATGCGACTGAGAAACTCGATTTTTCTGGCAGCCTCCTTGGCAACTTGTTCGCCAGATGTTTTTTCCTCTTTTCTTCTCTTTGCTGCAGTGAGAAACGACTCCGTCCTTTCTTTCATTTTCGTGATGTCGTCTTCAGCTTCTTGGACTTCTCTGCCTCTTTCGCTGCTAACCGCTCAACAGATGATGCGACGATAGCCTTGGATGTCCCCGCATCCTTTACTTTTTCATTTTTCTCTTTAACGGAGGTACATCTTCCTCGGCTTCTTCTTTCCTGGCCCTTTTGTACGAAAATTATCATATCTATTTATAGGCTGAAAAGGTTGTTGAATTTTCTAGAGATTTACCGTCTGTAGCAGACCTTTTCGAGAAGACAACCGAAGATAGAGCACTTGAGAGAGAATCTTCTCCCTGATCAACCATTCCACCACAACAGTGAAGCACACAATCATCATCGATGGAATCAAGAGATTGATCCACCACCGATTCATTCCCTGCTTTCTACCCTTGTTTATACTTTGTTGTTTACATTGTGTATCAAGAGATTGAATTCTTTTTAAATATTTGTTGATATTTCTATTTTCAATTTAGATTTTCTTAGTTTGTTGCACAAAAATAGATATGATAATAGAAAGATGCGTCGAGAATTACTCAAGTATGATCATGATTAAGCAAGTTTTCCTATAAAAGCCCAAGTATAAGCTCTTATAGGTTTCCTGGTGAGTCCAGGGTCGAACGCAGGGATTTGTAATAACTAGGCGTTGAGAATAAAAGCATGACTATGCGGTGAACTATACATGTAATATGTGCATGAGTTGGTTGTATGTCTAAAACTATACATAAAGAATGAACAAAATTTCCTACAACTAACAATGAGGTGGACGCGGCGATAGTTAGTCAAATGTCATTTAGTGTTAGATAGCATACGTTGAGAATGAATGGAACCATACGATAAAAGTAGAGTTAACGCAGGAGTTAGTTATTACTTAAGCCTATCTAAGTATAAGTACATACCTACAAACTGAGTTTGTGAATTCATCTCTCGATGTTTCGACGCCACATTAATTTTATCTCTAAGACGCATGGTAAGTTTGCATTGGCAAAAGATGAACTACATCTCTGCACCTCATCTAGTCTTGATAAATACTAAAGATTAACTATCTACTCTCCCAATCTAGAAAGTCGTGCTTACTACATTTGTTTGTCAGACAAAGTTATGCAAGCTAATGATATGCATTAATCAGGATGTAACATACTTCATATTGCTTAAGAAAAACTAACTCTAACATCTAACTCATTTAGCATTTAAACAACATGGTGTAAGATATTTAATATGGAAATAGATGGAAGATAATCGTCAATCAAACTCATATTAAGAAAATAAACCATTCTCTCGAATGTCATTAACAAAACATAAGTAAAAAGGAGGGAAATGGAGGTAAAATAGAAATGGAAGACATCAAGCCGCCACTAGCAATGTCTTGCTTCATGAAGGCTTGAGATGGTTGCTATCTAATACATAAAGTTCATAGGGTGAAGATTCTCACTCACTGGGAGATGATTCTGAAAGTTCTCAGAATCCTTCTCTTAGACGAGCTCGAAATGGAGGCTGGTTATGGTGGAAGAGGATTTATGCAGGGCTTTCGCCTCTTGAACTCGTTTTTCTCTCGTTTTTCTCCTCCTTCTTTCCTTTGGAGAAGATTAGGGCCATTGATAGGCATCGAAAAGTTGAAACTCATGATGACCTGACACCTTAACATTAAATTCCATGCCCTGCTGCACAAACTTTTCACATTATCGGCCCATTTGTTCTACCATGATTTGATAACGTGTCATCCTTTTGCATAATGACATGACAGCTTTTGCCTAGGCGTCCGTATCTACTTTTTCTCAACGCATGGTCTCGGCGCATGGGTTTCCATTTGTTCTGGCAGCAGCTTCGTCTCTAGTGCTTGGGTTATTTGTGCTTCTTTTCTTCTTAATCCTGCATTAAGAACATAAAAACTCATAATTTTTCAGGTATTTTCTTTTGTAAATAGTGCCAATGCATGGTGATACATTTTACTACCAAAATCATGCGTTTAGCTCTAAAGTTACTCTAATTAATTCAAATAGTGACTATAATAACTTGTATTTCTACAAGTTATCAGTAACAATTATACCATTTTCATTAATTTCAGTTATCATCCATGAACTTCATCTCATTATCTTTATCTTTTTTCTTGTTTACGAGCATAAGTAGCTAAATCTAATAAGGGTTGAGGCAAAGTTATTATTTATCTAAGAACAATGTTTGAGATTATTTCATCTATGATTGATGTATTTGGAGATGATGCTTATTTCCATTTAGCTAATCGAGATAAGTAGATATAATCAACTCCTTGAGAGAGCAAGTGATTGTGGAACTTATTGAGTGAATTAAGAAGTATTTCTAGACATAGAAACAACCTTAAGTTCAATAATATTTCTTCAATGTGTCATAGAAATATGAGTATACAGTCTGTTAACCAAGCGGTGCAAACCATAAGTTGAGAACATGAAATAATCTAAGTTGTGTTTTTGAAGATAGATAATAACAGCCCCCTAACCCTATTTTCCATTCCTATTATCTTTCGCTAACCAACTGTTGTGCCCACATTTTCCCCTACATCCACCCATTAGTAGTATAGTTTTCTTTAGTTTTCTTAGTTTATGCACATTCCTATTAACTTTCGCTGACCAACTGTCGTGGGTTTTTTCGAATTTCACCTTATTTGTAGGTAGGTTGCAGTGGTTTGTAGTGGGCTGGGTAAGTTTTTCCATTTCTGTAAATAGTTTAATTTTTTTCTCTATATTTGAAAAGATCCCTAAAAGTAATTAAAACATATAATTCTTTGTTGTGGG
The DNA here is from genome assembly GCA_031780015.1 of Citrullus colocynthis. NCBI lineage: Eukaryota > Viridiplantae > Streptophyta > Magnoliopsida > Cucurbitales > Cucurbitaceae > Citrullus > Citrullus colocynthis. Next base: position 1,243,743 of record QLSR01001495.1, read on the forward strand.
TAATTGCATGTAATAAGTTGGGAATGGTAGAAAAGTAATTAAACATACAAAGTTGTCTTTACTTAAAATTAACAATAAGACCTATAATTCGATCTTATACCATTCAAATTCGAATATTAGGTTACTAAATTAAGAAGGTACAATCAACAATGTATTATTGATTGTTTAACAACGTATTTGACCTTGTACCATTGAAAAGCCCTAAAACGCTTTATACCACTAAAAACCTCTGAAATGCCTTACCAAAAAATATCCACCAAAAACATCAAAAACCGAAAACTATTTATCAGTGAGGAAGTAAACACATATGAAATGCGATTTCATGGAAAAGGAAATTGATAAACAAGTGATGCATCTAGAGAATGTGTCTCATAAACCTCTCTACGACAATCAAATAAAATTTTATCACCGATCATACAATTACTACCACTAAATGCAGTATAATCGTAAGAACGCGGTCGAACCACAGAGGATTTATGACCTTTCTAACACAATTGTTGAATTCGATTGGATAGGCGATTGTTGAATTTGATTGGACAGGGGGCGTTTGGTGATCCTGCAAAAATTAAAAGGTGTGAAAGTAAATATGAGGAGTGAAAGTAGATGCAAGAAAATGAAATGAGAGCAAACGAATTTTAGGAAAAATCCAATTAAAGAAATACTCAGGGATATGAACAAATTTGACTTATCTTCTATCATTGAACACTAACAATTAAGGTTAATTCCAAGTGAATGCACAATTAAATGATATCAATAATCACTAAATGCCCCTAATCATCAAATTAAGCAAATGCAATTCAAACTAAATTTGAATTCGTTATTTAGAACAATAGAGCCTTCAACAATGATCCAAATTCTCATTAAGCATAGCGGGGTTTAATTGTCACGAATGAAAGGTCGGAAAGCCTAGTTTAATATTCGATTAACTCATAAAAGCAAAATTGATGGAAAAATCCTTAATCAAGCATCCATTAATTAATCATGCAACTTAATTCATTATCAATGCTTAGTGTCAAAAGAATTTTTCAATCAAAGAGACAATCATTAAGAAGCGTCAATTCAATCAAATTACCTCAATATAGGAATAAATTCAGAACCAAGGAATTCACATCAATCAACCAAAAAAAATTCACAAATTCTAGAAAAAAATTCACAAATTCTAGAGAAATTTAGCATAGAAATCCTATCCTCAAGTGGACTTACCTTAGCCAGCCATGATCATCAAGAACAATCTTTAAGGTTTGGGGTAATTATAAATGGAAAATTGGGAGGAATAAGGGAGAGGGAGATGAGATTCAACACCTTTAAGGATGAAAGTCGGACTTGGCATAAAATGACCTAAAATTCACGAGTTTTTATAAAAATGGTTGGAGTGTTGTTGTGCTCCTAAGTAGCGTTGCTACGCTCGACAAAATGTAAAGCATAGTGCAGCTGCACTTCTATGGGTATTTTGGTCATTTTGACCCCTTCATTTGGTATATGCTTCCGAAGCTTCGTTTTGATACATTTTTGCACCAAATTGACTCCAATGATCTGTCTCACTACCTTAATGCTTAAAGCCTACAAATTTCAGGAAATAGCACGATAAAATTACAAAACAAGTCGAATAAAGCTGGGAGATATAGCTCTTTTTATGAGCTATCAAATCATCCCTAACTTGCTTCTTGATCGTCCCTAAGCAAGGTAGAAATATAGACATTCATGCAATAACATGTTCGCTAGATTACACAGCTCGTGACTCAAGTTTTAATAGTTCTCAAGGTAGGTTTGCAATTACTTAGGAAATCCAATTACAGACAATCAGTTGAGATGCAATTTAAAAACACCTTTCAAGTTAAATCATACATGAGTGAATTCAAAGCATCATTATTTTGACTTTAAGCATACTCGGAAAGGTTTTATCAAGCTCCCAATTTGTTTTCCCTCTACTCTAGCTCAGTTATTGGTCTTTGAGTTGCCTAAACTCATAAAGGTGCAATATGTTGACAAAGGTGCCTAACACACGCACAACTTAAAAGTATAGGACATCGTTTTTAACTAAAGGTGCTAGCTTTCACACACCTATTGTAAGGACTCATACCCACTCTTTTCTCACGGGTGTCCTAACTGATCACAACAGGGGTAGCTCTTTTTCGCCCCTATCCATGCACTCACACACACCTTTTTCTTTCATCTTTTTTTTTTTTTTTTTTTTTTTTTTTTTTTTTCC
>QLSR01001495.1:1246225-1257863 GCA_031780015.1 Citrullus colocynthis
TTTTTTTTTTTTTTTTTTTTTTTTTTTTTTGCTTTTCCCCACATTTTTTCAATCACTTTTCTTTTTACTCCTTTTATTTATTTATTTATTTATTTTATGGCATATAGGCTTATTATTCTTTTTACTCTCCTAGTCTAGCATTGCACTTATTTGAGAAAGGCTACTCACTATCCAAATGTGGGCCTTTCGAGGTGACAACATACATTCGAGCATGATAATCTATTTCTAAGCATCTAAGATTTAGAATAACTCAACAAAGCATTTAAGTATGCATGAGATGCCAAGAAAGAAAACAATTTAAAATTGGGCTCAAAATCATGAATGCTTCTTCAACCTAAGGTCGTGTAAACATAGACAAAAGAGGTGCATTATCAACATATCATAGAAACGAGCACAGCAACAGCGAACAATACATCATGCAATTCATTCAATTCATGCAAAGCCCGAGCTTAAATGCTCAAAGGTTCACCAAACCAAACATTAAACCCAATTAGAGATCAATAACAATATCTTTCAGACAAATGACAAAGAAACGTGCAAGCATGCTAACCAAACCACCCCCAACTTTTGAATCATGCATTGTCCCCAATGTGTATATATATTTAAAAAAAAAAAAAAACAATAGCGTACAGGGATAAAGAAAAAGGGAGGGAAATAGAGGACTTCCCTGAATTTGGGCATGTGCGGGGTTAAGCATGCTTCATGTCATCAATGCATGAAATTCACTGCCAATATAGAAAAACATCATCAAGACCCTCGATTGATCCAAACCAAACAAAAAAAAAAGGGCAAAAAGGAAAGCATTTAAAGTTGACGCTTGGCTGCCTCCAAGAAGCACAAGTGTGTAACGTTGGTTGCTTGATGGTTGGTGAATAAGGGCTCAAAAATACGAGGGAGCGCTAAACCCACACTCAAGCAATCTGGGTTAGTTGCCCCTTCGTTGAAGATCTTCAGACGGTGCCCATTCACCTTAAATACCTTTGTAGTTTCAAAACTTCTAACTTCAACTACACCATGATAAAAATATTAGTAATTTCAAACAGACCTAACCACTTTGACTTCAACTTACCTGATATAAACTAAAGGCGAGAATTGCAAAGAACTTTCTGACCAACTTTGAAATCTTTCCTAACGAGTGTCCGACCATGAAAAGTTTCATCTTTTCCTTCTAGATTCTTGAATTCTCTCGTAAGCATCCAACCTCAACTCTTCAAGCTTTTGGAGCTCAAGCAATCTCTCCTTACCGGCATGGGCTAAATCCATGTTGCATTTCTTAATTGCGCAATAAGCCTTGTGCTCTATCTCGACTGGCAGATGACAAGCCTTACCATAAACAAGTTGGCGGATGGAATTCATCACCCAATTCGTGTCAAATAAATTTTTCAAACTTAACCAATAGTAGTAGTGGCAAGCCAGGTTGAACACGGGAACACTTCGAATCTCACAATTTGGCAATTTTCAATTCTGTGTAACTGAAAAGGGAGTTTTATGAGAAAGTTGGTCGCAAGAAAAATTAAATTTCATAAAAATAAAATACAAAATTAAAAGGAGTAAAGTTCAATTGGAGAAAGCTCTAGCTTGGGTTGGACGAGATTTTCTTTGTTGAACGTTCTCATTCATTAGTTTGTCATTACTAAATTCGTTATACTTGGCACCTAATCAATTTAATTGGAAAGGTCAAAATTAAATTGTCCTACCCGCAAATTAAAATTAAAACAAACCAACGATAGGCATACAAAATTTCTATTAAATCCAATTACGTTAAGTTTAAAGGAAAATTAGGCGTAACATTCAACTGAAAGGCCTAGATTAAATGTCTTATTGGTTTAATCCTAGGTTGATTAGAACAATACTTACCAACAAATTGGGTTTGCAAGCTAACCTAACTTGTTGCTTCTATGATCGACATACAACCAAGTGTCACGAGTCATAATTCAATCAAAGCAACAATCAAAGCGAACACCAGCATCACGATTTGATCATAACAATGTTTATTTCAGAATTAAATCATGCATACAAAGAATTAGTTCGAAACCTCTTAAGAACACAATTACAAAGAAGAATTCCTAATACCCAAGCTAGAAAAAGTGTACCTTAGCCCATAATCGACATACTGATTAATGGGTTTGAGTTCCGATGCAAAGAAAGGAGAAAATAAGAGGAACAACAGAGAGAAATCGGGTGTTGGGTGGCTGGAATGTCAAAAGTAACCTAAAATTCGAAAAAAATCTATTTAAAATATCATCAGAGCGCCACAGCGCTGTCACACATTTGCACGTGATGTCTTTCTGGAGCGCCGTGCAACTCCAAGACAGCGTTGCGACGCTTGTTGCGTTTCGCCAACAAAAGCTCTCAGGAAAAAGCGCCGCAACGGTGCCTAAGCAGTGCTGCTGCACCATGACTTCAGGGCATTTTGGCCATGGAACTCCGTTTCGATCCTTTTTAGCTCTAATTTATTACTAATGCCACGTTCTACCTATTAAGTGCTCGAAACCTACAAAATAACATAATTGACAAATTAAATAGAACAATGATCGTGAGTTAAGCTGAGGAAGATAGCACATTTTAGGTGTTATCACAAGTTGAAATGGGGAGGTCCCAGTCGGTGTCCTATAGGTTGTCCTATATGCTCCGAGGCGTCGTCAAGACGTAAGCTCCAATCTTTTCGCCCAGGATTCATAGTCTTTGCCAAAATACTTTTCACTTCTATATTTGAAACCGTTGCTTGGTCGTTGGTCTATGGGTTGTAAGGCGTAGCCACACGGTGGTAAACTCCATATTTTCTCAGGAGAGCTTCAATAGTTCGATCGCAGAAATGGATCCCTTGGTAACTAATAATAGCATGAGGCGCACCAAACCTACAAAATATCTTTCTAAGAAATTCTGAAACCATTGCAGAAGTATTAGTTTTAGTGGGGATTGCCTCAACCCACTTGGACACGTAATCAACAACTAGCAAAATATACAGATAACCATAAGAAGTGGAAAAGGCCCCATAAAATCCATGCCCCAAACGTCAAAAACTTTACAGACAAAAATTGAATTCAAAGGCATTTCGTTACGTTTAGATAGCAATCCAGACATTTGACATTTTTTATAGGATTTACAATATGGATATGCATCAGCAAACATGGAATTCCAGAATAACCCACAATCTAAGATCTTACGAGCTGTATGTTTTGGACTAAAATGCCCTCCACAAACCATCTCATGACAGAAAGAAAGAATGGACTCAAACTCATGCTCAAAGACACACCTAATAATTTGATCAGAACAAAATTTTCACAGTGCATCCCAAGCATAATATTTCTAGTCATTTCTAATTTTAGCATGCTGTGAATGAGACATATCAGGAGGGAACTCACTTGTGACTAGGTAGTTAACCATGTTGGCATACCATGGTTCAACAATAGATACCTGGAAAAGGTATTCGTCTGGAAAATCTTCTCTCAATGGCACAAGATCCTCATCTTACACGATTATGCTCAAGTGATCAGCTATAGAGTTCTTGGAGCCTTTTCTATCTTTAATTGTCAGATTAAACTCCTGAAGGAGAAAAATCCATCGCACGAGCTTTGGTTTTGACTCTTTCTTTGTCATTAAGTACCTAAGAGCAGCGTGATCAGTAAAGATAGTAATAGATAAGAACATAACTTATCTAGAGCAAAAACAATGGCAAGTAGTTCTTTTTCTATTGTCATGTAATTAATCTGAGCTGGATTGAGAGTTCTTGAGGCAAAACAGATGAATGACTCTTTTTGTCAATCTTCTGCCCAAGCATAGCTCCAACGGCAAGTTTACTGGCATCGCACATCATCTCAAATGGCATATCCCATCGGGGGAGTTGAAGAATGGGGGCGGAAGTCAAAAGATCTTTCAGCATGTCAAAGGCTTTTTGGCATTTAGTGTTGAACTCGAACTGGACACCTTTCTGAAGTAAGGATGATAGAGGTAGCGCAATCTTTGAAAAATCTTTGATAAAGCGCCTGTAAAAACTTGTACTACCAAGAAAAGAGCACACTTCCCTAATGTTTTTGTGATAAGGAAGGTTAGAGATAACATCGATCTTAGCTTTATCAACCTTAATACCTCTAGTAGAAACAAGATGTCCTAACACAATACCATGGCTTGCCATGAAATGACATTTCTCATAATTCAAAACAAGATTAGTCTCAATACATCTTTTCATAATTAGACTCAAATTATGCAAGAATTCATCAAAGGAATTCTCATACACAATAAAATCATCCATAAACACTTCTATGTATTTCTCAATAAAATCAAAAAAGATGTTCATCATACATCTTTGAAACGTACTTGGGCATTTCAGAGCCTGAAAGACATCCTTTTAAAGGCATAGGTGCCATAGGTGCATGTGAAGGTAGTCTTTTCTTGATCCTTTTGAACTATGGGAATCTAGTAAAATCTTGAAAAACCATCCAAAAAGCAAAAGAATGGCTTCTTGGCAAGTCGTTCCACCATTTGGTCAAGAAAAAGAATAGGGAAATGGTCTTTTTTGGTTACCTCATTAAGCTTACAAAAGTCTATACACATGCGCCATCCATTTTGAACTCTAATTAGTACCATCTCACCTTTGTCATTCTTCACAATTATCATCCTAGTCGTCTTAGGGACGACATGAATGGGGCTTACCCAATTGCTATCTGGGATGGGATAAATAATGCTTGCCTCGTGCAACTTGATTATCTCCTTAAGCACAACTTCCTTCATGACAAGTAGGCTTAGCTCTTTCCTCAAGAGCTATCCAATGCATGCATAGAGAAGGACTAATTCCTTGAATATCATCTAAGGTCCATCCAATTGCTTTCTTGTAAGTCCACAAAATGCTCACTATCACCTCTTCTTGATCAGGTGTCAGTTCTCTGGAAATGATGACTAGGAGTGTATTCTTCTCACCAAAATGAATATACTTCAAGTGAATAGGGAGAGCTTTGAGCTCCATCCCTTGTACTTGAGAAGAAACAGAATTATCATCAATGGATTCTTCATTGACTAAATCAATCAGTAGAGTAGAGAGAGTATCAGAGTCAAAAGCATTAGCAATAAATAATTCATCAACAACATATTTAACCACATCAATAGAACATAAAGATAGATACTCCTTTGGAAACTTCATATCATCATAAATATTGAATCTTACAATGTCTCCATCAAATTCTACAAATAAGCAACCCTGATCTACATCAATTTTAGTTTTTGCAATTTTCATAAAGGGTCTACCCAACATAATAGTAGAAGAAGAAGGGGAGCATAATTCATCCATTTTCAAAATGTAAAAGTTAACATGGAATATTAAGTCTTTGACTTGAACTAGAACATCTTCAACAATTCCTAATGCTTGAATGTATGATCTATTAGCCAATCAATACAAACAACAGTTTTCTGTAGATCATTAAATTCAAGTCTAAATAAACATGATAAGGCATCACATTAATGGAAGCACCCAAATCAAGCAATCATGCCATATCTTTTTGTCACCAATAACACAGGGTAAGGTGAACATACCTGGATCACGACACTTTTCTGGCATGTTTTTCTTTAGAAGAGCATAAACATTTTTATTTACCACCATACGATCTTTATTCTTTGTCTTCCTCTTGTTTGTGCAAAGTTCCTTGAGAAACTTAGCGTACCTTGGCACTTGTTGAACAATGTTAAGGAGGGGGATATTGATTTGTACCTTCTTGAACATCTTCAAGATTTCCTCATCTTTATCCTCCACCTTCAGCTTGGCTAGCCTACTAAGAAATGAAGCTTTAGCAATAACTGAATCAACAGAAGGTATGGATGATGTACGAACCTTAAAATTAGAAGGCAATGGTTGGGTTGCAATAGTTTCTTCATCTTTATTTACCTTTTCCGAGAGGCAAACAGAAGATGGGGTAAGTGGGACAATGGGTGTAAAAGTGACAGGAGGAAACTCATTACCACTTCTTAGTGTAATAGCACTTACATTTTGTGTAGTTGGGCAGGCAATTTTCCAAAAGTCTTGTTTTCCAACCTACTAACTGCAGTTGCCAACTGGGTGATTTAAGTACCCAGATTACTAAACCTAATCTTTGTTTCCTGCTATAGGGACTTTGTTTCTTGATAGAGCTGAATTGAATCCTTCTAAAGTTGATGAATGTCCTCTTGCAATTTTAAAGAGTGATCAACAAGAGATTTTACTACATCTTCAAGAGACATACCTGAAGCCAACAAGGATGGTTAAGCAAGAGCTGTGTTATCTCCTTGTACTTGGTTTCCCCATTTAAAATTTGGATGGTCTCGCCATCCAAGTTTGTATCTATTGTTGTGAGGGTCATACTTCCTTTGGAAACCTCCTATGGCGTTTACTTCAGGGATCACACCATTCTTAACTTGAGGGCATACATTAGATGTATGTCCAACCACCCTCCACAAAACTTTGCTTGTTGCACATTTTTCACCAAGGGTCATCTGTTTCACAAGAGAAGTTAAGTCAGATAATTGAGATTTTAACTGGCTTACCTCTTAAGAATTTGATGTCATAATAGAAGTAGCTCTAGTCCCAAAATGTCGAGAATTTTCAACCATAGTCGATATTAGCTAACAAGTTTCAGTTGGGGTTTTGTCAGCAAGAGCTTCTTCTGCTACAGCATCAATAGTAGTCCTGTCACCAGAAAGCAAACTAGAGCAAAAATATCGAATTAAAAATTGATAAGAGATTTGATGGTGGGAAAAATGAGCAGAAAGTTGCTTATAGCGCTCCCAGTATTCGAAGACTAACTCACCCATATCCTGGGTGATACCATATATCTCCTTTCTGATGCTATTTGCTCGGGAGGATGGAAAGAATTTGTTGAGAAATTGCTTCTTCAGACTAGTCCAAGTTATGATCAAGCCTGGAGGTTGATAATAAAGCTAGTCCTTGACCACCTTTTTAAGAGAGAAAGAAAATGCACGAAGGTTCAATTGCTCTTCGGTTACCCCATGTGGCCGCATACCGTCATAGATAAAATGGAAATTCTAAAGATGTTTGTGAGGATCTTCACCGAGACTACCCTTGAATTGTGGTAACAAATGGATGAGTCCAAGTTTCAGCTCGAATGGTACCATGGTGTCAGGTAAATAATACATAATGGCTGTTAAGTCATGTCTGGCTCCGCCAACTGCCTTAAGGTTCTCTCTTGTGATTCTCTCATCTCGATCAACTGGTTTACCTCCATTTGTTGATTTTCTTCTCTTAATGGTACAGTCTCCTCAATTGCGTTTCTGATTCTCCTTTCCTCTTGGATTTGCCTCTCTTTTTGATTGATGTCTGCAAAAAATTGAAGTCCAGGACTCCCGTAAGAGTAGGTCATAAACCAAAGAAAATTAAAAACAACACATGATTATTCAGATATATATATATATATATTAAAGAATTGAACAATTAACTAAATAAGTTGCCTAAATTTTTTGGCAACAGTGCTAATTTGATGTGTCTTAGAGAATGGGTGTCGTAAACCTCCCTCCGACAATAAAATAAACTTTATATCATCGATCATACAATTACTACCACTAAATGTACATTAATGGTAAGAACGGGGTCGAACTATAGAGAATTTATGACCTGCATAACACAATTGTTGAATGTGATTGGACATGAGGGGGTTTTGGCAATCATGCAAAAATTAAAAGGCGTGAAAGTAAATGCGAGAAGTGAAAGTAGATGTAAGAAAATTAAATGAGAGCAAACGAATTTTAGGAGAAATCCAATTAAAGAAATACTTGGGGATATGAACGAATTCGACTAATCTTCTATCATTGAACATTAACGATTAAGGTTAATTCCAAGTGAATGCACAATTAAATGATATCAATTATTACTAAATGCCTCTAATCATCAAATTAAGCAAATGCAATTGAAACTAAATTTGAATTCGTTATTTAGAAAAATAGCACCTTCAATAACAACCCGAATTTGCATTAAGCATAGCGGGGTTTAATTGTCACAAATGAAAGATCGAAAATCCTAGTCTAACATTCGATTTGTCATTTGAATTCAATTAACTCGCAAAAGCAAAATTGATGGAAAAGTCCTCAATCAAGCATCCAGTAATTAATCATGCAACTTAATTCACTATCAATGCTTTGTGCCAAACGAATTTTGCAACCAAAGAGGCAATCATTAAGAAGCGTTAATTCAACCAAATTACCTCAATATAAGATTAAATTTAGAACCAAGGAATTCACAGCAATCAACCAACAAAAATTCACAAATTCTCAAGAATTTAGCCTAGAAATCTTATCCCTAAGTAGACTTACTTTAGCCAACCATGATCAATCCAGAACAATCCTCAAGGTTTGGGACAATTACAATGTGAAATTGTGAGGAATAAGGGAGGGGGAGATGAGATTCAACACCTTTAAGGATCGACAATGGAGGCTGAAAATCAGAATTGGCATAAAATGACCTAAAATTCATGATTTTTTATAAAAATGGTCGGAGCATCACTGCGCTCCTAAGCAGTATCGCTACACTCAGCAAAGAAATTGTAGCACCGGTCTCGAGCGTAGCAACGTGACGCTACGGAGGGCGCATGCTCATTGCGCTTCTGTCAATGTCCAGAGCGTCGCTGTGCTCCCCTAGGGCATCAGAATGCTACAAGAAATTTTGCTCTCGGGTTGAGAGCTTAAAGCACAAGGCAGGTGCACTCTCGGGGGTATTTTGGTCATTTTGACCCCTTCACTTGGTCTATGCTTTTAGAGCTTCGTGTTGGCACGTTTTGGCACCAAATCAACCCAGATGGTCCGTCTCACTACCTTAATGCTCAAAGCATGCAAATTTCAGAAAATAGCATGATAAAATTACAGAACGAACCCGAATAAAGTCGGGAGAGATAACTCTTTTTAGGAGCTATCAACAAATAAGCATAGCTAATTCAAAAATATGAAATGAAATGATTAAGATATTCAATACCTTTTTACGTAATGTATCGACAAATCACAACTCTGTAGAGCACAAGTTTTTTTAAGATAAACTTTGGGTTGTGGAGAGAATTTGGTTAATTTATTAGTAATTGTGGTTAGTTGCATGTAATAAGTTGGGAAGGGTAGAAAAGTAATTAACCATGTAAGCATGCCTTTAGGAATAAGGTAGGTCTACTGACATTAATATGGAGTCCATTGGTACTTATGAACATAAAATTATATTATGAACAAAAGGAGCATGGTACTCCCAAATACTAGAAAATTTTCCACAAAGTACAAGAAATAAGTAAAGAAGAAGCATGCTTTTCCATTACCTTATCCGCAAGGGAGTGTACTAAGAAGTTGTAATAATGCCTATCTTGGGAGAAGGAAATATATCCCAACTTGTGCACTATTCCCTTTGCTTCATTAATGAAAATGGAAACTTCAATGAAATCCATAAAACACATCATTCAAAAGATTACTGACCTCCAGATAAACTAACTCCAACAAAATGTTATGCACATGGATAAAGAGAATATTATATAGACCATCATGAATAACAGAGATGACCTTGAACCCCACTAGATGATCGCGACCCAAATAGTATATTTATTTATTACTAGTATAATTTAAATGGTTTGTTTGTCAAGGCATTTGGAAATCGAAGAGCTTTAAAAGAATTAATGTGTGTTGATTTGGATTCTGTTTTATGAGTCATTAAATTGCTCGACCACACTAGAGCACAAACTTCAGGATCGTTGTTTATCCTTTCATGTACCCTATGTGTTTAGCAATGAGAAGACCTTCACCTTTTGTTTGAGTGCTCATATACAAGCAAATGTTGGTGGAAGATATTCTCCTTATACTACATTTCTTGGGTTTTTGGGAAGTTAACTAGAGAGAATTTGCAGCAAATTCTGGTTGGCCCTCTCCTCTCACCTAAAGCTCATCTTATTTGGTTTAATGTAGTTAAAGCTTTAATTTAGAAATTTGGTTTGAACGTAATTAGAGAGCTTTTCAAGACAAGTCTTTAGATTGGATGGATCATCTTGGTTATCTCTTCTTCTAGCTTCTTCATGGAGTTCCCAGTCGAAATTTTTCACAAATTACTCTATTCAAGACATTTGTCTTAACTGGAACACCTTTATTCTTCCTATGTAATCATGTACTCTATAGTCTTATCTTGAGGATCTCTTATGTATAAGGATATGATGAACGTGCTATGGTTGTATCAACCTTGGTGTACCTACTAATCCTAAATCTATTAGATGTCTCTTTTGCTCTTATATATGTTTCTTTGTATTTTGAGCATTAGACTTTTTTTTTTATTACATCAATGAAAGGTTATATTTCTGTTTTAAAAAAAGTTAAATGGTATGTATTAATATAAAATTAAAAAAACACAACTTGGCGCCATTAAAAAACAAACAACAGAAAAGGAAGAAGAAAACACATATTGCATTTCTTATTCACAGAATCACAACGCATTTGCATGCAGCGTTCAGAGCGAGCAGTCATTTCTTCACCTTCCTGACACTCACAGACTGATTCCTCTATTCTCGACCCTCGCATTAATGCTTTCATGGCTGATCAACCAACCTCTTAACTGCTTTCCTTCCTCTCCAAACCCTAACGTGCGCGCTTCAGCTTCCATTCTAGGTCTGGCGAATTTCTTCCGCCGTTTTACTTGAGCTTTTCCTGAAGTTGGATGTGCTGAAGGTTCGTCTTCTGGAACTCGGCCGTTGTTGGGTTTTCTTTTTTCTTCTTTTTGTTTAGGTATAGCATGCATTAGGAGCAGGTAAAAGCTAATCAGTTCTTTTCGGCCTTGTTCTTTACTGGAGTGTGTGCTGAAGTAGGATGCAGTGATGGATTGTTTTCCGGAACTCAGTCTATTTTGAGGTGTTTTTGCTTTTGGAAATCGATATTTTTTCTTCCGTTTCTTCTCTGTAACATGCATTAGGATCGGGTAAAAGTTTGCCTTTCAACGTGTTATTAGTTTATTGGAGAAGTGTTGGTTATGTGAAAGTTTATTGAGGGTAGAATCGTTATGGAATTGGAGCTTTATAGAGGCAATCAGTTTTGTCATTGCTGTTTGGGGTGTGATTGAGGCACAGATCATTAAACTAATCTAATGGACAGCGTTGTGAATTAAAATACTTTGTGTTGGAAATCTCTTAGAATGTTTGGGGTCTGTTTGACAATGTTACTATTTTCTGGCCTCTGGTTTTGAGAAATAGGCGCATTTTAGTACTTTCGTATTCTTCTGTTGGATGACTTCAAGGAGACCCGAAACTTCATATTCTTCATTCTTCGGTTTTAAAAACGTCTCCAGCATAGTGCATACAAGAAGTAGAAATTTTAAGTATCTTGTTTACTGTGACTTTAAATACAAATATTCAGGCTGGTTGGATCGTTTGCTCTCATCAAAATTGAAGCTTCTTGATGCTGTTCTTTGTCTAAATGCAATTGGTGGTCTTTCTTGCAATGATCTGTAAACAATCTTCAGCTGTGTTTTTCCTTGTATTTCTTTTCGACATTTTCATTTATGCTTTATTTCTTTTTCTCAGTCTACGCTCGGTACACTTTGAATTCTTCTACTTACTGATAGCTTTTCAATCATTAATGATAAGTTTGGCTTTTTGTTAAAGAAAATTTCATGAAATTGTCTCTTTTCTTATTCTTTTTTTTTTTTTTTTTTCCG
>QLSR01001495.1:1258148-1270470 GCA_031780015.1 Citrullus colocynthis
TTTCATGAAATTTTTTTTTTTTTTTTTTTTTTTTTTTTTTTTTTTTCCGATTAATCACATTTAAAAAGTTTCAAAGCTTAAAATAGAATTCTCTGTTTGTTATTTTTATTTTTATTTATTTTTAGCACATATTCATTCGTAGCAATATTATTTGGAATTCAGTCAAATTTCGTTCCTCTACTTGGTCTTTTCTGTAATTCCCTTGGCTTTTCAGGAATTTTTAGTCTCCTCTTTTTGTGCATCCTCTTTTGATTAGTATCCGCTTATTTCCTATATATAAAAGAAAAAGAATAATTTTCTTGTTTTATTTTTGAAATTGAATCAGCGAGTGGATTTTTAATTTTTTTTAATTATTATTTTAATTTTCAATTTAAAGATTACAAGATAAAGAAACAAGTGATTATCATCTAAAATGTTTCCGTTTTCCTCTCTTTTAAATTGAAAAAGTACATATAAAGTAAAAAATTGAACATAGGAAATAAGAAATAAAGAAAATGAAGGTGGCTGACTGATTTGAACTCATCAATTTACCATGATATATTCTCAAAGAAAGAAAAAAGAAAAATAATATGATATAAATGGGACGTATGTTGTAAAGCCTTTGAAGCAACAAGAGTCAAAATGAAACAGCTAGAAGGGTTTCTTGTTTCCACAAATTCGAAACGTGACTTCTCTTCACTCTCACACACTTGGTGGTACAAGATCAACATGGATTTGATATGAGTAATTTATTTACAAGGAGTTAGCTATAGTGTATGTTTATAAACAATCAAGCAGCTAAAGTCCACATATGAATTGATTTTTTTTTTTTTCAACTCTGTGCCAGCAGTCCGTCTTGCCAGGGGACAGAGAATTAAAAATTTGATTGTTATTTGCATCAAAAAACACCCTTGCCATGAGTGCACCAGGTGTATGCCCAACTGAGGATGCCATACAGGCATTATTAGATTATTTAGTTGAGCCAATGCTTCCTGCAAAATCATCTTCAAGAGAAAATCCACCACAAGCTCTACTGCAATCAGTTGCAAAACAGGTACTTCTAAAATTGACTTTCGTGTGTTTAATATTTTAGTTTCATTCACTTTCATGCTTGAAAATATTCAAACAATCAGACTAATAATTTTTGGTTTTAGACTGGCTAGTTGGAGTTGTTTACTGGAAACATCAAAGTTGTACACACGCAATTTGTTTTAATATCTGTCATCTTTTGCAAGTATCAACAATTTATGAAAATACTATTGCATTTGTAATTTCTCGAGCGGTCTCTCTTCCTCAACTAACCACGTGCTTTAACATTTTTTAATCTTTTGAAAGGGCCAGGTTTTGTAAGCACAAAACTACTTTTGTAAATAAGTATACTTCTCCAGAAACTCTCTCTCTCTCATGCGCACACACACCACACAGACTTGTTATTTTAAAGAAGGCATATAGAGCGAGGAAGGAGAAGGGGGGCTATGTATCCAGGCTCTGGCTACTCCTTTATAATTGAAGTTACAAGAAATGTCCATTCAGAAAATTTATGTGGGGAAATTGATTCATTTATTTGCCGATATTTGAAACAACTGCAAATACAAAGTAATTCACGCACTTCTGCTGCTTTCGCTAGTCCATGATTTTTGACTTTTCTCATTTACGCATTTTAATGTAGCACCATTCTTCTTGCAGGAAAAGTTTGAATTTACCTATATTTAAAGAGCAGCAGAAATTTACTAATACTGTTCATATGATTAAAATGCTATAGGTTTAAACTTTAAAGTAGGTTAGTTTTAACTGCATGTGGCAGCTTATTTCTCACTATTCCTTCCTGTAAGAAAGAAATTGTAAAGGGAGAGAAAAAAGTGTCATCTAGCTTTAAAAGTAGTTTATTGTTTTAGAAAATGTGTTATTTAACTTAGTGATTTGCCCTTGAATCTACTATCAGATGCATGCAGTTGTTCTATTATACAACTACTACCACCGGAAACAACATCCACACCTTGAATTTTTGAGTTTTGAGGCATTTTGCAAGCTAGCTGTGGTCGTTAAACCAGCTTTGTTGTCTCACATGAAGCTCATGCAAAGCTCAGATGATATTGAATTGGAAAATCCCGAGAAGCAGCTTTCTCCAGCAGAAAAAGCAATTATGGATGCATGTGATATAGCCACGTATCTAGAGGCATCAACATATGAAAATGTAGAGGGCTGGCCTCTTTCCAAGGTTGCTGTTTTTTTAATCGACTCCAAGAAGGAGCATTGTTATTTGCTATTTAGTTTCATCACTCAAGGAGTTTGGTCTGTCATTGAACAAGATATAGATACCTCTGAATGCCAAGTAGAAACTGTGGATGAGGAAAAACATGTAAACAAAAAGAAAAGAGTGATTAAGAAACCTTCAAAAGAGGGGCTAGTTGTTGATGAAACTAAGACTCAGCAGCTTGCATATACAGCAGTTAAGGAAGCAACTGGTACGTATCTTACTGCATTAACTCATCAGATTGTTCAATAGTTTTATCTTGTTCTAATTCTCAAAAGGTTTTAAGTACGCCGACGAGAAATGCTTTTATTTCATACCTTTTTATTCGTATGAGATGAACCCTTCTGTTCGTGTTTGATTCAAAGATACCTTTAAGAGTACTAAGGATTTATTGCAGGGTTGACTGTCTCATATATCATATCTTCCTCAATTAGGATCATGTAATTATTAGGAAATGATGATATTCATCATCATCATCACCCCCCCCCCCCCCTTTTTTGTGGGGGTTGCTGAATTATATCAATTTTTAATTATGGTAGCGGTGGGTTGGTCTGATGGTGCCTCATCATAATGGCGTTTATGTACTGTTTCGTTCTCTTTTGTAATTACCTCAAGAAAAGGGGAAGAACTTGGATATAACATGATATTGTTTCGCGTATATGTGAAAAAATAAACTAGATTTTTAAGACAACTATTATTTCAAGCTCGGTGCAAGTAGCTTGGCCTTGGGTTGAGGGTATAGGTGTTGTGGGGAAGTCCAGCCTTTAACTAGTGGGGTGGGGGTGCTAGTTCCATTTCCTTCCTTGTCCCATGGGTGGTCCGGGCGAGTAGTCAATTGGGGGCTGTAGGGCACTGGCCATCCATGAGTTCCATGCTGGCGGTGGTTGGAGTGGAGGCAATGTTGTCAATTACTCGGGGGCTAATTCCCTCCCTCATCTAGGGAGTTCCTAAGGAGGTGAACCTCCCCCTACTAGTTTACTGTGGTTTGAATCAATGTAGAAGTAAAATTATTAGGAAATCAAAAGGGGGAGGAAGAGAGGAGAAGGGACATGGAGCTTAATAAATTGGAATGTTTGGTTAATTATGAGGGAAGGAAAAACGGGAAAAACTGACAGAGAAATCATGGAATCAAAAAGTTTTAAAATGAAAGTGGTTACTTGGAATGTGAGACGTTTGGGGGTAGGGAGAAGAGGAGATTGGTCCAAGTGGTTTTGTTGCAGGAAAGCGTTGGTATTGTAATTCTTGTTGAATCCAAATGGGAGAGTTGCTGTAGGGATTTGATTAAGAGTCTCTTGGGTTGAAGGCATGTGGAGTGGGTTTGGTTGGAGGCTCTGGCACTTTGGGAGGTTTAATAATAATGTGGGATGTTTTGGTTGGAACCTCCTTGGAAGTGGTTAAAGGGGTCTTTTCAATGTTCGTAACCTATAGGTTCCTGGGAGGGACGGAGGGGTAAGTTTTGGGGGTGTACGGACTGCCAAGATGAAAAGGGAGGAAAGAGTTTTGGAAGGAGTTGGGTGATCTTTTTGGTTTATGTGATCCTTGTTGGTGCCATGCAGTTGCATGTGACTTTAATGTGTTCGGTGATTTACCTAGTCCAATAGTGGATGCATAAGCCAAATTGATAGATTTTTTCTTTCGGAAGGATTGATGGATGGAAGTTTTTCAGAATGTTAGTCAATTCTTATGTCCTAAGGGCACTTTGGACCGCTGGCCTCTTTGCTTGGACTCGGGATTAGAGAAATGGTGTCCTACTCCCTGCAAATTTGGCAGCATGTGGCTTTCTCACCCATCGTTTAAGTCTTCCTTCCCTTGGTGGTGGCAGACAGAGGTTCAAGGGAGAAGGGAGGGGTTTCGCTTTTTAGGTAAGCTAAAATGATTCTAAAGTCTTAGAATGGAGTTTCGAGGGTGTTAGGCTCAAGAAACATGAGATCTTGGGGAGACTTAAGGTTTTGGATAACCTGGATGAGATGGAGGAGGTTTTATCTGAGGCAGGGAAGGGGAGGAGTGGTTGAACCTGAAGGCTGATATTGTAGATATTGCAGAATTATTGTTGGGAAGGAGAATGTGTGTTGGAGACAAAAAGCAAAAGTTAAATGGGCTAGTGAGAGTGATCGTTATTCAACTTATTTCCATAGAGCTACAGAAGATGAAACAAGAACTTCATCAACTCTGTTGAGAAGGAGTTTGGAGAGTTGTTAGTTGAGGATCATGAGATTGAGGACGAGGTTCTTCACCATTTCTCCTCTTTGTATAGCCCTTTGGTTGGGTTTCCTCTGTTTGTGGAGGGGGTGGATTGGTGTCTTGACTCCTTTGAGGACAAGGTTTTGTTGGAGGCTCCCTATTCCTGGTTGGAGGTGAAAAGGGTGGTTTTCGGGTTGGATAGAAATGCAGCCCTAGGTCTGAATGATTTTTATGTGGTTTTTTTCTAAGACACTTCGGAGGTTATCAAAGAGGATTTTTGGAAAGTATTTAGTGAATCCACAAGTAAGGCATCCTTGATAATGTGCCATATGACACCTTTATTTACCTAATTCGAAGAAGGATAAGGCCACAAAGGTTAAGGACTTCAAATCCATTAGTCTCGTTCCAATGTGTATAAGATTATCTCCAAGGTCCTCGTAGACATGCTTAAGAAGGTTCTCCGGCCAACGATCTCGACACTCAAGGGACCTTCCTAGCAGGCAGATAAATTTTAGACAAGTTCGATTTAGGAATGATGCCATTTAGTAGTATAGAACTTGAAAGAAAGAGGGATCATTTTCAACATTGATTTTGAGAAAGCCTGTGAGGGAGTTTTAAGACAAGGTGTTGGTAAATAAGGGATTTGGGGGTCAAACCTTGGATTGGGACATGCATTCAGGAATCAGGAGTGTGAACTACTCCATTTTGGTCCATGGTAATCTGAGGGGTAGAATTTGTGCCTCTAGAAGAATTAGACAAGGTGATCCCATCTCTCCTTTTTTTTTTCTATTGGTTGTTGACATTTTGAGTTGGATGATCTCAAAAGGGGTTGAAGGTAATATTATTGAGTCTTTTCTAATTGGAAAGGACAAGATTTATCTCTCCTAACTTCATTTCGTTGATGATACTACATTTTGAGATTATTTCAAGCCTTAAGATTAATAGAGGCAAATGTCAAATTTTGGGCATTAATTGTGACTCTTTCAAGCTCGACAGGTGGGCTAATTTTGTGGGTTGTGAGGTTGGGGTCTTCCCTTCATCCTATTTGGGTCTTCCCCTTGGCATCTCCCTTATTCAATCAGTCCTCAGTGGTATTCCTACTTACTTTGTGCTTCTTTTTAGAGTTCCAAGTCTGATTGGAAAGGGATTGGTGAAGCTTATGAGAGATTTCTTATGGGAGGGGGGTTGAAGAGGGGAAGGGTTCGCACTTGGTGCATTGGGAGGTGGTTTCTAGGCCCCTGGACTTAAGGGGGTTTAGGTATTGGTAACATCATGATGAAAAACACTACCCTACTAGCTAAATGGCTAACGAGGAATTGAAAGGGATTGAGAAACACCGTTGATTTTCTCTAACTTAATTCTTAAACAGATGTTAGTTCAATTAAAAAAAGAAAAGAAAAGAAAAGAAAATTGTTCATAGTAGCAATGGAGTGGAAGCAAAATTCATGGAGTATCTTTTTTGTTGCTATTATCACCCTTGCGGTCCTGTATTATGGACATGACACTTATCTTTGGTACTTACAGATACTAGTTAATCCTATTTATTTTCATGCAAAACAGGGATTAATCAAAGCGATCTCAAAATTTTAGAAAGCCACGTTGTATACTCTCTAAGTAAAGAAAAATCAGCAGTCTGCTCTTATATGATCCAGTGCACTCGATCAGGAACTGAAGATGTAATTCAAGTTCCCATAAGAGATGTCGTTGACAGGTTTCATTATTTTCCTTTCACATCTGTCCTCTTCAATTCTGTGTCTTGGTTTTGAATGCATGTTCCTGGACCTCATGTGCAATGACCATGGATGAAGGCAAGTCCTCAAATGCATAGATACCCTTTTTTGCTCGTGATTTTTCTCTTTTCAATGGTACTAGTTTGCAGGATTCGTTGTTTAAAAAAAACGGTAGGAGATGGAGCACTACTTCAAAAGTTGAGTACTTCCACATTCTTCCTTATGCTAAGATGGTGCTAACCTGGTTCCATAGGTATACTCTTAATTGCTATGGATATTAGTATTAATATCGGTGTTTATTTATCGTCTGCATTACTTGATACTTTAAGCTTGATTGTCGCGACCTTGTTTGTTTCTACTTCCTGTTGCTGTATCAAACCTCTTGGCTTTTGCTAGTTTCCACTAATGTGAGGGGTTGACTATTATTATTATCTTTTGACAAGAAATAAAACATTTCATTACGTTATGCTCTGAAGATAAAAAATGTGAAGGTTGACTATTATTGGATACTTTTTTGATATTGAGCCTCCTGAATTATTCGTTAACTTGATATTCTTTCTTTTCCTTTACTTGATTCCGCTCTCTGTTACTGTAAACTTCCTGGCTCATGCTATTTTCCTGTGATGGGAGGGTTAACTATTACTAGATACCTTCTGCAATTTGAGCCTTCTGAACCAATTTAGATTTTCTTAATTCATTATTATTTCTTCATTCACTTAACTACTATTGAAACAGTGTTTTACCCTGTATGCACTTCAAAACCGAAAATCAAAGCACATTCATGATTCTGTTTTTCTTTTAATCAATCAATTAATAAAGTTACGATCAAAATAAATATTGCTGACGAGGAATTGAAAGGGGTTGAGTTATTTGCTTTGTTGTTGAATGTAGGTGAACTTTCCAACTTATATCAAGATGTTTTATTTATTTATTTTATTATTATTTTCTTTAAAGGAAACAAGCCTCTTCATTAAAATAATGAAAAGAGACTAATGCTCAACGTATATAAGAGAGATACAAAAAACAATAGATCCTATGGATCAAGGAGTGCACCTGGACATCTCAACTATGTTGACACCCTTTTAGCACCCTCATCATTTCCAAACAAGCAAAACAATCATACTAGAATAAGGTGTACAATCCAAACCCAACATTAACCACCGGTTACGTTGGGAACAAAGCATGTAGTGCAAACTACTACAAAATAAACACCAATACAAAGGAAAACAATACAGAAACTGCAATACAACAATAACAAATAAGCAGGAAATATGAACGGCTTCCAATTTAAACTTAGATCTTGAATAGAGAATCTGCAAATAAATTGGAAAGTGTGTACCAAGAGGAAGCATTGAGCCAAGCTATCTCAAAACGGTCTAACCAAGGAGTTGATTTGCATGGAAGACTCTTTGGTTTCTTTCGAACCATATTTCAGTAAGCAAAGCTTTGACCACATTGTTCCAAATTAATTTGGGATCCGACTTAAGCTTTGGCTCAACCAGAATCTGCAAAACATTTTCATGAAAAACATTGCCGAAAACCCAACATAAGTTAAATAAAGCAAATAATCATTGCCAGCACTTCCCA
Organism: Citrullus colocynthis; assembly: GCA_031780015.1. Taxonomy (NCBI): domain Eukaryota; kingdom Viridiplantae; phylum Streptophyta; class Magnoliopsida; order Cucurbitales; family Cucurbitaceae; genus Citrullus; species Citrullus colocynthis. The sequence continues at coordinate 1,265,880 of QLSR01001495.1, forward strand.
GCATAACAGCAGTCAAAGAATAGGTACTGTAAGTCCTTCTTATCAGCCATACATTACATAGAGTGCAAATATATGGAGACAAACTTGAGAAGGGAGTTTCTTTTGCATGACTGAAGAACAGTTTAAATACCCAAATAATATAATCCAAATTGTAATATTCACCCGTCGAGGGCTCTTGGACTTTCAAAGAGCTTTCTCCAACTGATTATCTAAAGGGTAGGCCAATGATAAATGTGTAACAAGGGGCTTCCTATCTAGACATGCCACCATCCTTTTATCAGAAATGAGGCCAAGGTAGTTCTGGAAAGCAATTATCTCTTCCTCCTTTAATAGTCTACGAAAGAATTGGAAAGCAATTATCTCTTCCTCCTTTAATAGTCTACGAAAGAAAATGGATCATGATGTCATGATGAAGAGGAGGTGTCCCAATGATCTGAAACTGAGCCTTTTGGGTTGAGAGCAATTCTGAATAAACCAGGAAAACAGACCTTCAAACAAGGAAATGAAGTAAATAGGAATCCCTCTTAGCACAATTGAATCAAGGAAAGGATTTTTGGATATTTTTTTTTTTGTAGTTCCAATACACTACATTGTTTGGATATTTTTTGTAGCATTGCTATAAAAGATTGATGACATTCTTAAACTTGGGAAGTTTCCCACTTGAGCAATATGGTTAGAAAGGAATCTCTTAAATCACCGATTGGCCCGAAAGTCTAAGCTGATAGGTGAAGGCAAATTTAATACCATATCATCTAACACTCCCTCACCTGTGGGGTTGAAATAGGAAGACCACCTAACAAGTGGAAATCAATATTAATTGAGGAGGAAACAACATCGTAGGGGTTGAACAAAGAAAAGGACCTCCCTAGACCACCTGCTTTGATACCATCTTATATCGCTAATTGACCCAAAAGCTTAAATTGATAGGTGAAGGAAACTTTAATATCATATCATCTAACAAAATCTTTGAAAATAAACACGATGAATGAGAAACTGTAAGGGCTTTTTTTTTCAAAAAAGGAAACAAGATTTTTCATTGATGAAATGTAAAGAGACTAATGCTCCAAGTACATAAATCTTGAAGGAAAGAAAAAGAACACCAAGAGAACATTGATAGAGGAAAACTAAGCATCCTAAAAGTACATAAAAAGTGAACGAAGTAGTCAGCAAAATGATGGAAAAGAGTGCAATGGGATGGGACTTGGAGACGAGCCAACTTCAAACGAGCAAAATACGTAAAGCCATGAGAAGACTTCCAGAATATCAAGACCAGAGCCTTTCAAATCAAAATACCAAGAACATGGCCTGCGATGCATAAACCCAAAAGAAAAAGTATTTTTCTGGCAACTTTGCGCCAATACCAATTTAACAACGTTCATATCTGCGATAAAAGCTTTACTGCTATACGAATGTGGTTGACCCCAAGACCATGAGAAATCCAAGAAAATAAGTCAAGTCATATTAGAAAATCTTTGCATGATCAAGCTGAAACCAATCTAGATTTGGGGAAATACTTCTCTATTGGAGCCCACAAATTTCAACCAGAGAAATTGTGAGGGTTAAAATTTTATTTTTACTTTTTCTTGGTCACAGAATGTACAACTCATAAATTTATTTGGCATGCACTCTTGTGGACAAACTTCATTTTTTTATCGGAGACTAAAGAACTTTTAGATGAAAATATTAAAGTATGGGATAGGAGATCCCAGGCTGAATGGAGCCAGAATAAAGAAATAGATGTGTAAAATAAAGATAAATCTAGATTGCAAACAATAATATAAATAAAGAAACAAATAAATAGTTGGGGGATAGACCCCTCTATTCTCTTTTTCCTTGTTTGTACAATTTATCCTCAATGAAAAACAATTAGGTGGCTGATGTTTTGCCTTACTATCTTTCCTCTTCTTTTCCCCCGTTTAGGATTTCTGTGCCCCCTTTCCAACAGGGAAACAATGGATATTACTGCCCTTTTGTTGTTGTTTTGGTTGTTTTGCCCTTTTCCAAGGAGAAGGGGTGTTTTGTTGTTTTCCAAAAAGAAGGGATGTTTGTATTTGGAGTTCTTGTCCTTCTTTTCTTTTGTAAATCCTTCTTTTGTTGTTTAGTCAATCTCTCTCTCTGGAGTGATTTTGTCTGTGCCACATTAGAGATGATCTAGGAGTTGTTCAATGTCTCTATGTGGGCTTTGATGGCCAAGACAATTATCCATTAGGTGTTATGTATTCCTAGCTTGCAAATTATCCATTAGGTGTTATGTATTCCTAGCTTGCGAATTATCCATTAGGTGTTATGTATTCCTAGCTTGCTCTCCTTTTTGTGGGTTTTTTTTTTTTTAATATCGATGTATTCTTTCATTTTTTCAATTAAAGTTCTTTATTTTACTTATTTTTTATTTAATATTTTTTGGATAAGAAACAATTTCGTTTTTCTCTATTGAAGTTTAGTTTCTCTTATTATGTTAAACATTATGTGTGTGATGTACAAGTAGTTTGTGGGTTTTTTCTTTTCCTTTTTATTTATTTTTTATTTTCTATGTCCTTTTATTCTTTTATTTTTGCTCAATTAAAGTTTAAGTTTTTTTTATTAATATATATATGTGTGTATGTGTGTGTGTGTGTTAAGATTATGTGGGTGCTGCGTGTCACAATCGCGCCTTCACACTTCAATAAGCGATTGTGCAGCACTTGTTCTTACTCACGAACTAGTCAACCTGTTTGAATTCTGATGGCCTACGGCACACCGGGTGCCTCTCGCAACCTCTACCCCAATTTTTGGAGAAAACGATTTTAGAATATAGGTTTAGAGGAAAAGGTTTTTCCAAACATTTGAAAGCACGTTCGAGAAAAGAAAGTTTGTCGTAAGGCTAGAAAACAATAAAGGACAACAACGGTTTAGTAGCTCACAACTTTGGATATGAGGATATGATGGTTAGTCTTACTCCCATAAGCACTTTTGGAATTGTTATCCTTGCATGTGCAAAGTGGCGAGCAGTCACTTACAACGAAAAGTACAAGGAAAATAAACTAACTTGCAAAATGAATTACATAAGATGAAAGCATAGTAAAAAGGGGTTGAGATGGGCATGCGGTCATGGGCAGTACGCCCTGGACAAGCATAGCAGTGACACTGTGCAAGTAATTTGTTTGAACATGAGACTGGGGTATAGATTGCATTCATGTAAGGATGATAAAAGGCCACATTATCTAACCTCAGTGCTCAAGGTAGGTTCTAGAGGCTTGGTCTCTAAAGGTCAACGCAAATTTTATTTATTTATTTATTTATTTTATTTTTTATGTTTATGAGAAACCAGAATTTCATTGAGATAGACGAAAGGATTCACAAGGGCATACAAATAAAATGTAGAAGAATAACTTCATTCAAGAGAAGGGTCCAATCCAAGAGAATAAAGCTAAGTTGATAATTACAAAAGGTTCTACTAACATATGCCCACATAGAAGAATAAAACCTAATTGTTTCTCGAAGTTCGTCTCCAAACCGCTTCACCCTACAAAAAATTCTACAATTTGTCTCAAGCCAGATGCCCCCCAAGGGAAAAGAACTGCCACAAGACCCTCCCTTAGGTTCAAGTGCATCTCCTCAAACATAGAGCAGCCCTCTCTTACAAGCCAACACAATCTCTGAAGTCCTGAGGGACCAATTCCAACATGGAGCCAACGACATGACAATCCCAAAGCAAATGGTACATATCCTGTCCCTACACCAATGAGGCTGCAACACTACACTTTTTATCTGATCCATCTTCCAGCATATTCACCTTTTAAATCTCGGAATTCTTCCTAGTGAATATTAATTCATTTTTTTTTCCCGTTTTCAATTAACAATTTGTTTTTGAACTTCGTGCATTTGTTATTTCCTCTGTGTTTGCCATTAACTAGGGGATTGATTAAGTTAGTCTTGCTACAAAACATCATCAACTCTGAACTCTTGTTTTAACGTACAATTTGAATGTTTTAGAGCGTTAATTCAAATAGGCCCTAAGATAGTTTTGGAACAGATATCAATTGAATTCTTTGTCGAGTTCAAAATAGATGATTCATTCTTTAAGAATAAGAGCTGTGGCAACAGTACCGAATTGGACAGGAACAATTGAAAGTTGGCTAGCTTTTCTTGTGTTAATGCTTGTATTTATTGCAACGATATGTGAATGAAGAACAAACTCATACTAAACCTCCACCATCGTAGCAGCATTTGGACAAGCATCATCAGCCTATAGCTCTCATATTCCACGTTGGGAGTAAAATGTTGATCAAAGATATTGGAAATTTGGAATAACCTATTCTTTGTTTAGAGTATTAAAAATTCAGTACGATGCTTAGCAAGTTTCAAAGAGGCTTACAAAATTGTAATATATGTTTGATATTGAATTTTAGTTTAATAGTAATTGTGTTAAAAAAAAAAAAGGAGGCTGCAACACTAATGCAAAAGCCTCTTGATATGGTCCTGAGTATTCAATCTCCCATGCAAAACTTTCCCGACAAAGAATTTTAACTTTCTAAAGAGTGAAAAACGTTGGGGCCCAGAGGGGACAAGGGGTTCAAAGAATCTGAAAGGAAAAAAAAAAAAAAAAAAAAAA
>QLSR01001495.1:1270689-1377571 GCA_031780015.1 Citrullus colocynthis
AAAAAAAAAAAAAAAAAAAAAGCTACAGGAGAATGGCCATAGAAAGCTTAAGAACCCAAGACCCAAAATCCCTTCTCTCAAGGCGAGTGACCTGGTCAGAAATAATAGAAAGGAAATGGACAACTTTGGACATGTGGTGGACATGCCATAGACATGTCACAAACATGCTATTTTGAAAGCCAAACTTTTCAAGTGGTCGATAGTAGAATGACAGCGTTAGTGAAAACAGTCGATGGCTAAGTCCAATGGAGGTAGAGAGAGGGAGATCAAACGAAGCTGGGTAGCGAGGGAGGGACAACAAGAATCGGAGGAGGGGAAGTAGTTTTACGGGTTAGATTATTTATTTATTTATTATTTTCAAATTTAAATTAATTTTAATGGTTGGTAAAAAAAACTAAAGTTATTGTGTTCCCAACGTGTCTATGTCCTACATTTTCAGAAATTGGTGCGTCATTATGTTCGTGTTTGTGCTTTAAGTAAAGCTTGTATACTGTGCTTGAGTTTTGGAAAGTCTTTTGAAAGTTTGTTAAATGGAAGAGAATCTTTTAATATAAGGATGGAAGGGCTTTTTCCTCTTCTTCTTCTTCTTTCATTATTTATTATTGTTATTTTCAAAAATTTTTATTTTATTTATTTATTTATTTAATTTAAATTTATTTTTTCTGGACAAGAAACTTGAACTTCTATTATCAGAAGAGAGTGGAAATGAAGGGATAGTTTATGTTGAGCGGTTCTAGCAAACTTCTGCAACTAAAAACCTACTGTCTTTCTTCACATTCTATCTTGTTTGAGGATGAGTTGTGTGGAAAGTTGACCTGTAAATTTGAGATCTTGGCTGCATATCTTCTTTATTTCCAGCCGTTGATTCACAGCCATTTTATCCTAAACCTGTCATTCTAGTAGTTTGCATGTGTGGAAAATGGGCTCTCTTGTAATGTAGCATTTTCATAAGTAATGAAATATCTATATTGGGAGTAATCACACATTTGAGAGCAAAGGAAGTATATTTTTGCTACATAGCTGGAAATGTTATATTATTCTTTTTTTGACTTGTATACGGAGAGGTGATCGCATGCTAATATCTCTATCCTTTCTGTTACGTAGGGAAACTTCATCAGACAATTTGAGAGTCATAAGTGAAGAAAAGATTGATGAAAACTTGAACAGGCCTGAGAGAATAGATTTAACCGGGAAGGTTAAAATTCAAAACAATCAGAATGGTGCTAGCGCGAACAATTTGAATAAAGGGGCTAGCATTTATGGTGAAGGACTGGAGAGATTGCCAGATAAAATTAACTGTGTGAGTACTTTGCATGATGCGATCTGCAGGCCCCAGAGTACTAGTGTGGATGACTTGGTTCCCTCCTATCCAGTGGAGAAGAAAAAGGATCTACCTAACACTAGCCAAGTTATTGTTTCCTATACAAAGAAAAGAAATGCTAGGCAAGTTGACAATCGCTGTGAAGTGATGTTCCCATGTATGGTAAATGAATCAAATGCCTCAGAAAGTGGTATCAAAGTCAAGGTAAGACATTGAAGTCTCTTCACTTAGTCTTGATTTTGTATTTATCTTTAGGGACCCTTAGATACTATTGCCTTAATTTTGTATTTGCTTATGGGAACATTGACTCAGATTTTATTCTCTCCTATAAATTTTGGCATTTAATCATGTCTATATTTTAAGAATTATTATGGGTTCACCACTTGAAGGATCTGGACATGATAATTTTTAGAGCAGATTTTGAATAATATTTTTTTGGTTACTTTGTATGCATTACTTAATCACCCAAGACGAGATTCAATGTCGGGACATATGGGTCAAGGGACAGCTTGAGGATGGATTGACGTGGTTACTCTGCTTTAGACTCCACAAAAGATACTATTTGGCTTTTGGTTTCATTTTCATGATCGATTAAATTGAAAAACTTGCGCATTTAAATCCCCGACTTTTTTTATAATGTAAAGAACTATGTCGGGTGTAGCAAGGTAAATGATTAAAAAGAATGAAGTTTTTGAAGGAATTGTTAAATCCTTTGAAAATAGTTAATTACTTCTCAACAAACATAGTGTACACTTGTGTTCAAATTCTGGCATTGCCATATTTGTACTTCAAATTAATTATCTGTGTGATGAGCTTGTTAATCAAAGGAGCGTTTCAATCTGCACGTGACAAAATAATAGCTATTAATGTTGTAAATAAATAATCTTGTGCTAATATCTCAGACTTTTCAGATTGTATAATCTGATAGCTTTTAATGAATTAGTTTTACTATATTTTCTTTTATTTATAATTGAGCTGATAGCATAATTTACTTTCCAGGATGGGATATTAGGTACAAACCCGTCTATTGCTGAATGCAGTGGTGAAAAGATTGCTTCTGGAAATCTCTCTGACAATATTTCATTTGATCAAAATAGGAATGGTGATCATGCTCTCATCACCTGTCAATCGAACACAGAGCATCTTTCCAAGTTACAAGAAATTATTGTTTTGAAAGAAACAGCATTGTCACAAGCTGCAATTAAAGCTCTAATTAGAAAGAGGGATAAACTGGTACAAGCATACATCTTATATTGTGATTAAGTTTAGGGATTCCTTGTCTCGTGAATTTAATTTGAACCAGAAACTTTCTTTTAAAGTTTAGCATGATGCAAATAATGAGAACACGTATTATATGATAAAGAGCTGAGAGCTTACACGATAATTATAAAATAGAGATAGGCATAGTGATTTAAATCTCAACCTTGGTAGACAGAGATTGTAGGAAATTAATCAATCTTGCTCTGGTATATTGTTGTATGTACCTTACATTGGCATTCAGCTGTCCGTTCTCTCTCTCTCTCTGAACAAGGGTCTCATAGATCTAGCCCTTTTCAATCATATTACATAATCGTTATTTTTGACAGTTACCATTCCGTCTGCAGTCTCATCAACAGCGCCTCATTGAAGATGAGATCGCTCAGTGTGATAAAAACATGCAGACAATATTAAGGGGTATGCGCTATTGTCTCAAATCCTTTTTCTGTTCCTCCTGTTTTTGCTTTATTTCTACACTTTTGTCTATTTGAAATGTTTGAAATACAAAAGCCGATAGAAATTTAGATAATTTCCTTCTTCAAATACTTGAAGCCCTCGCCCCTCAGTCCTCTTTTTTGCTTCAGTTTTACTTGATGAACTTGAACCCCTACCCCAGCTATCTATGATTTATGGTCTTATAAGCTTGTGTGGCACCCAAGAAAAAGTATTTTTCAGTATTGGCTGGAGACTAAGATTTGAATTATTGTCATGACCACTATTCCAAGGATTATCCAGATCCTGAGCTTCAAGCAGGAGTAGTGTTTGTATTTCTGGATTTGGTATTGTTGCTTTACTAAATCGTTCAATGTATATGTTGGAGCTAAATTTTCAAGATTATATGTACATTGATGAATTGTGTTAAATTAGAACAAGTAATTTTAGAAACTCAGATTTAAATTAAAAATATGTATTGAAAGAAGTTTGAGATTGTTATTAGTGCATCCTAGTATTTTTAAATAAAAGAAAAATGTCTGAATTACATTCATATTTCGGTTGCTAAAGGTGATGAAGATGATTTGGTTATAAAGCTGGATTCTGTGATTGAATGTTGTAATGATGTATGCCTAAGAAGCACTGCTGAAGATAAATCTTATCAATACTTTGAAGAAAACTGCCCATCTCAATATGTCACAAAGAAGAGATTGTCAGAAGCAATTCTCTGCGTACAGAATCCATGTCAGGTGGGCTAATAGTTGAAGAAAATAATATTCAAATTTTTTAATATTCCAGTGTATTTGCATAGTTCTATTTGTGTTATATCCATGTCTTAGTGCTTCCTATGACATATATATGTATTTTTTAAATTATGGGAAACTCATCTTTCATTAAAAGAGATGCAAGTAAAAGAGAGGGTTACAAGATCAGAGGGGCATGAAAGGAACTCTTCGAAAGAATAGCCAAGCTAAAATTATACAAAAACACAGAAGACAATTGGTCTATTATTTCAGACAACTGAACTGGAAGAATAGAGTGATGTTAAATAGCTTTGTTATCGCACTTGGTATACAAGTTGGAAATATTTGGACTTAAAACAAATTTACACCTTCCGTAGGGTGACCCACCATCTTCTAACCGCTTACTATTTTATCATAGGGATATAGTATAGCCAATATCACCAATCTTATTGCTTTACTGTGACGAAAGAAAGACCAAAAGATGAGAATTAACTACAATGGGTTGACCTAGGGGTTAAGTTGAAAAAATTAAAGGGACTGAGTCATGGTTTCAAACATCAATGTGCAAGTTGGTCTGGATACTCAACGGTATAGGAAAAAGAAAAAAGAAAGAAAAGAAATAAAGGAATTTGTGGCTAGGTAATTGACCAAATAAAATTCCGGGTTATCATAGGGAGCCTATCACTGAAATAAAATTTTTATTAACATGAACAATTATCATCTCAATAATGCTGTTACCCCTAAAGGTGTGAAAGTTGATGTAGCTGTTTCCTACATTTTGGTAGTAGCTTATTCAAACCTAGTTCTTTGTGACGCCACAGTCAAATGTAAACATGGACATTATGATATCATTTTTCAAACTCGAGATGACATAAGAATGCATGATAAAAAGTTGGAAGTATGACTTATTATAGACAATTGGAAAGTTCTTACTTCTGTGGGGGAGGTGCAAGGAAAAAACTGCCTCAATATTCTTCATGCTACTTGTGATCAGCACCTAATTTTCAACCTTCTAGTTTTGTCTACTTGTTCATTTCATGTTTTAAACTTCTTTATGGTCCCTCTTGTATGAAAGAGATCTTTAACTTTTCTCTTTTTCTGATTTCTTACTGTAGAGCTTCCTTTCAATATCTTTTATAACTGAGACACCTGCTATCTCGTAATTTTTTTAAAAATAAAAATCTTTATTGTGGATGGAACGTGTTCCTGATAAAATAAAAATTGAGAACTTAGTCTATGAGCTTAGTTATAAATACAAAACTTATCTTTCTATTTCAGGGTGATGTTAGGCCTCCAATAGCAAGAGTGTACGAGAGGAGGGGTAAAAAGTGAAATGTATCCTTTGAAAGTTAGATAGGATGAATTGGGATTGAGGTAAGGTGAGGGAGAAGAGGAATCTTGTGTGAAGTTTGTATCGGGAGAGAAGCTGGCCCTCTTTGTAAGGTGCTTGGTTCACCTTTCTTTGTGAATAGTAATAATATCAGTGTTCGCACATACTTCCTTTATTATATACTTCCTTGTTCTTTTCAAAAAGAGAAAAAATAAAAAAAATAAAAAAAAAGAAAAAATAGAACCTTGTTCATGATAATTGTAGAAAAACCAAACCAGACCTTAAGATTGACTTCAGCTTGGTCTCCTGCCTGTAATTGGAATGCTAACTTTTAAAATTGGCTCAACAGATCCCTATCTTCTAGATTCTTTAATTTAAACTGCAATATCCATGTGGATCCGGTGGATTTTCTTTTTTATTAAGAGAGAATTTCCTTTCTAGGACAAGGTACGCATATAAATGTCTAGTTGTAATGGCCTCAAAGTAGCAAATCTTTATATGTTACCCAGGATGCAGTGAGAATCAATCATAAAAACTTTGAACTTGTATTGCCATTAATGAGATATGCAGTTGAGGATGCTGGTAAGATGGTATTTGTTATGTATTGCAAACTCAGGCTAATAAAATGTGTGTTGTATTGACTTTCTAATGTGTTAACGAGAACTGTAAATTGTATGACAACTCGAGACCGGTTATCAATTTGGACTTGCTAGCGCACAAGAAAACATCAAACATAAAAAACTCTGAAAAGCATGTAGCATAAGCATTCAGAAACGGTTTAAAATGCTGTTCGGATGTACATTTTTATTTCATTCTTTCCACATTCTTTTACATTTGTAGTTGTAAATGTCGCTCTATTGACTTGGCAGGAACTGGATGGTATATGTCATAAGAATAATTGGATATTGCCCGTTTACGAAGTTTCGTCATTAGATGGTAAGATCTTCGTAGGTTCAGTCAGTTATTACTCTCTCTCTCTCTTTTTTCCATTTTGTATTTTTGTATTTTGTTTTGTTTTTTTGTTATTTTTTGAGAGGTAATGGTTGTTAGAAGGATAGACATTAAATTCTTTTCTAGTGCATTGTGTTTCTTTTCAAGTAGATTATGTGGAACTGGAAAGAATGATAAAATATACTTCTCCTTTCCCCTGGAGTACAATGTGCATCGCATTATTTTTTTCTGGATTGCCCATTATTTTGTTTTTGGTTTTTTATTTTATTATTTTTTTTTTTGGAGTTTATTGCAAATCATTTGGATTTAAATTGTGGATTCTACCTCTTGCATCTCAAAATATTCTACAAATACAAATTATTTACTCAGGAAAAAGTACAGTGGATTGCAAATTAGATGATGCCTCATTCTCTCCTATCTTTTTCTACATGTGGGATGGCTGATCATGCATTGTTCTGGTGTTGCAATTTGAAATCATTTGATCTATTATGGAATAGTGGTGCTTACTTGTATTGTGTGTTTTGAAGGTGGTGGATTCCAAGCTAATGTATTTGTAAAAGGGATGGATTTTGAGTATTCAAGCTGTGGCGAGCCCTGTTCCGACCCTCGTGAAGCAAGGGAATCAGCTGCAACGAAGATGTTAGGTCAACTATGGAGGATGGCAAGTCTTGCCAAGTAGTTTTAGGAGCTTTGATGAAGGATGTTGTAGTATGTCCTGCCTCTAATGGATCTGTTTTTGGGCCCTCCATAGAGTGGGGAGGGAGAAAGAGAAACTTATGCTCTCCAAAGATTGTTTAGTTTGAAGTAGTTTTTTTTTTGTATATGGAAGGCCTAACAAAACCAAAAAGGGAAAGGTTGGAGAGCAATCAAGACAACTATTTAAGTTGTGTTATGTTTTCTTCACTTTGCACTCGTTAGGATCATTCCATTCTAATTTCTGATTCCTATTTCATTTTAAATTCTGTTAAAAAGAGAATATGCATGTATGCATATTTGTGTTTACAGTTAATATATAAACACATTCCAAGTTCTTGGCCAAATTTTGGAAAAGACAGGTTTGATATGGACTTGTTTTTAAGTTTGTTTTGTTTTGGTCTAAATTATTCTAATTCGATGGGATTTTCCCTTTAGGAATGCCAATTGTTTTTCCTAGACTTTCTGACGTATTGTGATATCAAATGAAACACTTACAAACACCTCAATCATAATTCTCAAAACCATTTTTATTGTAGGTTAAATACCAATTTGATTCTTATACTTTGATATTTGTTCAATTTTAATCTACTTTCAATGGTTCAATTTTAGTTTATACATGCAATAAATTTAATTCAATGGTTCAATTTTAGTTCCTATACATGCAATAGATCTTAAATTTAGTCTTGCTGATTTTTTGAATTTTTTCTCATCTATAGCATTTTTCTCATCTATAGTATTATTATTATTATTTAATAAATTTTAGTAAAAATTAAGAGGACTAAATTTAAAATTTATTAAAAAATATGAAAATTAAAATTGGACAATTGATAGTTTAAAAATTAAATTGAACAGACTTTAAAGGGAACCAAAATGATATTTTAACCTTTCCACAACTTGATAAAAGCCAAAATCATGAAGATTGTGGTTTATGGATTGGTATTGTTTTTTAACACCAACTTCAAAACCATATTACCTTTCAATGTTTCAATAAAATAAATTTTGGCCAAGAAATTTACAACTCAGAACTTCAAACACCTAACATTATGTGCCTAGCCTACCCTCAACCTTAACTGGGAATTTGAACCGAGACTTCAGAGAGTAAATACCTGATACCACGTCCTCGACGAAGTATTTTGGGAATAATTCTAGGGATGTATAATCAAGAAAGAATCAAACATGATTAATAGAATTCAATATTTATATATTTCGAGTTTCGGAAAATTTCACATTTGCTTGAGCAAAGCCGTTGATAGAGCAGCCTCAGTTCCAGAAACACATTCATCTTCCACGTATGGAATTGTTCTCCACACATTTAACTTCATGGGAATACTCTCCGCTCCTGTAAATTTACCAAGATATAAAGCTCACATCAATCACAAGTCTTTATGTTTGTGTTAGGACACCTCCTAACAAGAGAACTCAAGAACACAAAGAACAAACAAGAAATCTAAAACATAGAATTTTATTGTAATATCACTGAAGAAATTACAATATACCTTAACACATTCTAGAGGGTTAAGAATCCCCTCCCAAATTCCCAATTAGGAAATCCCACAAAATTCTACCCCCTCCTACCTCTCCCACTCCTGTTTATAGCAATATTTAGTAACTAACTTCCTATCTAATTACCCTTACACCCCTTACTACTAATCCTACTAATTACCACAATATATTCCTAACTACGGGCCTTACAGTTTGATAGTTTGATATTGTAAAACTCAGTTTCACCTCTAAAGCTTGTGTCTTTTTCCATGCAAACAGCAGCATAATGAGAACCAGACAGCTCCATCAGCGCAAACGTCACATTGCTCGAGCAATTCTCTGGATCATTGCTAGACTCTACGCTTATTTCATAAACCTGGCAAAACATAGTCATTTATGAAAATTCACACATACTACATCCACCATGAGAAAAACTTGGTTACTCATATTCTGGAAAGTATTAGAAAGCAATAATCCAAATCCAAAACATAGACCTAAGGCTTTACCCTGTCACACACACACACAAAGTGGGCTAAATGCTAATTTGGTAAATCCTAGACAACAAACAATATATGAATTTTTAAAGGGGCAAAAATTGCATTTGCACTCCATTTTCAAATCTCCCTATTTTTCTCTTATAACGGTTTGATTCCTTTAAGTCCTGATGAATGCCTTACCTCCTCATAAGTTTGACACCCAGGAAGGCGTGAACCTCTGGCAGTTCTATTAAATTGAATAGTGAAAGTCTTGAATGGAGTAGCCGAGAAGCCCCTACCCAATGCTTTAACATATGCCTCCTAGAAAAGTTTCAGTAAATGAATTTTGGTTACATCAATAAAAAAGGAAGAGCACACATGTTCAAATGCAAATGAAGTGACTTTACAGCTAACAAAAATTTCCAATTTTCAATCATGGAAACAAGAAAAGTATTATCCAGAATATTGTTAAGAGGGTAGATAATAACTAGAGAAGCAAATGAACAATAAAATCCACTGCAACAAAAGGAAAAGTGACGTACATTTGATTTTCAGACTTGCCTAAAATCTCAAATGCAACTGCAAGTAGAAAATCGACGCATCATGGACGCTATTGCAATGCTCACCTTCAGAGTCCACAATTTTATGAATTCCTGCCGCTGGCTTTCAGGATCTGAAATAGCAGATAAAACTTCTATTTCATTTGGTGAAAAGAAACGTTTAGCAAAAGCTATGATGTTGTTCTTTATCTTTCTTGTCTTCTCTTCCACATCTATACCAATCTGAATTAGAAAGTTAATATTGGTTAACAATAAATTATTCACTCAATAATGATCCAAAGTAGATAATACAAGTAAAAATGTGTACTTAGCATGTAAAGTGGACACTTACTGGAGAATGCAAAGTCACTCCACATGCTATCATGGATGAAGAATGTGAGATGTTGAATTGCAATGGTGGTAGACATAGTTCACTGCTGTTTTGCAAATCTAACTATTCAACAATTATATAAATATGAATAAATGGAAAAAACAAAATAGAAAACAAAATCACATGTAAACTGTAAATAAATGAAAGAAGGAAAAGAAATCACCTCAGGCTTCCCAAACATATTCTTTTTAAACTTCAACACTTGTGGATTAATTTGACATTGTGTCACATCTAGAAAGAAAATAGCATATTTCAGGCATAACAGTTAAAAACTTGCACAGCATATTTTAATACATGGTACATATCACAAAGTTCCACCATCCTATAAACCTCCGTTGTCCAAGTATTAACATTACAAATAAAAATAAAATAACAATAAGAGAACTTACATCTTGAAATGGTAGATCGTACCAAAGCACGAGCTAGCAAGGCTCTTTTTTGAAGCTCCCCTTCTTGTATTTTCAGAACGCTCTCCTTTTCATTTGGTGATAATAAATTTAAATAATGATTCTGAAGATGTTTACTCTTTACTTCATCAGGTAAGATATACCAGATATGGGTTTCCCTGCAAAGCAAGGAAATAGTTTAAAATAAAAACTTGGGGGGTAGGAGTCCATCTAAAATACTGAAATTTTTTGTAAACCACAAGATTCACTAAACCACCAAATGATGCATGTACAACAGCGGCCACAGAACATTGAAATATACCAATATGGTACCTGAATGAAATATTGTAAACTACAGAGAACTCCTAATCATTCACATAGAAATATTATTCATCATGACATAAACACTCATACATTTTAGATGGAAGTTGCATGGGAACAATAAGGGATGCAGCCGTGACGAAGCTCCTTTGGAAGAAATGCATGTTTGTTGTAGTGCTTGCTCTGTGCAGAGATGAAAAAGTACATAGAAGCCAAACTGTAAATATACTCAATCTTTGATATAAGTCAATTTACGACCATGCTCCATTGAAGAAGTAAAACAGATTAACCTGCAATAAAGTTAGACTATTAAACATAAAAAATTTTGAAAGGACCAAGTGCAAAACTATGAGAACTATTGTAATGACCCAACTTTTCCGTGCTACTTATGCATGCTAAAACCAAAGTTTGTTAAATCAGAAAATCCAAGGCTTTAGAACAAGAAACCAGACCAATTTGAGAAATAAACAGGAATAAGAACTATTTTCGGGATCCCATAGGAAACATATAAAATATGAATAGTTGTAATCTTAAAAGACATTGATAAATTTCCAATTCAAGAAAGAATATCAAGGCTAGCCCTTGAAAACCAACAGTAAAATAACAAGTGTTAAAAAAAATAAAGACATGAAAAGCGGAAGATCGACAAGACACGATCCCATGGCACCACTAGTGTCACAATCGCAACTCTGTGTCTCGTTAAACGACTGTGCGGCAGCCTGATTAAATTCTGATCACCTACGGCACACCGACTGCCTCTCGTAACCTCCGCCCCGTTTCGAGAGAAAATGGTTTTAGCAAACAGGTTTAGAGGAAAAGGTTTTCGCAAACGTTTGGAAGCATGTTTGAGAAATTATAATATGTTGTAAGACTAGAAAGCAAAAAGGGACAACAACGGCTTTATAGCTCACAACTCCGGATATGAGGATTTGATGGTTAGTCTCGCCCTCATATAGTACATTCTGAACAATTGTGGAAATGTCACCCTTGCACATGCAAAGTGGTGAGCGGTCACTTACAAAGAAAAGTACTAGGAAAGTAAACTAACTAGTAAAATAAAGTACGTAACATGAAAGCATGATAAAAAAGGGTCGAGGCGGCATGCAGCCACGGGCAACACGCCCTGAACAAGCATGACCGTGACATCCTCCTCCACTCAAATGGTTGACGTCTCTGTCAACCGACGCTGCTCGAACTCAGCAATTCGTAAGGCAGCAGACTTCAAGTCTTCAACACGCTCCCAACGGTTTCTTCGTCTGGGAGGCCTTTCCACCTCACCAAGAATTCCTTCAGATCTTGTCTTGGTCTTCCAATGCGGCGGGTTCTTTCTGCAAGTACCTCTTCGACTTCCCTCTCCGTGGTGTCCTTCATCGTGACTAGAGAGCGAGTTACGATATTACGTCATCCATCGTCCGGGTCAGGATGGTAAGGTTTCAGGTTGCTTACATGGATGACTGGGTGGATCTTCATCCATATGGGTAGCTGAACTCGATACGAGGTCTTCCCGACCTTCTCGACCACTTCGACGGATCTTTCATATTTCCTTACCAGGCGTTGGTCTCTCTTCCCGCGAAATCGAAATTGTTCGGGGCGCAGTTTGATTAGAACTTTGTCCCCTGATTGAAACTCTAGGGGTCTGCGCTTCATATCCACCCACTTCTTCATACGCTTTGATGCCCTCTCTAGGCATGCTTGTGCAACTTCTGAAGATTCTTTCCACTCTCGGGTGAAATTGTGCGCCTGAGGGCTCTTTCCTGCGTAGGGATGGTCGACAACGTGTGGCATGAGTGGCTGTCTACCACACACAATTTCAAAGGGTGTCTTTCCTGTGGCGGAGCTCTTCTGGCTGTTAAAGCTAAGTTGTGCCACGTCTAACATTTGCACCCAATTTTTCTGTCTCGCATCAATAAAGTGTCGGAGATACTCCTCGAGCATACTATTGAAGCGTTCTGTCTGCCCGTCCGTCTGCGGATGGTAACTGGAGGAGATGTTTAGTGTGGAACCCAACGTTCGAAATAACTCTGTCCAGAACATCCAAGTAAATCTTGCATCTTGGTCACTAACGATACTGGCCGAGACAGCCCACAACTTCACTATGTGTCTGAAGAACAACTGAGTCGTCATCTCTGCCGAACACAGTTTTGGTGCCGCGATGAAAGTTGCGTATTTTGAAAATCTATCGATGATCACCTGTATCGACTCGAACTCCCCAACTTTGGGTAGGTGTGTGATGAAGTCCATTGATACACTCTCCCATGGTCTTGAGGGTATAGGTAGAGGTTCCAACAAACCAACTAGCTTTGCCCTTTCCGACTTGTCTTGTTGGCAGACAAGGCAAGTTTTGGTGAACTGTACGACATCGTCTCGGAGACTCGGCCAATAGTAGCTTTGCTTCAATAGCGCGTAGGTTCTTTGCCACCAATTGTGTCCTGCCCATGGCATGTCATGGCACTCTTTCATTAACAATCTCCGAAGCTCCCCTGACCGAAGGACATATAGGCGATTACCCTTGGTCAGGAGGAGGCCATCTTCTACCCAAAACTGACAGGTCTTCCCCTCTTCGGCCAATTGAATCAAGGCTTGGGCCGCTGTGTCGTTGGCCAAGTGGGTTCTTATGGCTTCTCGGACTGTCCCACTAAGACTACTGGCTTTTAACTGGGTGAGCAAACACATGGCTGCATGTTCACTTTTTCGGCTGAAGGCCGCCTGATTGGCCTTTCTTGGTCTATGCTCGAACTGAAAATCAAATTCGACTAGGCACTCTTGCCACCAAGCTTGCTTGGACGACAACTTTGGTTGTGTGAAAAAGTGACAAATCGAACTGTTGTCGGTCTTGACTACGAACTTGGAGCCTAGCAAATATTATCTCCAGGCTCGTAAACAGTGGACTACGGCCAGCATCTCCTTCTCGGATGCTGCATATCTCCTTTCAGCATCATTTAGTTTTCGACTCTCATAAGCGATGGGATGGCCATCTTGAAGGAGAACGCCGCCTAAGGCGAAGTCGGATGCGTCAATCTCGACTTCGAAAGGCTTTGTTACATCTACGATTCCGAGAACTGGTCCCTCCATCATGGCCTTCTTCAAGTTTTCGAAGGCAGCTTGACACTCTGGGGTCCAATCCCACTAGTGATCTTTCTTCAACAACTCCGTCAATGGTCCTGCTTTCCTCGAGAATCCCTCCACGAACCGCCTATAGTAGTTGGTCAGTTCGAGGAAGAAGCGCAGTTCTGTCACGAAGGTCGATACCTTCCAGTCTCGTATGGCATGGATTTTAGTCTCTTCCATGTCGATTCGGCCACACTCAATCACGTGACTCAGGAAGTTAATGCGCTCCTGAGCAAAGGAGCATTTCTCCCTTTTCACATACAACTGGTTCTGCTTCAACTTTTCGAGGACTAACTGAGGGTGGGTCGATGTTCTTTCATTGTTGAGCTGTAGACCACGATGTCGTCCAGATATACCACAACCAATTTGTCGAGATACTCGTGGAAAACCTAATTCATCAAGATACAGAAGGTGGCCGGTGCATCCGTGAGGCCAAAGGGCATTACCAGAAATTCAAATGCCCCATACCTTGTGACACAGGTCGTCTTCGATTCGTCTCCCTCGGCAATTCACACTTGATTCCCTGACCGTAGGTCAAGTTTCGAAAAGTATTTGGCACCATGGAGGCGGTCAAACAAGTCTGTGATAATGGGTAACGGTATCTGTTGCAAACTGTGAGTTTGTTTAAGGCCCAATAGCCGATGCACAGACGAAGACATCCATCTTTCTTCTTCTGAAACAACACTGGGCCCCATACGGTGCTTTCGCGGAGCGAATGAACCCTGCGTTCAACAACTCATCTAACTGCTTTCGGAGTTCTGCTAACTCTGGAGGCGCCATCCGATAGGCGTTTTTTGCAGGTGGTTTGGCTCCTGGCACAAACTCTATTTCGTGGTCAATCCCCCTTCTCGGAGGTAGGGACTTTGGCAGACTGTTTGGCATGACATCTCGATATTCTTCTAAGACAACCTGAATGGCTTTCGGAACGGTCTCCCCTTCTTTTTCTCCTACCTCGACCGGGATGGCTATGAATATGGATTCGTTGTGAGCGAGGCCCTTCTTGAGCTAGAGGGCTAAGATCATCTTTATCCCATTTGGTTGTTTGATGTTGGTCCGAACAACCGTGGGTGAAGATCCGGTAATTACCAAACACTTTGTCAGCAGCATCAGTATGACTTTGTGTTCGAGTAGGAATTCCATCCCCAAGACCACATCAAAATCGTCCATCTTGACGATCACGAAGTCGGCATGTCCGCTCCACTCCTCATCTTAACTATGGCCCTCTTCACTACTCTGGTAATGGGTAGGGCTGTCGAGTTGACGGTTTTCATCTTCCCGACGTCTCTCTCCCATCTTAGGTTTAACCGGCGGGCTTCTGTTTCAGTCATGAAGTTATGGGTGGCCCTAGAGTCGACCATGGTACTCTTGGCCGATCTTTGGTTGACCCAGGCGTCTACATACACGAGCCCCCGTTCGACAGGCTCTTTGGTCTCTCTTATCTTTCTTTGCAGAGATGACAAAAATTTCAACGCCCCCATGCGCGGGGTGTCTCCCTCCTCTGTTGGTGGGGTCTCAGTGTTTGTCTGTTTGGTTTGGTCATTCGATTCGGTAGCCAGGGCAGTTTGGAAGGCGTTGAATACAGTCCGCTTCAGACACTCGCCCGCTCTATGTGGTCCTTTGCATATGAAGCACTGTAGGGGCCGGAGCTGACTGTTCTGTTGATTGGGCCCCCGCCAAGTATTCTCATTCCTTTGTTGAGGGGGTTGATAGGGTTTTCGGTCTCCACCCCAGCCTTTGTCTCCTCCAACATTTCAGGGAAGACTTGCACGACTGTTCTGTTCTTATTTCCCCCGTTGAGGACGTCGACTGTCGTCTAGAGTCTTAAGAGTTGTTGAGGTCGAACAGTCGTTCGGCGGCTGCGTAGGCAGACGTGAGATCCTATACTCTCTGTTCATACAACTTTGCCTTGGCCCATGGTTTCAAACCCTCGACAAAGCAGAATACTTTATCTTTCTCGGACATGTCGTGTATGTCTAACATTAGGCCTACAAACTGTTTCACGTAATCTCGGACAAGGCCTGTGTGCTTCAACTCTCAGATTTTTCGTCGGGCTATGATCTCAACATTTTCGGGGAAAAACTGAGAACGCAAGTCTTGTTTCAGTCTGTCCCAAGTATCAATAGTGCAGCGGTCCTCTTGTATGTCCATATAACGGGACCTCCACCATAGTTTGGCGTCGTCTGCCAGGTGCATTGTCACCAAGGTAATTTTTTACTCTTCAGGAGTCGTATTTGTGGCTCTGAAATATTGCTCCATGTCGAAAATGAAGTTTTCTAGAGCCTTTATATCTCGAGCCCCACAGAAGGGCTTAGGTTCGGGTATTTTCACCCGGTTGAATTGGACAGCACCCCCAGCTGGAGTTTGGTTTCCCACCGCTCTCATGGTGAGATTCACTCTCGCACTGACGTCTGCAATCTATGTCCTGACGACGTCTAGTGTAGTCCAAAAGTCTTCTGACAACTCGGTAACCATCTGGATTATCGCCTTCTGAGCGTTGTCGAGCTCTTTGACCCGTTCCTCCATATGCGCCACCGAGCCAGACGAGCTATCTCCACGCTCGTAGCTACTGGGTCTTGTAGCTTATGTCTCCAGGATCTCAACCCTTAACATCAACTCTTTGACGGGCATCCCGTCTAAATGGCCAGCGACTGCATCAATCCCCTCAGCCTTCTCAGAGATTTCTTGTACTCGCGTTTCCAGGAAACGGATGGCATCAGGGACTTCCCTCAGGTAGAGCATCTGCTTTTCTATCTCTACCAGTTGGTCCACCTGGGACTTGTTTAGCTGTTTTGCGGTCGACATGATTCTGGCCTTCTCTCTTATGAGCCAAACTTGGTTCTGATACCAATTGTCACAATCGCAACTCCGTGTCTCGCTAAACGATTGTGCGACACTTGTTCCAGCTCACGAACAAGTCAGCTTGATTAAATTCTGATCGCCTACGACACACCGAGTGCCTCTCGTAACCTCCACCCCGTTTCGCGAGAAAATGGTTTTAGAAAACGGGTTTAGAGGAAAAGGTTTTCGTAAACGTTTAGAAGCATGTTTGAGAAATTATAATACATTGTAAGACTATAAAGCAAAAAGGAACAACGGTTTTATAGCTCACAACTCCGGATATGAGGATTTGATGGTTAGTCTCACCCCCATATAGTACATTCTGAACAATTGTGGAAACGTCACTCTTGCACATGCAAAGTGGTAAGCGGTCACTTGCAAAGGAAAGTACTAGGAAAGTAAACTAACTAGTAAAATAAAGTACATAACATGAAAGCATGATAAAAAAGGGTCGAGGCGGCATGCGGCCACAAGCAACACGCCATGGACAAGCATGATGGTGACAACTAGCAACCACTCGTCTTTCGTCTCACATGGCCTCCGGCCGTTACCTGAAAAACAATAAGTGGAGAGGGTGAGTATTTAAAATACCCAATAAGTAACTCCTACGACGAGGGTAGCCCTGGACACTCGCGTCACATAGACAAGCCATTGTGCAGGACTTGCATACAAAATCAAGATTAAATCACATTTGTGCACCCGTCGCATCACATTGATTTCAAGCTTGGTACATGTGTGAATGGAGCACAAATAGTAGAACATACATGTTCGCTAAACAAAGTAAAATCGCAAGCATGCTCTAGTAAGATTTTCCATCACACAACATCGATTTCAAGCATAGTATGTATGGGAACAGAGCAAAAGTAGTAGAACACATACGTATTCAAAATACAATCACATGTGTGCACAAGTAAAAGATTCATCATTGCACCTTATGGATTTCACAACACAACATGCATGAACAAAGCATAGAAAAAAAAGGTGAAACATACACGCTTATTAGCACATCGTCACACAGTCAGTAGTCAATCAATAATCGATCAACAATCTATCATATTCACTAGGTCCTAAGGCCATCATCGTAAGAGCCGCTTACCTGCTTAACTTGACTCCATGGCTATCAAGATAAATCCCCTTTAGCTTACAAATGCTTGCTTCAAAACCTTAACGGTAATTTAAGAAGGGTGAATTCAACTTGATCACATTAACCACCTAAACTCAAAAGTTTACGGCCCAAACCCAAATTGTATCAAATGCTAATTAGTCTAAACCGTACCTTAGCCCAAATCAGTCTTGGTCTCCCCAAATATGAACAGAATCTAACAACACAAAGTTTAAGGCCACCCACCAAAATATAGCAAGCACACCCCACTAATTGGCTATGAAACTTTACCAAACCGCGCCAAAAGCTCACCGAACAGCGGCTGTAACCCTTGCCAAAATTTAAAGTCGAACCTTGAATCACAAAATTGAGCCATTAGAAGACGACCCACATCACACCAATTAAAAAAATCCAAACAAAAATAGCCCGAAACTCACCCCAACAGCAGCTGGCCGCACCTCCGACAACAACCTTGCGTGAACGGCGGCAACGTCTAGACCCTCGTTCGTGGTCGAGCTGCACAGAAAACGTGGTCTGAAGAGGGAGGGAGGGAGGGAGGGAGGGAAAGAAACGAAACCCACACTTTACACTTACCGGAAATCGACGAACGACGACGACCACCGGAGACAGCGGCGACGGACGGGGGGGCAACGTCGGTGATGTGGTGGCCAGTTGAAAAAAATTGAAGGATGGAGAAGGCGACGAAGAAATGGGGAAAGGGGGCGGGGGGCGCCTGCGGCTAGGAAAGACTGAAGTTTTTTTTAATTAATTTATTAATTAATTTTTTTAACACCAATTTGGTCAAACCTAGTTGACCAATTAAACGCCGATTACTTTTTAAACTCCTTTTGGCCCAAACCTGTTTCCCCCAACCCATAGCTCCAAACAAACAATAAATAATAATAAACCAATTAATTGAACAATCACCTTCTAAATCCACAACTTCCATCTTAATCCAAGTTAATCCAAAATTAAACTTGAAGTGATGGAAAAAATAATTAACTTCGAAAAGTTTGGGTGTTACAACTATCAACTGTGAAAACTAAATTCAACAATAACCAAACAAGAGCTTTAATCCATGTTAGGTGCTATCTTGGAAAAACGAATGCAAATAATCATATAAACAAAGTTAAATAACACACTAGTACCAATACATTGCCACTTATGTTTTTCTATAAAGAAACCAACTTTTATGGAGAGGAAATGAAAGAATTTACATAGGCAATACAACAAATCCCAT
This sequence comes from Citrullus colocynthis, assembly GCA_031780015.1. Classification (NCBI taxonomy): domain Eukaryota; kingdom Viridiplantae; phylum Streptophyta; class Magnoliopsida; order Cucurbitales; family Cucurbitaceae; genus Citrullus; species Citrullus colocynthis. The sequence goes on from QLSR01001495.1 coordinate 1,289,303, forward strand.
GATAGAAAGAGCCAAGGATACCCAAAGGAAGGTATAGAACCCACCCAACGTACAATCCCTCCTCCCAAAAACTCTCCATATCTCTAAAAGCTACTAAACTATAATCACTATAAGAGCTTTTTGAAATGTAATCACTATAAAAGCTACTGAAAATAATGATCCACATAAAAGAGCTACATAACCCAATACCATCATACTTACATAAGATTGGAGAGGGGGAACTAATAGTGAGGATTGATGCATTTCAAATAAAAAACCTAAAGTAGCAAAACCTTTGGTAAAAATAGTACTTGGCGCAGTTATTGCGATTACACTTAGATGGTTTTTATATTTTTTAAAATACATGAATAGATAAATGATGGAGAACCCCATGAAACCCTTTCCTTTAGAGCGCTATTTTCCATAAGACCACAAAGAAAGCAACATGCCAAAAAACTAGCCTTCAAAGGGAGGAAAAATTGCCCAAAATGACTCGAAAACAAAAAAAAAACGTATCTATGAATGACCACTTTCTAAAAACATATATATGTGATTGACCCATTTGGCACGTTGCCCTTAAGTTTAAGTTACTGTACGTGTGCACTCCTTTGCATTCTTAGAACCAATTCTCTTACAATTTCCGTTCATTCATGTATCCTCTAAGTTTCTCAATGCTCTCATTTTTTTCTCTCAAGTTCTTCTAACTCTCTCATTTTTCATTTTCTCTCATTTTCGTGTAAGATTATCACATTGCTCTCAAGTTTCGTTTCTCTCAAGTTTATCACATTACTCTCAATTTCTCTTAAGTTTCATTATTTCGTCTTAGTGTCTCTCAAGTTTTTCACGTTTCATTCTACTCTAAAAGGTATGTTGTTCTCTCGAATGCATTTCGTTGCTGTTTGAATATAGTATATAGGTTTAAAATGTTGTTGTTTATCGTATCGTGAGACTAATGAAGGTAACGATCGCTTACTCCTAGGGAACAATCACATATACTAGGGCAAATCACGAAGTACAATGGTAAAGGTTTTATGGTACAAGGGTGGAAATCACTTAGGGGTAGGGTAAACGATTGCCTAGTATAAAAGATCGATTGCCCTTAACTACACAATCGTTTACCCCATTATATACTCGATCATTTACAATTACCTACATGATCGATTATCATTTTTAGGTGATCGCTTACCTTTATTTAAGCGACCACTTACATTCCTTTATGTGATCGTGCATATACAGATAAGTGAACGCTTACTACTTTTCATTTGTGCTTACTGAGTGCTTGAATCTATCTGTTTTCAGATTGCTAAGATGACTCAATCTAACGTCCCTACTGACAAATACTTTCTTGCTACCATGTCTTCCCTGGCCCACATTGGTACAACAAGCGACACAATTAAGAAGAAACTGACCCAACAATAGATGGACATGTTTAGGAAAACATGCTTTATGCCACTTCTGGATGTGGACATTGTATTTAATGGACAACTGATCCACCACTTCTTGTTCAGGGAGGTCAGAGATGATGATGATGAAGATGTCATAAGCTTTAATATCCTAGGGAAGAAGGTAACATTTACCCAAGAGGATTTTAATTTGATCACTAGGTTATGGCCAACTGCGGAAAGAATTGAGAGAGATACTAATGGGGAGAGGCTACGACACCTGTTTTTTGGACCCAAGAAGGGCATAAAGGATAAGGGAAAAACCTGCAAATAGGTGGAGACTGCATTTGCAGAGTTCTCCTTTGCGAATGACAAAGGCACCACAAAGGTTGCATTGGCATTGTACATCGAAATAGGGTTAATGGCAAAAGATAAGAAAATCCAATTTGATGTAAATGTTTTAAGGATTGTCGATGACATTGAAGTCTTCAGACACTATAACGTGTCCTCTGTCATATTTAAATGAACATTAGAAAGTCTGAAGAAATCACTAGGTGGGAAGAAAAAGGTGCATGAATTGAGGAGACAGTCGAATCTCGAACATATGACATTTTACACTATTAAGAGATTTGTGAAAAGCACCTAAAAAGTACTTTTCTTGTCTTTGATTTAGAGATGTTTTTACTGGATTTAATGTGTTTGCTAGTGATTTTTAGGTAATTATGGAGAAATGAAGTGTCAATAGCAAAATGAACCAAACCAACCCAAAACCAGGCGAGAAACGGAAGAAATGATGGAAAAATCCTAGAAACAAGGCAGTGCAACCGAAAGTGTTGTTGCACTGCCCTCAGCGCTCTCGATCCAAGAGCATAAAAAATTGGAGGCAGCAAGAGCGTCGCAACACTGAGATGGGGCATTGCTGCACTATGTGGTGGTTATTGCTGCGCTGTGGCGTTGTTCTTGAGGTCGGACTTCTATGTCGGACAGCATCGTTACGTTGCCCCTATTATGACGGACAGTGTCGCTGCGCTTTCCAAGAGCGCAACGACACTAGCTTTCTTTCTTTTTTTTTTTTTCTTAAGATTTTGCAAATTTGAAAAATATTTTGAGTGGTCTCTTCTATAAATTCAAGGGTTCTCAACAACCCTAGAGACAAGACAGAAGACTAAGAAACAAAAGAAGAAACACACGAAAACTCAGAGAAAAGAGAGCCTAAAAGGGTGAAAAGAGAGGAAACTGTTGGAGACGAGTTGAAGGCCATTCGAGATCCCGAGTTGCCAACCAAGTGGTGATTGAAGGAATTCAACGTCGGAAAGCAATTCGAGAGTCTTCCCTAAGTTTCTCTTTCCCTTTTACTTTTATGCTTGAAAACTCATATGCAAGTATGTATTTGATGGCTATGTGTGGCTAAACTCATTGTTTTAGAGTGTTGCATGATTTAATTATGGATTTAAGTTAATGATTTAGTATTTTACATGGATGTTATTGAATGATATGTTTTTCAATGCTATTGTGCTTCTTCTCTATTAGTTGATCATCAATAAGTCCTAGGTAAGATGATTGAGTGATTGTATGTCTAATTGGATCTTTGACAGTGAATCTCTACTAATCTTTCATGAAAATAGCTAGGTTATTAGAGAAAGTTGATTATGACTAATCTTAATGCTATGCCTCTTAATTTGGTTTCAAGAGATTAGTAATCATTTAAGTTGCATAAGAAATGGTTGTTTTTTAGAGAAAATAATCCATATATTAGTTTCTAGACTTAAACATATTGTTTGCACATAATTTCATGAAAATCTAAAGCATGACTTAATGAAATGATTAATGACATCAACACCTTAGAACACTCTGATCCCTTGAATTTTCACTTACCTTTAGTTTCTTTGTTTTCAACATACAAAAATCCAAATTCGATTTCCATTCCTTAGATAAAATCAACTCAATTCTCGAATAGATAAGTGAATATATTCAATTCAATCCCCAGTGGATACGATACTCGGACTTAAACTGTTTTATATTATAACTTGACCCGTGCACTTGCGGAATCGTGCATCAATTTGCATATGCATTTCAAGAATCCATCTTTCCATTTTGTTTGAAATAAATTGAATTATGGGTGTGTATAATAACTTATTTGTATGTAGGTATGGGCTTACGAGATATTATCGACATTTAGTAAGTACATAGCATCTAAAGTTAGCAAGAATGTAGTACCACACACTCTTAGGTGGAAGTGTACGCAAGCTTCATCCTGGAAGTGTTTAGAGAAAAACATCTTCGAGACAAAAAAAATTAAGTTACATTACTACATACATTTAGGATATCATATGTGATCGATCACTTCGTGAAGTTTATGCGATTGATCTCATACCTAAGTTATCGCGTATATTGTAATAGCAATCGCTTAGTAAAGTCTTTGAGATTGCGTAGATCATCATAGCGATCGCTTATAATAATCTATGCGATTAGTCTACACAATCGTGTATATATTGATAGCGATCATGTAGTATAGTCTATGTGATCGATCCCCTATATAAGCCATCGCTCATCTAACTTTCTTTTGTTGCAGTATTGACTATTTGTATTATATGTGTAGACTATTGTGATTTCGAGGCTTGTACCGTCAGCGAAGGAGATGAGGTACAAAGAGGATAAACTCAGAGGGGTTGATATTATAAACTATACTTTCATTTCTAAGCACTTAACTTAAGTGCTGTATTATTGTTGTGGACTTAAACAAAATTTCGTTGTTTAGATTGAAGGAGGTGTGGAGGAGAAGCCAAGGAAGGTAAGCGTGTGGACTTAGCCGTAGGTGTAATATCAAGCAAATGGCTAGGTTGGTGGTTGAGATGCAAGATAGTGGAGACTCCTTCTGTAAGCCCTAATCTTTAACCCTTAAGTGATTTACTAAGCTTGAGATTTATTTAAAAATTTCACTTAGAATGTAAAAGACTTAAGAGAGTTGTCACCATTTGTATCAAGATTAAATGATGTTATTAAGGATTATGATTATCATTAATATTAATATTATGATTATTATTAATTAATTAATTAATTAAATGAAAATTTATAAGTTCAATTAAATTAGTGGGAAGAAAATAAGAAAAAAAAAAAAGAAAAAAAGGGAAATGGAAAGTGGGCGGTGGTGAAGTTAAAAAGGGAAAGGAAAAAGAATTTTAACATCTTATTTTGTGCCAACTTCTCATCTCCTCCAAACCTGAAATTTTGTGGTTCTTCAATTAGGTATCGAAAGGGAGAAGAAGGTGAAGATTTGGGTTTAGTAGAGTGGGATTTTGAAAGGAATATTGGTGAAAACCATAGAAAACTGAAGCTGGTCTGTAATTCGCGCAAATTCTAAATAGGTTATGATGTTTGAAGGATATCGAGCTGTAAAGATCGAGTTTGGAGCTAAAATTAGCAAGTTAACTCATTTCTTAATAACTTTTATGAAAGATGTTTGAGCTAAATGTGAAGGAAAACGAGTGAAATTGAAGGTAGAAGCGACTGGTTTGAAGTTTTCGGTAATATGGAAAGGTTGCTGATTTGAGGGCATTTCTAGGCAATCCACAGGTTTTTAGGTCTTCAACCTTTAAGGAAAATTATAGAGGACTTAATTCTAAAGATTTTCCAAAAATGTTCACTTAATTTGGTTAAGAATTGAGTAAGAATGAGTTATTTGAAGTTGAGATAAAAATCTGGAAGAAAAACAGGACCTGCTGTCGAGGAACTTATTAGCCTGTGCCCCACAATCAGCACCTATGCGCCTTACTGCCCTAGCTAACACGCTTGCGGGCGTGATTTGCTACCCATCAGCCCAAGCACCCATGTTAGCCCACCTGCACGCCCCCTTGGCCAGCTAGTGCAAAATTATGGTTCTGGTGAGTTTTGGTTTCAAATTTTGGTGTTTTTAGATTTCTTTGGCTATATTTAGGACTGAATGAATAATTTAGAGCATTTTTACTAAGAAATACATGACTTTGGATTTTAGGTGAATTTTGGAAGTTCTATGAATAATTAGAACCTATGCTAAGTGTTGAGCCTAATCCAATATAAACAAAATTATAAATTAAGTTTAGAAGGTTGAGCATTGTTAAGCGGTTGTGATTATGCTGAATTGTGGTCACATCTGAGAAAATCTAGGTCATATGAGTTAAAACCTTGAAGTAGTTATGCTTAGGGGGTTAAATGAGATATAAGATGATTTCTAAGGAAATATGAACTAGATATGATTATAGGTTGGGTTGTTTGTGTGTTGGAGAATAATGAGAGGTTTGAATCTGATTTTTAGGTCAAACTAGGATCTGTGAAGCTTATAAGCCTAAGGGAACAAGCTTTTAATAGTGAGTGACATGATTTCATTTAAAATGATTTATTTTCTCAATATTTCTAGTATGCTTGAATTATTCTTAAACATGAGTTTCTAGCATAAGTTTCTTGGTATGAGTTTGAACATGCTTTTATATAATTTAAATGATCGAGCATGACGTTTTATTATGTTAAGCATTTTGCAAAGCATGTTTGTTTGATAAATAGTTTGAAACCCTAAGGATTTGTGAACTTCTGTTTATTCATGATTTGCTATCAAAACATGCTTTATTCTCAAAATGATAATGGATGGTCCTCAATGCCGAAGGATACGAAGAAGGCATATGGGCAGCCTAAATACTATGTTATGGGACCCTAGTACTTAAGGACATGAGAAGGTATACGGGCAGCCCAGGTTATGATTCCTATGTGCACATAGAGGGAGATTTGACGTTGTGGTGTTGAGATTACTCCACCTAGCTAAGGTTATTTGATGTTGGTCATGTTGAGATTACTCCACCCCCACTAAGTTTGTTTTTCGACGTTAAGTAACGTTGAGCTTTGCTCCGCCTCAACTAAGAAAAATCTTGCAAGCATAAGCAAATGTTTATAAGTTTTCTTTGACAAGCTATTTATTGCTTTATTACCTGTTTATCGAACATGATTTTGTTGAGTTTATAAGCTAAGTATAGTTTTCTAAACTTGTCACTCACTATGCAACCTAGCTCATGATTTTCTTTGGTTTTCTATTTTCCAGGTAGTGAGCGAAACCGGGGTGTTTAGCCTACACATCAAACTCGTCTGGGCTTGTTACTTAGTATGTAAATATTGTAAATATTTGTACTTAAAACTCAACATTGTACATATAGGGTTTTAAGAGGGAAAGTTTGTAAACATGTATCTATTGTATATTAGGATGTTGAATGGAAGTTTGTAAATGTTGGTTTGTCTTAAGTTTTGAGCATGTTGTCTGAATGAGAAATATTAACTGTTTATCAGGTGCTTAGTAATGATTTGAGGATAGTACAGGTTGACAATAGATGTCGTAAAAGGGTCGATGTCTATTGTCCTCACACCTTTTTCTAGGTTAAGAGAGTAACTTGGAAGGAATGTGACAAATATAGTGCACTAAAACAGCCTATCAACCCTCTAGCTGAGGATGTTGTTGTCCGTGAGCATGACCATGAGCATCTCTGTGATCATGTTCAAGATGAGGATGATGACATGGTCCATAAGCAACATCATGAGCAGGTTCTTGATGCTCATGATGGGTACAAGTTATGGCTATACCTTCTCAACAAATGCCACATTCCTTGGGTATGGAACAGACTAAACAAGAAAAGGGAAGGAAGAAAAAGAGGCAACTCGAATTTGCCCTTGCCGAATCTTCCCAAAGACACAAGCGGAGAAAGTCCACACGAGTTAAAGGGAACATTTGATTGTTCGCAAAGATTTGGTGAGCTTGATGAGTGTAGTTCATGAGGTACATGAACAGTTCAACCAACAATTGAGTGATATCAGGTTCTACATACGATGATTATGCGAGGTATGTCTTTATATATATATATATATATATATATAAATATATTTGTTAGACGCTCGTTTGGCAATTACACACAATCGCGTAGGAAAATATTACGTGATCGCATAAGAACTATGTGATCGCTGAAGAAATGCTATGTGATCGCGTGTGAAAACGATTACATAGTAGTTCTTAAGCGATCACTTAGTCTTTCTTAGGTGACCGAGTATGATTCCTTAAGCAAATGCTTATAATTTAAGTGATCGCATAGTAGTTCTTAAGCGATTGCTTAGTCTTTCTTAGGCGATCTCGTACGATTCCTTAAGTGAACACCTATGAGTTAAGCGATCTAATCTCAATAGCTACTGCTTTCAATTAGTACTTAAGTCTTCTATTACATTTTAAGGCATGTCTTCTAATGGAGGGGATGATCACAGAAATGTCCACCACAATGGAGGGGATGATCACAAAGGTACCCACAGTGATGCAAGGGGAGAAGTTGTGGTCCAATAACAGGAACATGAAAGGGGCAAACCTTTAGGTGATGAAACAGCCATTGGTGAACAACTGCATGTTGACCATATATAGAGCTGAGAAGATCATGGTAGATGAAGAACATGAATAGTTGCCTCCCATTGACGAAGAAACACGTGTGGGCCCTCCTCTCAATAAACAAACACATGTTAACCCTTTCATTGACGACAAACACGTGTGGAACCTCCTCTTGGTGAACAAACACACGTAAACCCACCCATTGTCAAACAGCACACGTGCAACCCACCCTTCAAAGAACAAACACCCGTAGACCCCTCCATTAACAAAAAAATACGTGTGGAGACCCCCATAGAGCCGACCATTCACTCGCCCTCCGTCGATGAACGACAAATTGAACAAAAATTCAATTTGAGGAGCCATTTTCAACGTGAGGCTCCACTGATAGTACCACCGATCAAAGTCCCTGTTGAGTCGATTGCAACCCAGGTACAATTATCCAACCCAATTATTAATATATTAAGGTATATAATAATATGCATTGATTCAAACGTTGAATGCATAACATTGTGGAACTTGTTATTCGCCACAAGAGGGAGGCCAACAAAGTTCTCACCTGAAGAGGTTAAAAGGTTAAAATCCTCTTCAGAAGCCAATAAATATAAGACATTAGAGGCAATGGCAATAGGGGATGAGAAAATAAGGCAATATCGAAGGTTGAGAATAAAGCATTGGAGGCACCAACAATATAACAACCTTTTCAGTGAATAATTGCCAACCGACTGAACCTCAACCACCCACGGTGGTACTGAGACCGATAACAGGGGTCATAAATCCAAACCCCTTGTTCCTTGTTCCCAAATTTTCCATCTAAAAGGTTGATCGTACATCAACTATTCCAAATCCCAAATATTCTGTGGAAGGTGTACAAGAAATGAGAACGACCGAAGTAAACAAATGATGATGAACAAATGGTTGCTTACACTTTTTGGCCCAAGGAGTTCTTCAAAATGTTGCAAAAGAATACATGATCATAGGTGATGTGAGTATGCTTACTTTTTTCTACACTTTATTTAATGTACACGATCGCTTAAGCAATTGAGTAGCAATTTGTATAATGTTATGCGATCACGTATCATTTATAAGCGATTATGCATCATGCTACATGATCTTGTAGAACTAAGCAATCCCCAACATTGTTATGCAATCACATAGAACTAAGCCATCGCGTATCATTGTTATGTGATCGTACAGGATTATGCGATTGCATATCTCTACTAAATGATCGTTTACAAAAAGTGAGTGATTGTGTATGTACATTTATTTAAACTGTACAACTACATGAATTTCTTATAGACTATGGATGTTCTACTAGTGCATATGCATCATAAGGTACTACCAAGGCTTGATCTTTGCAAGTACACCTTTACAATACTTGTATTCGGTCTAGTCCCACTCCCCACAGAGCATATAAATATCTGAAGTAGCGTCATCGATCTGCAATATGTATGGACAGTCAGTTTTGGATTGAAATTGAAATTATAATTGTATGCACATGGTGTACATGTTTGCATACTATGACATTAACGATCATTGATAAATAGTATGTGATTATTGATAGAAGGGTACGTGATCGCTGGTTTGCACATACACAATTGCATAGTATTGTCTCAACAATCGTTGATACTATCATATGCGATCACGTATAAGTGGAACGTAATTGTTTACCTGTAGTAAGCAATTGTTTACATGTGCATTTTATTCAGTGTCGACCATAGTTATTGATTGGTTCGTTTTTGGTTCAGATGAACAATTTTCTTCAATGAATGCGTCCTCCCAACCCACCAAGATAGCTGGAAGAAGAAGAAGTTGAAAGTCTAATTGACTGAAATTGAGAGAACTTAGAGAGAAGTGCGAATGTTTGACTGGAACTAGATCTTCCACTACTTGTGCAACTCTTTATATAAATTCCATTGAATACTAATTTAACAATGTTGGTTGAGAATCATAAATATCCTAAGAGAATGGAATTATGATTTGTTGTTGCATTGAATTTTCGAAGCTTTGGTAGTTGAAGAGAGGTAGAAGAGAGTAGTTTTGTAATTTAAACTTGAGGGTAAAAATGTTATTTCATGTGCCAAAAGGGTCAATCACATATATGTTTTTAGAAAGAGGTCATTCATAGATAAGTTTTTGGTTTTCCTTTTCAATCGCTCAAGCATCTTTCACGTTGAAATCCCCAAATTTGCTTTCGTTAAACTTCTGTAATTTTCTCAATCTTTATTTTCTTTGTGGCCAACCTTGAGCGAATGGTATTAGAGCCATAAATTCAATAAAATTTCAATTCCTTCAATTATCTTCAATCTTCTTTCAATAACTCAACAATTGATTTTAAATTCTTTCCCGAGGTCTATAAATGACTTACAAATTGTGATCAAAGGGCAAAATGATTTGAGCAATCACTCAAGCATCCTTCACTCTTGAAATCCTCAAATCTGCTTCAGCTAAACTCCTGTAATTTTCTCAATCCTTATTGTCTTTGCAACCACCATTGAGCGAATGGTATCGATCATCAAACAAATGTCCCTCTGGTGAGCAGTCACGAGCTCAAACTTTTGAAAGAAACAATTCCACACTGATATCTCAAATTTACACTCTTAGAGAAGGTGGTCCAGGTTTTCCTCTACCTTTCGACAATGGATACAACAGAAAGGACCTATTAACGAAGGCATCTTTTGAAGAGTTGACTTACTGTTGATTGGTTATATCTGTGGATACAAAAATATATCTACAGTACAAAGAGTGCAGCTATAGGTCTTTAGTGGAGTGACCTGCAGTTAATGAATATTTATTAATTTAATTAAAGAGTTTAATTAAGTAATCTCATATCATTGGAGCTTCTAATCTGTAGGTCCATAAGGTCCTCTTGCTAGCTCATTAAAGGTTAAATAAAGATCAGTTACTTTTGGATTAATTGAAATTGTTCAAATTAAATAAGAGAACTAATTGTATATGATACAATTAATATAATGTATATAGATACATTATAATATAAAATATACTTTTGAATTGTTTATTTTGAATGAGATTCTAAATTATATTTTATATTATGAGAGAGACAAATATTTGAATAAGGATATTTTTCTATATTTGTAAATAGTTTGGTTCATTTTGCTATATTTGAAAACAACCATTTGAATAATATTCAAATATTAACTATATGAATGAGATTTTATTAATTTATTAATTGTTAATTAATTAATTTTATTTTATTATATATATTAAATATAATTTAACATATTTTAATTAAATTAATAATATTAAAGAATAACTCCCTGTAATATTATAAATTTAATATTATTAACTCCTTCCCTCCCTCCCTCTCACATACCATATTAAAGGAGATCTCTGGAAGATTGGTAACACATGTGTTTTTCAATTTGGTTGAACTCTTAGAGTAGTCATCCTCTCAAACACTCTCAAATACTTTTTCCTTCCCTTACCAAAATCGAAGTGCCCACAACTCCTTCGATTCCTATCATGGATTAGCAAGAAAACTAAGTGGTGGTGTTCTTTGTTTGTTAACTTTGAAGAAGAAAAGTTTGTTAAGTTCTTGAGACGAGTTCTTGATTGTTCGTGGGTTTTTATTTGGGAGAACTTCAAGAAAAGAAAGTCTTCAAAGGTTTGTTGATTTCTCTTTTCATCCCTTCATCAAGCATGTTGTAGTTTAATGATTTATTTTTAAGTTTTCCACAAGGAAATCTATAGGCACGTGTCCATCAAACGCTTCCATGAGTAATTCAAATCCTTCATATTTCCCAAGAGCCTATCCATCGTATTCACACGATTGATTAGAACTGGCTAAGAAAAGAACTTAATAGATGGGTAGGTTTGGTTGGTTGTGAGGTCGACTTTAAATTCGGGTCCATCCATCATAAAAGGTTTGACCATTTATTTTTTTTAAAAAAATTCTTAGGCATGTCAAGGAAGTGTTCCAAACATGTTTGAAATAAAAAAAATAAAATAAAATAAAAGTAGGACATGTAAAATCGTGTGTCGGACGCATGTTCACAACATGTCCGACACAAACACCCCCTAAAATGGAGTTTCGTGCTTCATAGCTAAAGGTGTTCAAATGACCTAACAACCCGAACTATCCAACCCAAATTGTAAGGGTTAAATTGGGTTAGTTTTGTTCTTGGGTTGGGTTGGGTTAAACTTTTTTCATTTTTGTCGAGTTGGGTTGGGTTGGGTCTCAGGTTGGCTAAAAAGAATTTATGGTTGACCCAACCTATATATATATATGTATGTATGTATATATATTTGTTTAAAGTTTAACTATTTTGGATTGAAAAAATTGTGATTTTTTAATATTTTTCTTTTATAGTTGTTATGATGTTTGTCTTTGTTTAAAGTTTGTAATAAATACTATAGATATTTACTGTTTAACATTTGAATTTTTTGAGTCTTTATTTATTAGTCATGTGTTTTAGATAAATTTATGTTTTTTAAATTAGTTAGAAAGAATAAATTATAACCCGATGAAAAGCACTTGAAATGTGCTTTATTTGCTCTTAATTTAGGGATGTTTTTATTAGACTTGAGGTGTTTGCTAGTGGCTTTCAAGCAATTACGAAGAAAATAAGTTTTGAAGGCAAAAATAACCAAATCGAATCAAAATCAGACGAAAAATTGAAGAAAAAATGGAAAAACCCTAAGGCAGGGCAATGCTAGGGTGGCTTTGCCTTGGCACTGAGGACCTTAGAAATCAAAGCACCACTTGGAATGCCTAGGCACTACACAGGCAACGTTGTGGTGCTCAACAGAGCGCTGCGAAGCACTTTGACTTCGAGGGTAGAGTGCCTAGGCGTTAGGCTTTCCAAAATTAAAATGTCTTCAAAATTGAAAAGTTCTTAGCCTCCAAGTTTTCGAATTTCTATATATTGGGAGGTCTATAGCCCTAAAGCACGAAATCTAAGAGCCAAAAAGGGTGAGTTTACTACCAAGAAGAGAGAAAAGAGTTTGAGAGTGTTTTGGAGGTCGTTCGAGTTCCCGAGGTGCCAATCAATGGAGTCTTACCGGTTTTCATTCAATAAAAAGGCTCTTCGACAATAGAGTTTTCTTTAATCTTTCATATTTTTCCTCTTTTTAAGAATTTGTATGTAAGCATGTTTTCTAAAGCTACTAGTGGCTAAACTCTTTAGTTTTAGAGTATTGAGAAAATATTTATGAAGTTATGCTAATGTTGTAGACTTTTCATGGATTGTTGTAAATAATATGTTTTTCATTGTTATTGTGCTTAATTCTTGTTGATTAGATGTCAATGATTATTAGGCTAAATATTCAAATTGATCGATTGCATGTTTAACCAAACTTATAACATTGAATCATTATTAATCTCAAATGCAAATAGTTAGGTAAGTTGCTAAAGATTACACTTAATGCAATGTGATTTGATTTGATTTGATTTCAAGAAGTTAGTAATCACTTAAATTGCATGAGAAAATATTGTTTTTAATATAAAATAATTCTGATAGTTTCTACACTGAGACATATGATTTGCAATTAATTCCATGAAACCCTAGAACATTGCATGATGGAGTAAATAATGAATCAATACCCTAGAATACTCTTTGACTATTGAATTTCAAACTTTATTTTGCTTTCTTTATTGTTTTCATAATTCACATCACAAAAACTCGATTTCGATTCATCAAATAAAATTGATTCAACTCTAGAATAGCTAGGTATATTGGATCCTGATTGGATCCTCATAGAATGATACTTGGTCTTGACCATTTTATACTATTACTTGACTCACGTACTTGCGGTTATCACATCACCCGCCAACCTAACCCAACATAACCTAACCCAAATTTTAAGGGTTGGGTTGAAGACTTTATTTGGGTCTTTTGGGTTGCCAACTCAACCAACCCAAATTTTCGAGTTGGTCCAAAAAACACCCTCAACCCAACCCAATACCCCTATTCATAGTTGAAAGAATTCTTTTTGGGCACCTTTTTAATTCCAAAAAAGAACCTATCAAAAGAAATTTATAAAACTGAATGCTACTCCTACTGCTACGATGACATAGAAATAGTGGCAAGTCCAGGTTGATTCGAATGGAAGCACAAATATGTTTCGTTAAGTTAATTCTCTAGTTATAGCAGTGAACCGAAGGGGGAGGGGTGGATAGAGGTTGCATAAATGTAAAGGAAAGAAAATAAAAGATAGTGGGCAAATGTAACCTAGGATTGGAAAATCCTAGTTTCAGGAGCAAGAAGGGATTCCAATCCAATTTCAATCATTGACTTCTCTTAATTTAACATACATTCGATTAATGCGTGCACAAAGACTCACTTGACCTAATCAACTCATTGACACTACAGGCAACAACTCATTTGGTTAAACCAAGCAAGCACCCTAATTATCAATTAAAGCCTAAACCCTAATTAAACTAAATGCAATGAGTCTTATAGGGTTCGAAAGCATCCATGTAAAACTAATAACATTATCATTAAGTTTTAGGATTCCATTGTGTGATTAAGTAATTAGATAGCCTAACTAATTAATCAAGTTATCTTTGAACCTAAGTTGAGCATGTATTCTAAGGTTTAAAATTAGATTAAAGCCCTCAGCATACATACATTTAACCCTTGCTACTTAGGTGATTTAAGCTAGATAAACAATTAAAGAAAATGCAAGCCTATAATCCACTAGGAAAGACATACACTTATGGGTAAAGGAGTCAATTCATACATAAACATACATCTAAATCAAATAAGATTTAGAAAGGAAGTATACGAGTGGTAAAAGACATACACTTTTGGATTCCTTGCTCCAAAAAACCTAAACATAAAAGTAAACCTAAAAACTAATGTTGTAGATGAATAGAGGATGAAGAAAGGAAGAATATGAGTGGTCATACATCCAAAACGGCACCCAGATCAAAAGATATCAGCAAAAAACCAAATAGCAGAATTTATATCACAAAGCAACGCTTAGGCGCTCACTGCCCTAATCAAAATGCCTAAGTGCGTTTTATTCTCTCAAATTAAGGGAGTTTATATTAGATTTCACTTGTTTGCTAGTGGTTTTTAGGTCAAAATAAAGAAAAGAAGAATTAAAAGCCAAAAGATCAAAATTGAGCCAGAATTCAGTGAAAAAGTGAAGAAAACTCCAAATCCGCCAAAAATAGGGCAGTAGTGCGGCGATTTTTCCCAAGAGCAGCAGTTGTTTCAGCGTGGCGGTGCTGCCTTTCCATATCGGTTAGCGTCATGGCGCCATCTTTCCAAATTTGAAGACTTTGTATTTTTGGAAAGAATTTTGGGCGGCCAACTCTATAAATAAGAGAGTTTCTAATAGCTCTAATCACCAATCTACACACCAAGAGACACAAGAAGAAGAGAATTGAGTGAAAGTTCATTAGAGAGCTCAAAGAGTGAGTTAGCTACCAGGAAGAGAGAAAAGAGTTTGAGAGAGAGTCATAGTGCCGTTCAAGTTCCGATGTGAAAGCCAAGGAGATTGTGACGGTACTTCCTCAATCAAGAGCCTCTTTTCAATAGAGTTTCCCTTTCTTTACACTCTTTCTTTGTTTATATTGTTTGAACATGTTGCTTCAAGTTATGAGTGGCTAAACTCTTTAGTTTTAGGGTTTTGATAAATTGTTTATGAAGTTATGTTGATATTGTAGAATATTCATGGTTTGGTTGTAATGATTATGCTTTTCATTGTTAGTGTGCTTACTTCTTGTTGATTGGCCATTTTTTCAAATGTTAGGTTAGATGTATGGTTGAGAGATTGTATGTCTAACTATATCTATAACAATGAATTATTGTTAATTTATCGTGAAAATAATTAGGTTAACAATTAAAGTTGCTAAAGACTATTCTTAATGTCATGTAATTTGTATTGGTTTCAAGAAATTAGTAATCAATTGAGATGCATGAGAAAAAGTTGTTTTTGAGAGAAAATAACTTGAATTTATGTTTCTAGACTTAAGCATAAGAATTACAATAAAATCCATGAACCCTAGAATATTGCATAATGGAGTAAACAAGGATTCATTACCTTAGAACTCTCTTTTACTCTACTCTTGTGTTTCTTATTTTATTTGCTTTCCTTTTTTAGTTTATTTCCAAAATCACAACTTCAATTCTAATCTTTGACTCTTGTGTTTCTTATTTTATTTGCTTTCCTTTTTTAGTTTATTTCCAAAACCACAACTTCAATTCCAATCTTTGGCTCTTGTGTTTCTTATTTATTTGCTTTCCTTTTTTAGTTTATTTCCAAAACCACAAATTCAATTCCAATCCTTAAATAAAATTGATTCGATTCTAGAATAGCTAAGTAACTTTAACCTTCACAATTGGATCCTCAGTGGAATGATATTGGGACTTTACTATCTTATATTATAAATTGACCTGTACACTTGCGGTTAACACGGAAAGTGCACCACTCCTCAAAATGCTATTGTTGGGTGTTAGACGCCTAAATGAGTGTCAGATAGCTCTTGGCCACTCTTCCAGGGACATTTTTTGTCATTTCACTTCCTTTGAGCACTGAGCCCTCGGTATGACTTCTAATTGCTCCAAATCAACCCCCCACGACATGTAACACTTCAAAATGCATGTTTTGCTCGAGAATCTACAATTTCAATCATTTAAACAAATTAAACACAACCAACAAGAGAGATTAGAGGCATATAAATAGCTCTTTTTGAAAGCTATAAATAGCTTGTAGCTTGGATTTGAGATAGCGGATGGAAACAAACAAGAGGAGGCATAGGGAAACAGGAATGGAATGGAGGGATATACTTGTCAAAGAAAAAAAAGATTTTTTAGTTTGTCTCTATTGGGAATTTCTTAAGAAATACCCTCTAAGAGGGTGTTGGTGCAAAGACCTTATATGACAAGGCTTGTTGCAGGGCTCTAGGTTATGGGTTCTATAGACTTTCTTATATCATAAGCTTAGATTTGTCTCCATGGACATGCAACAAGCCTTGTCACCGCCAAGTACGCATCTTTGAAAAGAAACTAGTTTTGGGAGAATTCTTCTTCTTCTTTTTTTCCTTCTTTATTTGTGTGGTAGAATGTATTAACTTGACATAAATATCGTAGCATGATTATGATTTTATGTGTTTCCTAATATATGTGATTATGATTTCTCATACTGTGATCACTTCAAAGAAAGTTTTTTTCTCTAGTGTAGTGACTAGCAAGTTGCCTTGTCGAGTAAGGGGCATGGGAAGGAGAAGACAAGGAGGAAGGATTGTTGGAAAACCAAGAGCTACCAAAGGGCCAACTACAAGGTTTATCAGCATTGTTGGAAAAAAGCATCAACCTTGTAAATATTAATGCAAAGTACTATGGTTGAATAAGTGACCGGATTATTCTGATACACGTAATGGTGCCATTGTGGAGGGCTGATACTTGAAAGATTTCAAAAAGTGGGACTCTTTGTCCCTTGATGGTGTGAAGACTTGAAATTTCAACACTAAACTAGGGACCATTACTAAGACTTAACCTTCATTAACTTTACTAACTTTTATACTTTAGACAACTTTCGGCAACATAATGATGCTACCACATCAAAATCAAATTTATTTTGACACTTTTTTCAAAGGAACACACTCCCAAAGGCAATCAACATTCAAAATATCTGCTTAATTTGATTCAACAAACGCTACCAAAACTAACAAACTTAACTAATGTCAACTCTAATGGAATAAACCACTAGATACCCGAAATGTAAACTCCTGGTTTCGAGCCAAAGAAGACATGAAACCTCAAAAGAAGATTTAGACATCAAAACCTTAAGTCAAAGATGAAGGGAATTGAATCCCGACAGAAGCGTGTGTCGCGTTCTTTGATTTATTGAAAGAACTAAAGATACAAATAATAAAGAAAAAGTTAGCATTATACCTTTGCCAATCTATAATTCTCGAACCGATAGTCTTCTCCTTGTAGTCTTGCTTTTCCAAGAGATCTTCCTCACTATGACTCAGGTAAGGATCCGATTTGTGGGAACTGCTTCTTTCAAATAATGGGAAGAAAAATTTTCTTAGAATTTTTCTAAGAAAATTGGGAGAATTAGTAGAGGAATATTTTTAGAGTAATCGTAAAGATTATTCTCTTAGAGAGTGTATTCTATGAAAGCTCCCAAGGGTCCTATTTATAGAACTCTATGGGTTACTCCTAATCCTATTAGGATAAACCCTCTGCAGAGATTGTAAATCAAATATTTAATAATATCCAATATTAATAAATATTTACCCAAATAATATCTCATATTAAATGGTTTAAGATACCTAAATCTTATTTAAATATTTATTTTTTGCATAATCTTTAATTTGGATCTCATCCAAATTAAATAATTCATTATTTGAATCCAATTCAAATTAATTAATTAATTCTCCCTCTATTTATTTATATAGATTTTATCCAAATAAATAATTAATTATTTTAATCCTATTCAAATAAATTAATTCTCCATATTATAAAGTTATAATTTGAATCACATTCAAATAAAATTTATAATAAATCATGCAATTAATTGCATCCAATACAATTAATATTTTCTCTCATAAATTTGAACATTTCAAATTTTTTTTTCAACATAGTTGATTCTTTACACTCTTTCTTTGTTTATTTTATTTAAACATGTTGCTTCAAGCTATGAGTGGCTAAAGTCTTTAGTTTTAGGGTCTTGATGATTTGTTTATGAATTCATGTTGATCTTGTAGATTGGTCTTGATGATTTGTTTATGAATTCATGTTGATCTTGTAGACTTTCATGGTTTTGTTGGAATGATTATGCTTTTCATTGTTATTGTGTTTAATTCTTGTGGATTGGCCATCTTCACATGTTAGATTAGATGTCTGATTGAGAGATTGTATGATCTATAACAATGAATTGTTGTTAATATATCACGAGTAGTTAGGTTGACAATAAAAGTTGCTAAAAACTATTCTTAATGCCATGTAATTTGTATTAGTTTTAAGAGATTAGTAATCAATTGAGTTGCATGAGAAAGGGTTGTTTTTTAGAGAAAATAACTTGGAATTAAGTTTCTAGACTTAGGCATATGAATTACAATAAAATCCATGAAATCTATAATATTGCATGATGAAATAATCAAGGATTCATTACCCTAGAACTCTCTTTGACTCTTGTGTTTCTCACTTTAATACTTTCCTTATTTGGCTTATATTTTCCATAATTAACAATATTAATTCCAATCCTCAAATAAAATTGATTCAACTCTAGAATAGCTAACTAACTTAAACCTTCACAATTGGATCTCTAGTGGAACAATATTCAGACTTCACCGTCTTATATTATAACTTGACTCGTACACTTGCAGTTAACACTAAAAGTGCGCATCAAGTTTTTGGTGCCGTTGCCGGGGATCCAAAGAATGGTTTTTGTTATTTAATATTCATTAGAATTGATAGATCTAAGGTGTATATTATTTGGCTGATTATTTATTTATATTTTATTTTATTGTATTTTATATTTTTTTTCTTTTTTATTTTCTTTTCTTTTATTCTATTTTCTTTTTTATTTTATTATTACTTTTATTTTATTTTTTATTTTTTTGTTGATTTATGCCTCGAGACAATACTAATATTCTTCCTCTTGATCCCGAGATTGAAAGGACGTGTAGAAGAAACCTAAGGGTTTAACACAATCACATCAAGGAGATGGCAGAGGAGATACCAAAGGCAATTCAAGACTACTTCCAACCGACATTATCGGCAAATTAACCCGGCATCATAAATGTGCCCATCAATGTCAACAACTATGAGTAGAAACCGGGGTTGATCCACATGGCTAAAGAGCTAGCCTTTAGAGGAAGAACCAATAAAGATCCTCACAAGCACTTGCGGTCTTTCTTAGAGATATGCAGAATGGTAAAGATGAATGATGTTTCTAACGATGCAATTAAACTAAGACTTTTTCCTTTCTCTTTACAGGACCGTGCGGATAGCATCACCACGTGGGAGATCTTAACTCAAGCTTTCTTGAACAAATATTTTCCACTGGCTAAATCTCAAAGATTAAGAACGGAGATTGGAACATTCTGCCAACTTGAGGATGAACAACTATATGAGGCTTGGGAGAGGTATAAGGATCTCTTGAGAAGATGCCCTCAACATGGTTACCCGGATTGGTTGCAAATTTAACTCTTCTACAATGGATTGGCAAGCTCAACCAAATCCATACTAGATGCAACTGCTGGAGGCTCAATTTTTTCAAAGAATGCTCAAGCCTATACCATACTAGAAGATTTGGCCACTACATCGTACAATTGACCATGTGAACGGTTTTCTCCAATCACCCCAAAAGCCACCAGACGATATGAGATGGACGAGGTAAGTTGTCTAAAAGCTCAATTGGCTTCTCTCATTAATGCTTTATCTAAATTTTCTCAAGGAAGCCAAGCTCAAGCAAGTCCATCATCTATAGCTTCCCTTACGGCCATGGCAAGTCAACAAGAGCCTAGTGAGTTAGAAGTGGCCAATTATGTAGATAGAGGACAATACTGAGGTCAACAACCACTTCTAACTCACTATCCTCCCAACTTGAGGAATCATGAGAATTTTTCATATGCTAACAACAAGAATGTGTTGCAAGTACCTCAAGGATTCAATGGAGCGGGGAATGCAAGGACATCATCACTAGAGGATATAATGCTTGACTTTGTCAAAGAGTCAGGATCAAGGACAACCACATTGGAGAATTCGGTCTAAGCTATTGCAAGCACTGTTCAAAGCCAAGGTAAGACAATTCAAAACTTGGAGGTTCAACTTAGTCAAATGGCAACTTCGTTCCAAACAATGCAAAAGGGTAAGTTCCTTAGTTGCCCCGAGATAAACCCAAGGGAGGAGTGCGAAGCTGTGACTTTGAGGAGTGGGAAAAAGCTATCCAGTCTCTTGATCAATGATGAAGATGATGAGCCTCCACAAGAAGATGATGAACCCTTACAAGAAGAGGATGTTCCACAAAAAGAGAATGCATTTAAGGAAAAGGAGCAATCAAAGTCAAACATAGGGAATACTTCTAACTCTACTTCTTTTATCCCTAACACTTTACCTTTTCCTCAAAGATTTCAAAAGAAAAAGATTGATGCTCAATTTTCTAAGTTCTTAGACATATTCAAAAAGTTAGAAATTAACCTTCCTTTTGCAGAGGCATTAGAACAAATGTCTAAGAAGAAAAGGTATGGAGACTATGAAATGGTTGCACTAACCAAAGAATGTAGTGCGACACTACAAAGGAAATTGCCTCCAAAACTAAAGGATCCAGGGGGTTTCTCTATCCCTTGTCATTTAGGCAATAGTAAGGTTACTAAAGCACTTTGTGATCTTGGAGCTTCTATTAACTTAATGCCTTTATCCATGTCTAGAAAGCTCAATGGAGGAGAGGTGCAACCAACTACCATATCTTTGCTTTTGTCTGATCGATCATTTGTTCATCGCTACGGCACTGTGAAGGACATCTTGGTCAACGTAGACAAGTTTATCTTCCTAGCGGACATTGTGATATTAGACATGGAGGAAGATGCCGAAGTCCCCATAATCCTTGGGAGACCATTCTTGGCCACCAGAAGGGCCCTCATCGATGTGCAAGATGGAAAGCTCACATTCCGCCTTAACGATGAGGAGGTAACATTCGACATTTATAAAACCTTTAAGCATCTGGATGTAGAAAGGTATGAGCACCATGAGCCAAGCACAAAGGTAACATCGCCTCTCTCTTCGAATAAAAACTCTATGCATGATGAGCCTCTTTTGAATGGTAAGACTAATGGCATGCTTGATGTTAAAGTAGAAAATCCTATGAAGCATGTTTCTAGTTGTGATAATTCTCCTAGTTCATCTTTCATGCCTCCCAAACCTATTATGAATTATGAACAAATCATGGAGAAGCATGTTAAAAATGAAGTGGTGAGTCCGGTAAAATCTAAAAATAATGACTCCTTAATGAGTCTTGACTACATTAGAAAAGTTGATGTCGAACTTGATAGTGAATTGCTGATTAACTCACTAAATGCTAAAGAATATGTTTGTGAGTGTCAATGTCGGCGAATACTAAAAGTTGTAGGTGATCCAAAGCGTGAAAGGAAGAAACCACCTTGGGATCCACCGTGATTCGTGAGCCTCGTTTAGCTAGAAGACATTAAACCAAGCGCTTATTGGGAGGCACCCAATTTTATTGCTTTCTTTACTTTTCTTTTTATTTTATTTTCAATAAATCTTTGAGTCACTCATATGCTTTATCTCTCAGGAACTTGGTTTATGACACAAAATCCTCCTTACACCAAGCCTGTTTGGTGGCTTCCCGCTTGCTCCCAGGCTTGTTCTTTCTTTGTTAGATGCTCTTATGCATTGGGGACAATGCATGATTCTAAGTTTGGGGTGGGAGGTGTCTCTCGTACTTTTGTGTGTCTTCTTATCCTGCTATGCATGCTTGTGAAGGTTTTAATGATCATATGCATGTTAATTTTGAAAAATTTTGAAAATTTTTGAGATTTCAAAGTGAATGAGAATGTTGTTTATGGTTGTGTGCCTTGATGTGTGATTGCCCATGATGAGATTTGAATTTGTATAATAGATGACTTATTGTGGAAATAGAACACTATCTTGAGTTAAATTCATTTAAGTCCCTCTTAAAGTCTCCCATATTCTTGAGCACGTAGCCACTTTAATTTCCCATCTTTAACTGAAAAAATGATTAAGTTAGACGTATTTGGTTGTCACTCTGAAAGACCCCACTGGTTAGAGAGTGAAAATACATGATAGCTTGTAATCTTAAACTAAGGAAAAAGAAAAGAGTATACATGCCTTGAGAAAAGAAAAAGTGTACACAAAATGTATGAGTTTTATCTGTCTATCTTTTTAAATGTTGAACTTGTAATGAGTATGCATGGATGGGGGTAAAAAGAGCTACCTTAGCTGTGATCAGTAAGAACGCTTGGGAATTGACTAGGTATGAGTCCATATAGTGAATGTTTGCAAGCTAGTGTCTCTAGGTAAAAGAATGCAAGTTTGGGCCCATAAAAAAAAATATGATTGAAAGGCACCTTAGTGGACATATTACTCACTCAAAATGTATGAAAGCTTGAAGATTGGTGCATGAGCTAGAGTAGGGGGGAAAACTAAAGAAACTCTCTTAAGTCCTAATTTGTGTTCTCATATTTTAAATTGAAGGAGGCTTGTACACATACACATGGGAGATAGCAAGATTTGACCTTGAATGATTATAACAACATAGATATGCTTGCATGTTTCTACTTAAGCTCTAAATGTTATTCTCTGAGACATGAGTCAATTGCACACTTCTTCATCTAAACTCCCTATTATTTGATTTTATTCTTTGCTCTGGACTAGCAAATCTCTAAGTTTGGGGTGGTGATAAGTACTTGAAAGTGCCACTACGCCATGACTTCAGGGGCATTTTAGTCATTTTGGAGTTCTCTTTCCCAGTTGATGCCATGGAATTTCGTTACAGTCTGTTTTAGCCTGGTTTTGTTGCTAACACCCCGTTCTACCTGTTAAGTGTTTGAAACCTACAAAATAACATAATAGACACATTAAATAGCACAACGATTTCGAGTTAAGCAGAGGAAGATAACACATTTTAGGTGCTATCAATGGTGAATTCTAGAGAAGGGATGTTACTAAAAGATGAGCTGAGGGTGCCACAAAGACTTGCACGACCTAAACTGCAATCAGAAGCGAACACGGATGATGACGCTAGGCTTCAATTGCAGACGACGACGACCAAATCTATGCATAGACGACGAAGCGGAACTTTGGTTGTAGACAGCAACGACAAGATCTAAGTTTGAGAGAGAGAGAGATGCACAGAGAGAGAGAGAGGGGGGGAGAGGCTAGAAGTAAATACTTACTGCCGACGAGCAGCTGTTGCAGGCACAAATGATGGATGGTGTCAAGCGGCATTACTCTAAGAAGTATTTCACACCTATGGCTCGACATTTGTAGTTGATGGAGTTTTTAAGCATGAAGAAGGGGGACCAGTCAGTGGCCATGTATGAGAGTTTACTCGGCTCTCTTACTTTGCATCAAGTATCGTGGATGCAGAAGATCGAAAGTAAATTTATTTGTGATGGGTCTAAGACCAGAGATTCAAGGTGCGATGTCTGCTCACAAGTCACTAGATTATGCTACGTTCATTCATTTAGCATAGTAACTTGATAAAAAGGCTCTGCTCGAGGCCTAGACTTCTGCAGTAGTTGGTACATCAAAATGTTAGAATAAGAAGTTTGATCAAGTAAACTTGAGCTTTAAGAACATGTAGCATGTGCAAGATAGGGCTAACCAACAGGGCAATGTTAGTAAAAGACCATTATGTAAGCACTGTTCAAGAAGGCATCAAGGCAGTGTAAAGCCAAAAGCAAAGTATGCTACGCTTGTGAAAGTAGGGGCCATTTTGCTGCATAGTGCAACCAAAGGGGCAATGGAGCAACACCAGGCAATCGGTTGCAATAACGACTCAACAACCTACAGAGGTAAAGCCACCTCTACAGCAAGGAAGAGTTTTCGCCACCACTCAGGTTAACTTTTTCTCTTATTAGTCCAATAAAGGGCTTGATGGAACTTTTTTTGTTTTTCCAACTTAAGTTTTGTTTTACATTTCCTTGAACTTGTGATAGATGCATAAACCTAAGGTATGTCCTTGGAAAAGTCGGGTTATGGGCTTTTAAAATCTTAGAGGATATTGTGAGTTCTCTAAAACCCATCAAAGGATAAACCTTAGTTGACCCCATGACATAACTAGCAACATCTTGTCAATCGCCTTAATCGCTCTTACCTGGGAGAGAAACATAAGTGGAAAAGCATCACCAGAAAAGTCATCATAATAACCAATAGGCTCTAAAATCCGTCGTCAAAAAAGCCACTTGCATTAATTTAGATGTCAAACCCTCCCCCAAGTTAACCTTTAACCTAGAGAAAGATGTGAGAATAATAAGTATCGACCGTTTTACGACACTTACCGAACATTCTGTCTTCCTTAAAAACCTAATTATATAGCAAACACATGACATAATATAACAACCAGCTCTTATATAGACATACTGTCGCGCCCCCTCCCAGATTACCCTCTTTAACCTGAAAAAAGATGTGAAGATAGCAAACATCACCCTTTTTGTGAGGTCCACTGTCCACTTGAACATGATTAACCTGTTGGAAATATCATCAAACATAGCTACCCCACAATATCTTTTCCTCAAAACATTTAGCATACAAGATCAACATCTAAAATAAATACAAGCTCATGAAGATTAAATATTTACATTAGTTGAATCTTTAGAACCATCTGATACAAGGCTTAGAATACACACATAATGTACATTCTCACATCCCAACCCTAGGCTCATCTAGTTGTGTTTACATGCCACATTTACTTAAAACCATTTACACATACAAAAGCTGGAAAAGAAAAGTGTGTGTCGATATCCTGAATCTTCAGCAAGACGAGCCTTAAGTAGGCTAAGCTCTAGGAACTCTTTTGCTACCTAGGTGAGAAAGAAAACATAGAAAAATTTGAGTTGGAAAGTCCAGCGAGAGACATAATACTGAAACATATTCTTTGACATAAAACTCATACTCAGAATTTAGAGAAATGAAAACAAAAAAATTACTGGAAGTAAGCTTTCTAAAACTCGTAAATCTTCTTCTTTGAACTCAAGATAACCTAAACACTCTCAATGTCGAAAACAAACCTTAGCTGATGTGGAGAAATCTCAACTCAACAGTGTCAACTCTCTCATGTGCACATAAGAGTAACTAATCTCGAGTTGCCCAAGTACCTTCCCAGTGTCCTTTAATACTAGGTCCTAGGGATACTCAAATGTTTTCTCAACGTTTTTCAACATTGGGTTCGTCAATAATCTTAGGGTTGCCCATATGCCTTCTTAATGTCCTTTAACATTGAGTCCCTTTATAAAACATTTTAAGAATGACGAACATGCTTTAAAAATAATCATGTCAACATATAACATTTCATGGAAAACCTTAGGCTTCTCAAAAACTAACATCAAATAATCATGCTTCTTCAAAGCCTTTTTAAAAAAAGTAAAGCATGCTCTTCAAGCTATAAAAATCAAGAGTAAAACATGTTTTTCAATCACATACTTCACAAGGAAAACATTTGAGAATAAAAAAACATATAACTTTCCTTTTTAAGCTTAACATTTCATACTAGGCATTTTAAGTAAATTTAATATACTATGCCCAATACTCTACAAAATCAGCAAAAGAACCCATTTTCATAGGAAATCATGGCTAGAAATCATAAATGAATTTCTTTTAAAAAAACATATGTCACTCACAGTTAGGCCTGATCCTTTAGGGTTATAAACTTCTCCAACCTTAATTTGACCTGAAATATCAATTAAGAGACATTAAATAATCTCCTTGAAGTTCCCACACTTCCTATAATACTTAAACTTCATCCACATTGGCCTAAATCAACTTAAATTTCACATATTCCTTCACCATTGCCATTTAAGGGCCTTTTTGCAAAAATTTTCAAAATTTCCAAAAATACCCAAAAATCAGCTTAAAACTCAAAATTACCCATTTTGAGGCTAAAAATTCAAGAAAATATCGATTAGATCTGAAAAATGCTCACCAACACCCAAATTGGTCTTGGGCATGCAACATAGGCAGCAAGTGGGCATGGTGGGTGACAGAGGGCGTGGGTGGGTGCTGGAGGCGTGGGCGGCAGTTGATAGGCATGGGCAACATGTCTAACACTGGCGTGGGCGGCATCTGTAGCACAGGAGTGTGCGAGTGTAGGCTTGGCCGGCAACTCCTGCACAGGTGTGCAGTTGACGTGCAAGGGGTAGGCGACAGCTTGGGTAGTCTTCAACCTTCGGCCAACAATCCCCTATTTTCAACCTAATTTTTTAAAGCTCCAAAATACATTTCCCAATCAAATAAACTCCAAATAAATTTTATAGAACTCAAGAAGGACCTCTCAACTTACTTACCAAGGAATTTAGGTGCTTAAAATCTCCTCAAACACCCTTGAAAAACTCCTCAAACTCAAGCGCTTTGGTTTACTCCTCAAACTCAAACATTTCATGCTTAGCACAGCCTTAAATTGTAAATAAGAACATGCTTTTCAAGATAAAACATTTACTTTAGGGAAGTATCAGTTAGAACAACAAAATAATATATCTTTAGAAACATTGTCACTCCCTCCTTTCAGGTGGGTTCCAATGGGTTATGAGCTTTCCACACTTCTATTTGACCTGAAAATAAATTTGCTTCCCTTGGTTAGACTCTTTTAAATCTCCCTAAGTCTTATTTTAAGCCATTTATGTCCTTAGATCAAATTCTTACTTGAAACAACTCACTAATACCAACTAGAATAAGCAATGCCTTAAGTAGCTTAAGATGTAGCTAAGCATGCAACTTGGCAGGACAAGGCACTTACACTCGCACACGACCCTGGTCACACACGCAAATGACACTGCACAGGCACAGGCACAGGCCCTAAGCGGAAACTCTCTCACACACCCGCACAGACAAATAAGCGCGCCGCTAGGTATCGATTGCACACACACGCTGCACGACGTCGACAACACACAAGGTTACTGGGTGTTGATCTCATGCACGGGCTGGGCATCCAAACTACTCGGCGTCCAACGGTCTGCCTTTTAGACTGTCCACACCACACCTCTCTTTTGTCCACCTACACTGCAGGCTACTCGTGCACCACGGTCTGCCTGCCTAGGCGTGCATAATGCCCACTAACCTCTAAACAATTCTTGACTATCCAAGCCACCG
Source organism: Citrullus colocynthis (assembly GCA_031780015.1). NCBI lineage: Eukaryota > Viridiplantae > Streptophyta > Magnoliopsida > Cucurbitales > Cucurbitaceae > Citrullus > Citrullus colocynthis. The sequence goes on from QLSR01001495.1 coordinate 1,316,812, forward strand.
ACAGCCCCCTCACACATGCCTTCTTCAACCTTTAGTCGGTTAGCACCCGATAACACCTAAAACCCATCCTACACTTTCAGCCTGAACACCTCCGTTGGAGCTTTTTCCTCTTGACTTCCTCAACGCCCACTTCTTCCTCTTACTACCTCAACTCCCACTTCACGTAGGCTTTGACAAGTCCTTGCTGCCTAGTTAAGTATGACTTCAACACTCAACAAGCATTCACCAAAGTTCAACGCCCACTTGCTTAGGACCAATCCACATCTTTGCTGCCAAGGTAAACTCCTCAATTCTACGCCCATCAAGCTTCTCCTTTCCATGCGTTACTTGTTCCTAAGATCACAAAATTCGGCTAAGTCTACAAGTTAATTCTTAGCTACTTTAACTTAAGCAATACTAGGGATGAGTTAGATTTATATTAGAAATCCAATACTAACAATCCAAACTCCTCATTTTTGGCTTACAAAAGCCCTTGCTCCAAAATCATAACAAAAGACCAACAAGGTTAAACTCAAGCTATACATCACAACATTCAATTTCTTCGACTAAAGATTAAATCCAACCAAATCATTTGCAAATACCACTTATCTAACTTGTATCCCTAGGGTCTTAAGAATGTATCAAACTCTCCATAACTTTAAAACCCTTTTCACTAGAGCCGTATGTAGAGCCAACCCTCTATGTATCTTTGAGGGTATTATCATTTAATGGGCATTCAAAAACCATCCACAAAAACCTAAAAAAAATACCCATCAACTAATGGCAGAGGCGACGTAAGCAACCGGAGTCGAGGTACTCCGACATTGATGGGCTGAAAGTGAGATTAAGAGAGAGAGACGAATGAGAGAGGGAGAGACAAACGAGAGGGAAAGAAGGAAAACATATAACAGATAAGGAAGAAATCGATTTGGAAAAGGACTTACCGCGATCGATGGCTTGACGGCGCAAGGGTGGGTGACGGTGGCGCTGCACGACATCTATGAGGCTCCTTTTCCTTTCCTTTGCCTTCACGTGCGAGAGAGATCACGTGAGAGGGAGGGATAGAGCGTTCTTATTTTTTATTTTTTTATTTTTTATTTTTTATTTTCTTAATAGAGTTGTTGCATATATATATATATATATAGTTATCTATGTATGTGTGTGCCCCTTCTTTCGCTTTGCCTTCACATCCGAGGGAGATCGCGTGAGAGAGAAGGATAGAGCATTCTTATTTTTTATTTATTTTATTATTAATTTTTAATAAAGTTGCTGCATATGTGTGTGTGTGGATAGTGCAAGGTGGATACATGAAGCATAAGGTGGCATAATGTGGATATGTGGAAAGAGACATACTTGACATGTGGAATAAAAAAGATGCTACGAAAAAGATGAATATATGGGAAATGATAATGAAATGATGGGTTTTGAAAAATGGTTGGGAAATGAAATTAATAAAGAATATGTTGTGGGATCTAAATAGAATAAAGAAACAAGATTTTTCTAATCTAAAGTAGATGTTGGAAATCTTAAAACTTGCTAAGAACTTACTTGAATTTTGTAAGTGGTAAGTTGAATTAACAAGGTACGACGTGGAGAAAAGGACTTTTATTTCAAGTTTGTATAGAGTACAAGCTCTTTTTCCTCTCAAGGCAAAACACTCAAAAGACTTACAAAAATCCTCTACCTTTACCTATGAACTAAGCCTCCTTTATATACAGATAGGAAGCTTTTCATGCATTAATGGACTATTTGAAGATGCTATCATATCCTATATTTGATGCATGTGGTTCTACAATGAATGATGCATGTGAATTGATGATGGATAAACATGGAAGACTTTTGACTAGACTTTTGATGATTTTAATGATGCATGTATATTCATGAGTTCATAAGTCTTTGATACAGAGGTTCACATGTTTGTCTTAAATTTGGAATAAAGTTTGATATATAATTTAAACAACCTAAACACCTTTGTAATTGATTTTTATTGGTGATTTCAGTTAGGAATTGATTTTATTTTTCCTTGAAAAATATTGTATCCTAAGATTTTTATTTTTTGCTTAAATGATTTTATTTTAGGTAGATAAACAACTAACCCATTTCATCCACGTGGTATATTTTCATCTTCACCTCCATCTTTTTTTCCCTTCATTTTTTTGTGGTTTCTTGGATCGAACGATCCAATTTTTGAATGATTCACACGATTCAACCTTGAAAATCATATGATTCTTATTATTTCAATTCATGCTCACAATATGTATCAATTTCCTTTCGTTTTGACTTGAATCATACAGTATAGCTCATGTATAGTATAATTTTAACAACACTGGTTGTAACCCATCTCTGCCATTCTTAAATTTCCTTAAATATCATTTTTTGTAGATATAAATAAAAGCATTTTAAGTTATGTTATTATCTATCCATTTGGTCATTTTTGCATGTATCAATATTGCCGAACATGCAAATAATACATGAATTTAGGGACTATTCCTATTAGTAAGCTCCATTTTTTTTTTATGCATAAAAAATACTAATTCTTTAACTCCATAATGTTGCACAAAATACACACACTTAGGAGGGTCTATTGGGAAGTATAAGCCACCACCACAAAAAAAAAAAAAAAAATGTAAACTTAAATATATATTCTAAGAAAATAAATAGTTTGTTATCATTGAAAATCAATTGAGGGAACAGGTTGATCAAGCATGACCTAGAAGGAGGAGCTCACAATACTTCAATTTTAGCTCCGTGAGAACATGCAAGAAGCTCTTCAGGGTTATTTGAGACGCTGGAATATAATCAAGATTACTAGGAATCTAATTATGATGGAGTGTGTTGTCTAAAATCCAAATTGCTGAGAATCTGATTATAGTATTTGAAGTATAGGGCCAGGTTTGTCATGTTTTTTATTTTTGTGTTTGGATTGCAAGCTTAGGTTTGTGCTGGGTTTTATTGTTTTTTTTTTTAATTATTATTATCTTGACTATTTTTTATATCTGTTTTCTACATCATATTTCCTAAGTTTGTGATACTATATAAATCCTAATTGTATGAACTTTAACTACATTGTAAAGAAAAAGTTCTAGCAAATAAAGTTCAAATCCCATACACCATCTATTTAGTTAGTAGCCATATTACAAACATAGTACATAAATAGTAGTGTTTCAAACAATCTATAGAAATGTAAGTAGACTTAATGAAGTCGTTCAGACAAAAAAAGTTAAGTTATAACAACAACTTCATGAAACTAGTAGAAAAATCTAGGGTTCAGCGAAGTAGGATCAAGGTGCCTCATTCGGAACTCTCACAAGGACTTCCATGTAATAATTAAGATTCCATTGTGGTGGGAAGTCCATAAAATGGCTAAAAAACATAGGGTCTGCAAGTAATGAATGTGCAACCACTAGCTCATCTTGCATTGATAGTCCAAGGATCGATTGTAGCTTAGTGTACAATTCTCTATGTTGATGCCTTCCATGTCATCCTTCACGACGGTTAGAGATGTCCACAGGGTGGGGTGGGGCCGAGGATGGCTTCCCTGCTCCTAGTCCCCATTCCCCATTTCATTCCCTGTCCCTGCCAAATTCCCCACGGGGATAGGGGCAGGGATTCCCCGTAGGGAATTCACGGGGATTGGGTTCCCCATGAGAAAATTTTCCTCCTTTGATTCTTTTTTTTTAAAAAAAAAATCAATTACCATAAATCACTATTATGAAAAAGTTTTAATTAAATAGTTAACTTTTATATGATTAGTTCCACATGGATAATCAAAATTTAAAGAGAAATTACTCAAAAATTTGAAATTGAAGGAAATAATTATTTATCAAATTATTCATATATATAATCTAAATTTATTAGAATTCAAACATATATAATTTTTTACACTAATTCAAACGTATTCATTGACCATTAATCTTGAAAATTAAATTTAATATTTATATAATAAAAAAAACATAAAATAAAATTATTATAATAAATATAAGAAAAAATCCTAACGAGCCAGGGGTAGGGACGGGGACGGGGAATGTTCCCCATCCCTGTCCCCATTTAGCTTTTGCGAAATTTTTTCCCCACTCCCTGCCTAAACAGGGAATCCCCGCCCCGCTCGGGTTGGGTCCCCATGGGGCCCCGTCCTCGTGAGAAAAGTGGACATCTCTAACGATGGGCATTGTGCAATCAATCAATAGAGTTTTCTGTGAGCTAAAACCTATCTTGTAACATGTTAGTGTAATCACAAGGTGGCAACCAAGTCCTTCCAACCTTGGATATTTGAAAAGCGCTTGAAAAGTGCTTTTTATTCTCTTAAATTAAGTGAGTTTATATTAGATTTCACTTGTTTGCTAGTGATTTTCAGGTCAAAATAAAGAAGATTAGAATTGAAAGTCAAAAGTCAAAACCGAGCCAAAATCTAGCGAAAAAGAGAAGAAAAATACAAAACTGTCAAAAACAGGGTAGCGCTGCAACTTTGGTACGGTACTGTCGCGACACTTTTTCCCGAGAGCAGCCTCTGCCTTTAGTGCAGCAGCACTATTGCGGCACTACGACACGACGCCATCCTTTGATGACGGACAACGCAGCCGCGCTATTGACTAGTGTCGTGACGCCAATTTTCCATATTTGAAAATTTTACATTTTTGGAAAGAATTTTGGGCGGCCAACTCTATAAATTGGAGGGTTTCCAGCAACCATAAACATCAATCTACACACCAAGAGACACAAGAAGAAGAGAATTAAGAAAGAATTCATTAGAGAGTCCAAAGAGTGAGTTAGTTGCAAGGAAGAGAGAAAAGAGTTCGAGAGAGAGTCGTGGTATCGTTCGAGTTTCAAACATGAAGACTAAGGACATCTTGACGGTTCCTCCTCAATCAAAAGTTTCTTTTCAGTAGAGTTTTCCTTTCTTTACACTCTTTCTTTGCTTTTATTGTTGTGAACATGTTGCTTAAAGCTATCAGTGGCTAAACTCTCTAGTTTTAGGGTATTGATGAATTGTTTATGAAGTTATGTTCATATTGTAGACTATTTATGGTTTTGTTGTAATGATTATGCTTTTCATTGTTATTGTGCTTAAATTCTTGTTGAATGACCATGTTTGAATGTTAGGTTAGATGTATGGTTGAGATAATTGTATGTCTAACTAGATCTGTAACAATGAATTGTTGTTAATCTATCATGAAAATAGTTAGGTTAACAATAAAAGGTTCTAAAGATTACTCTTAATGCCATGTAATTTGTATTGGTTTCAAGAAATTAGTAATCAAGTGTATTGCGTGAGAAAAAGTTGTTTTTTTAGAAAATAACTTGGATTTATGTTTCTGGACTTAAGCATATGAATTGCAATGAAATCCATGAACCCTAGAATATTGCATGATAAAGTAAACAAGGATTCATTACCCTAGAACTCTCTTTGACTCTTGTGTTTCTTATTTTCTTGCTTTCCTATTTAGTTTTCCTAAATCCCAACTCAAGATAGAATCCTTAAATAAAATTGATTCAATTCTAGAATAGCTAAGTAACTTAACCTTCACAATTTGATCCTCAGTGAAACGATATTCGGACTTAACCGTCTTATATTGTAACTTGACCCGTACACTTGCGGTTAACATGGAAAGTGCACATCAATATTACTCAAATCCTAACTGATCATCTACCACCCGAGGTGTTGGGAAGGTCCTCCCCTAGAGTCAAATTGACCAATGATGGATCAAAAATGTTGAAATTCTTGAATTATAGAGATTAGTTATCTAAACCTTCATTGTCTTCATCCTTATCAGGTTCTATTCCAACTTCAACTGGTGTAGTGATGCATACCTCTATAGCTTTATTTTTGTCGAAGATAATCGCTAAATCTTTTTACAGTGGGAAAGACTTATATATAATTTAACTTTCCAAACAAAATGTTGGTACAAAACATAAATGTATTGTTATACATATTAATCCACTCACATTATTCATAACTGTTTTTACATAAATGAGAAAAAAAATTGCATTTCCCACCGACTTTCCAACACTTAAATTATTACCTATACCCTATATAAGTACAAAACAACAAGATTAATATTCTATCTTCACAATCATTCCAACAAAAGGAAAAAAAAAAGTCACAAAAACCAGTGCAATCGATTTCTTTCCTTCGATTTTCATTCCATTCGGTCCACATCTAATTCGCAAAATCATCCCTCCATTGAGTCCATGTATCCATGGTTTTGATTCGATCTGCATTCATTCTCATTGGTTCGTTTTGACTTCCTTCACCTTCTTTGAATGTTAGATTTGGACCTATCTTTTGAATGATAAAATTATATAAGAGATAACATGCATGTACTGTTTTGCACTACACATCAATTGTGTAGTACGATTTTCCTCTTAGTATGGACCATCAACCTTCTTACATTCCAAACGATCTTTCGATCACTTTTCGTGTAAAGGAATGCCTCATGTTAAAAAGTTATTACGTACTCGTTGGTGGGTTCCCTCCTTTCGATTTAGTCAAATGGTATCTTTTTTCCCCGATAAGGAGCAAAAATCCTTTAGCATTTGGATATTCCACATCGCATAAATAATAATATCTTACGATATATGTGGATATGAGGGTATGTATTAACTACTTGGGGCTTTCAATCCAGTTGGCATAGACATTGCATCCAGGGAAAACGAAGATAAATTCACAATTTTGGTTACACACAATAAAGATGGTTGTGGCAATCTCACCGTTTACAATCCTACAATTGTGGTCGATCAGCCGCACTCATATTTACCTTTATATATGTTTTGTCGAGCACACCTAAATAATTATAGGTTTAAGTAGGTGATACCATTTCAATTAGTGCGTAACGAAATTGTATCCCCAAAGCATATGATTAGGCAACATGTGTTGAGTACTTGAAACCATCACCCCATTTCTCATTCGTACAATTGTTGGTGACTAGCTCTGGTGTTTGCAATAAACTTCGTACAATCATAGCAATGCGTTTAACATGGCATTGAAGTGTTTGGACACTGTCGTGCCAAACCTTGCAAATTGTTGTTGCATCACTTCATTTTTAACGTCATGTACAACTATGTGTAAGAAAATGACTACCATTTCCTCCACGTCCACAAATTGGGTTGAGGAGATGGCAAAGAATGACAAATGTTCTCTTTTCTATATAAGTGTTCTCACAACACACTTGGTTGTCTCCATGTATGAAATGAAATAAATTTAATTGTTAGATTTGATGCCTAATAAGAGGTGGACATTCACGACTCTATTCTCCTTGCATTAAGCCAGCGGCAATCGACATCATTTGAAATTGGGTGACACATATAACGGTAAGAATTGCAATTAACACATTAGGTTCGATATCCATCCAGTCCATTGATTAATTTGAAAAAAAATTGTCCTGGAAAAATAAGTTCAATATATTCAAATTTACGGGTCTAGTACATCACTTCTAGCATACACCTACAACTACGCTTACTATGAAATTGAAAAGAAACAAAAAAGTATAGTACTGGATGCCACACTGAACTACGGATGTCCTATCTATGACTCTAGCTACTCGATTTTTCTTCTACGTGTATCGATCCTAGGTTTGTCTTTCTCATATATGAATTATATGTCATTTCTGCTTCTTCAATTGACTTGTACAACTTGTGTATTGCACCACTCACGTTGTGTACTTGCATATGGCATTAGTATAATCTCACATATATACTCGACCTACACCTAATAAATACAATGCATACCTTTTCTCTCTCTCTCTCTCTCCCTCCTTGTGCACGAGTATTGCAAAAAAATATCGTTTAATATGTATAATTTTAAAATTGGTTATGCTTCACTTTTATTTCTAATATAAAAAAATATGACATTGATTTATATAAAAACAAAAACATTATAACCCTTAACTAGAACAAAAATATGATTTTCATTTTATGTTAAAAACAAGCATAATGTTGGTTAGTTGGGTATTAAGATTAATTCCCAAAATTAGATGTCATAACTTTAAGTTGTTTGAAATGATATATCCATTTTTTTTTTTTATTGAAAACCAATTCTAGTTTTGTTTAAAGAATATTATTGTTTGTCTAAAATAAATATATTCATCTTTTAAGGTTGAAATTCAATGGTGCACCTCAATTCCATACATATTAATAACTTTTTTTGAAATTTACACACCTCATTTTTAAATTTTTTATGAGTGGGGCCCCTAGAAGTACTTCCCATTTTGGCAAGTACTTTTTGGAGGCCCCACTCATAAAAAACTTAGTAAATTTAAAAGATGTTATTAATATGTATGAAATTTGGGGAGTGTAAATTTAAAAAATGTTGTTAATATGTATGGAATTTAGGTGCACCATTGAATTTCACCTTTGTTACCCTTTAGTAATGAGTAAAAGAATGAGCAATGATTAGGACTTCATAGAAGAGAGGAGAGAAAGGATACAAGAGAAAGAAGAGAAAGCTTGTGGAGAAGACCAAACTTTGAGGAAAAGAGATTTGATTAATGTGGATTAATGGGATCGTGACACGTACAAATAGGATGGGAAGAAATCAGTTAGAATGACGTGAAATAGTGGAAAATGAGAATGGGTTGATGGTGGAATGGAATAGGGTTGGGATTACAAACTGAGCCCAAAACCATCAATCCAACTGTGGGCTTTAGATTACAATACATTACATGTCACACCCTCTCCCAGATTACCTTATAATGTTTCACTAGTATAAAAGTTTGTACATTTGATCTGGTATTGAATTATGTTTCAAGATATAAGTTGACGTATATATGTATAGGTTGCACCTAGTCCTAGGTTAGGAAGGTAATCTGGGAGAGGGTGTGACAATTTGATATTAGAGCATAAGATTTTGGGCTGTGAGATCATGCATAGTAGTTAGGAACATGCAATAGTAAATTGATTACATACTATGTTATAGGAACATGCCCAGAGGGACCAGACAAGGTAGGCGGGAAGGCGCCGAGACATCACATGCTACCAGAGAGGAGAGGCAAACGTCTGAAGGAGAATCTAGTAATCCTCAGGCGAGTATTAATATGGAAGAACAAATCTTTAGCAGAATAGCACAGAGATTGATAACTAGTATGGAATCAGCTCAGGGAGATCCTGAAAGGAAGTTTGGGATAGAACGATTTAAAGCATTGAGTGCCCAAGTGTTTAAAGGCACCACAGATCCTGCAGAAGCTGAAGCATGGTTAAATCAGATAGAGAAATGTTTCAGAGTTATGCATTGTCCGGAGGACAGGAAACTTGATTTAGCCACTTTCATGCTCTAGAAAGGGGCTGAAGATTGGTGGTGTTTGACTGAGCATCGGAACTCAAATATGGGCTCTTTAACATGGGCGGACTTTAAGAAATCTTTTCAAGAAAAGTACTATCCTAAGTCTTATTGCGACGAGAAAAGGAAGGAATTTCTAAATCTAGTACAGGGGAATATGTCAGTCGCAGAATATGAGAAGAAATTTATCGAGCTTGCCAGGTATGCCCTGGCATTAGTAGCAAAAGAAGCGGATAAGTGCAAGCGCTTCGAGGAAGGCTTGCACAGTGAAATCCGAACCCAAGTGACGACAAGCACAGAATGGACTGATTTTCCAAAATTAGTATAAGCAGCCATGAGAGTAGAGAACAGTTTGGCAGGAGCTGGAGTTTGCAGAGGTGGAGGTAGGACTGGGCAGAACTATTACTCATCTCGGGAGCAGACTTACCGAGGTGAGGGACGGCGTTTTGCACCAGGAGTCTCTGGTAGAATAAGGTTTAAAGCCCGATCTAGTGGTTCATTCTTTCCAGGAGGACCACAAATAGGGAATTCGCAAAGGGGACGAGGGAGGTTTCCTCAGACATCTGTACCTACAAGACGATCACAGTCCAGTCAACCCAATGAGTCTGGGGCTAGCTTAGCACAGAAACCATACTGTACTTCTTGTGGTAACCATCATTGGGGGTAGTGTTTTGCAGGGTCTGATGTTTGTTTTAATTGCAGACAATTAGGGCATTTCAAAAGAGACTGTCCTCAACCTAAGAAGGGAAGAGAAGCAACACAGAGAATTGTATCACAGACAGTAAACCAGCCTAGACGAGAAATAGAAATGGGAGAAGGAAATAGAGAAGGTTGACAGAGAGGTTTTGTAGGGAGACCAAGACAGCAGGGACAGGTGTTTGCTGTGACGCAACAGGAGGCCATGACTGCACCAGATGTAGTCACGAGTATGCTTACTATTTGTTCTAAAAATGCACATGTATTGATAGATTCAGGGGCTACCCATTCATTTGTGTCTTGTGAATTTGTTGTGCATATAGATAGAAAACTAAAACCATTGCCAGAAACATTGTTAGTGCACACCCCTATTGGGAAAATTATTGTGATAGATCATGCTTATTTTGAGTGCGAAGTTGTGATTAATGATGTGGTTTGGTTCGTTAATCTGTTACCTCTAGCATTACTAGAGTTTGGTGTTATTCTTGGCATGGACTTTTTATCCAAATACCATGCGAAGGTTGATTGCTTCAAGAAAGAAGTGTGGTTAGTGAAATCTGATGGGATCGAGATAATTTTTAAAGGGAAGAGACGAATTCTTCCTACCTGTGTGATCTCCGCAGTAAAGGCCAGGAAGTTATTAAGTAAAGGATGTGAAGCATATTTAGCTTATGTAACAGAAGCTAAGTCAGAAAAGCTGAAACTAGAAGATGTACCAGTAGTGCAGGAGTTCCCTGATGTGTTTCCCGAAGAATTGTCAGGATTACCACCTGATAGAGAGGTGGAGTTTACTATCTAATTCCTGGAACAACACCTATTTCACAGGCACCATATTGCATGGCACCATCGGAATTGAAAGAGTTGAAGGTGCAGTTACAGGAGTTAGTAGATGAATGGTACATTAGACCAAGTGTATCCCCATGGGGTGCACCGGTGTTGTTCGTGAAGAAAAAGGATGGTACTCTAAGACTATGCATTGATTATCGTCAATTAAATAAGGTAACTGTACGCAACAAAGATCCTTTACCTCGTATTGATGATTTGTTTGATCAACTTAGAGGGGCATCGGTGTTCTCAAAGATAGACCTAAGATCTGGATATCATCAGTTGAAGGTCAGGGAGACAGATATACCGAAAATAGCTTTTAGAACAAGATACGGACATTACAAATTTCTCGCGATGCCTTTTGGTCTGACGAATGCCCCAGCAGTTTTTGTAGACTTAATGAATAGAATTTTCCATCCTTATCTGGACCAGTTTGTAATTGTGTTTATTGATGACATTCTGGTATACTCTGGAAGCAAGGATGAACATGTGGAACATCTTAGGGTCGTCTTGCAGGTTCTGCAAGAAAAGAAATTATATGCGAAGTTTAGCAAATGCGAGTTCTGGTTGAAACAAGTAATATTTCTTGGGCATATTGTTTTAGCTGCAGGAGTATGTGTAGATCCACAGAAGACTGAAGCAATTACCAAGTGGGAACAGCCAAAGACTGTATCAGAAGTTCGTAGTTTCCTGGGGCTTGTATGGTATTATCGGCGTTTTGTGCAAGGATTTTCTAAGATAGCATTGCCATTGACCCACTTGACTAAAAAGAATACTAAATTTGAGTGGAATGAGGATTGTGAACGAAGCTTCCGAGAATTAAAGACAAGATTGGTAACGACACCTATTTTGGCACTTCCAAAGACGGGAAAGGAGTTTGAAGTGTACTGTGATGCCTCTCATCAGGGGCTAGGTTGTGTACTAATGCCAGAAGGGAGAGTTATAGCCTATGCCTCTAGGCAGTTGAGGCCACATGAGGTTAATTACCCTACCCACGACCTGGAACTGGCAGCGGTGGTGTTGGTACTAAAGATATGGCAGCACTATTTGTTTGGAGAGAAGTGTCATATCTATACGAATCACAAAAGGCTGAAATACATCTTTGATCAGAAAGAACTCAACATGAGACAAAGGAGGTGGTTAGAATTGATCAAGGATTATAATTGTACCATAAATTATCACCCAGGAAAAGCAAATGTTGTAGCTAACGCTTTAAGCAAGAAAAGCAGAAGGGTAGCTAGAAGAATAAATACAATCAGAGCGGTGGTATTACAAGAATTTAAAGATAATACAACTAGCTTGAGTGTAACCAGAACAGGAGCTTTACTAGCACATTTCCAGTTGAGACCCAAACTTGTGGATGAGGTAATAAGAAAACAGTCAGAAGATCTCGAGATAAAGAAATTGATGGAAAAAGTAAGAGCACAATAGAGATCATATTATGAGCTCAGGTCTGATGGTGTGCTTTTGAAGCAAGGTAGAACTTGTGTGCCAAAGAATGAAGAACTTGAACAGTTAATCTTGGAAGAAGCACATAGTTCGGCATATGCTATGCATCCTGGTAGTGCCAAGATGTATAGAACATTGCGGAGATTCTATTGGTGGCCGAGTATGAAAAAGGAAATAGTTGAGTATGTGGCCAAGTGTTTAATCTGCCAACAGGTCAAACCCGAACGCCAAAGGCCAGCAGGATTGCTACATCCGCTTCCTCTTCCTGAGTGGAAATAGGAATATATTACTATGGACTTTTTATTTGGATTACCGAGAACACCAGCATGTATGGACGGTGTATGGGTAATAGTTGATCGACTAACTAAGACAGCCCGGTTTCTACCAGTTAAGACAACATTTACCCTGGATAGATTGGCACAGCTTTATGTGGATTGAATTGTGAGTTAGTATGGTGTACCAGTAACTGTAGTATCTGATAGAGACCCTAGATTTACTTCCAAGTTCTGGGAAAGTTTGCAGAAGGCGTTAGGGACCAAGTTGCAATTTAGTACTGCTTTTCATCCTCAAATTGATGGACAGTCAGAGAGGACGATACAGACTTTAGAAGATATGTTACGAGCTTGTGTACTACAGTTTATGGGTAGCGGGGACGAATATTTGCCTTTGATGGAATTTGCTTATAATAATAGCTACCAAGCGAGCATTGGAATGGCACCATATGAAGCACTCTATGGTAAACCATGCAGAACCCCGGTATGCTGGGGAGAAGTTGGTGAGAAGAGGTTAATTGGACCCGAAATTGTGCAATCTACAACAGAAAAAGTAGAATTGATTAAAGTTAATCTTAAGGCGGCTAGGGACCGACAGAAAAGTTATGCAGATACAAGAAGGAAGAACCTTGAATTTGAAATCGGTGATAAGGTATTCTTAAAATTATCACCATGGAAAGGGATCCTAAGATTTGGGAAAAGAGGAAAGTTGAGCCCCAGGTATATAGAACCCTTTGAGATTTTGGAAAGGGTGGGACCCATGGCCTATCGATTAGCACTACCAATGGAAATGTCTAGAATACACAACGTATTCCATATTTCAGTCTTAAGAAAATATATTCCAGATCCTAATCATGTGTTAGAAATACAACCAGTGGAACTTTATGAAGATTTGAGTTATGAAGAGAAACTTGTGCAGATATTAGATGAAAAGAAACAAGTGCTGAGAACTAAAGAAATTCCATTAGTTAAAGTTTTATGGAGAAATCATGAGATAGAAGAAGCGACATGGGAACCAAAGGAGCAGATGATGAAACGGTATCCCCATTTATTTGCTTAGGAATCGATCATTTTTGATTTTGGGGACGAAATCTTTATAAGGAGGTGGTAATTGTAAGCCCCGTACTTGTATTCGAGAGAAGGTAAGTAAGAAGAATTATGGGGCAGGCAAATAAAGAAATTGGCCAAGTTGTGGGAGAGTAAAAATGGTTAAGTGTTGGTCATGTGATGGGTGACCATGCGTTGAAGGTATGTCTAAGCTGCCAAGAGTGGTCGCTGGTAGGCATGCGTTGAAGAAGGCAGTCCAGCGTGGAAGTTGATGTGAAGGAAGAAGGGTGCAATATATGTAATAGAAGTACGCATTGAAGACTATTAAGTGATAGGAATTGGCATTGCTATACGTTGGAAAGGCCTATGCGTTGAAGGATGGTATACGTCGGACATAGAAAAGTGGCCGAGAGGGCCATGCGGTAATCAGCTATTCGGCGCGGAGCAATCAAGGCATAGTAAGTTGAGACTATGCATTGCCGAAGCCATGCGCGGAAGGTGGCATTGGCTAATTCCAGAAGGAGGATGAAATTAGAGCTGGTAAGTCGGTGATTTATATTGACATATAAAGGAGTGCATCGAATAATTAAGCCTTTTTGGATACGTTTTCGAACTCAGATTAACTTTATTTCACAGACGAACAACGAGGAGAGGTAGAAGAAGGTACTTATATCAAATTTGAGTAGAAATCAGATCAGTTTCATGATGATTTTGAAGCTGGAACCAGAAACTTGATTGTTACTGATAAACTTGGACACCAATCGTGTTTAAAGGAGAGTGAACTGAGGACGTCGAAGCAAGAACTGAAATTTTAAGGTAAGTAAGTTGAATCAATTCTTAGCAACTTCCATGAATGATGTGTAAGCTAAATCCGAGCAAAAATGTGTTAATCTCTAGGAAGAAGTAAGCGAAGTTGAACTGCTAAACAAATCAGGGCAGCCGAAGTTATTTGGGAATAATTCTCAAATGAAGACGAATCATGACCTGAAATTTTGAGGTAAGCTAGGAAACTCATTACTTTACAAGATTGTAGAAGGAGGGAAGTTCTGATTTTGGCTGTAATATGATTTTTAGCAGGATAAAGGATGAGTTTGAAGGGAAGGAAGGAAAACTGTGATATCAAGTGTCGCTAGACAGTGGTATCGCTAAGGAGCGGGAGAGGGAGCAACGGAACGGGTGTCGCTGATAAACGCAAAGGAGCTCTGCGTCTCACAACTCTCGCTGAAGTTTCGCTAGGTATCGTTCCTTAAGATGATATCGCTAGTCTAATTCACTCTAGTTTCGCTAGTGCAGCACCCAGTAATGTGAATTTCGCTGGTAGTCTCGCTAGTAACATAGAGTATCGCTAGTTATTAATACGCATACCTAATGATTTTGAAAAAGGAGTCCAAAGGAAACCTAATATGAGAAATGTGTTTTACTGGCCAAGAAGAGCTTGGAAAAGCATACAATCCGCTCGGGGCCTAAGACAAACTGTGAGTGACTCTCTAATTTGTCCAAGGATTATCGTTAATAATGTGCAAGTGAAAATGAATATATATTATGTGAATTTCTGTATGTGTGTTATCTAAATGCAACCACGGCCGAAGGACCCTGTGTGAAGGCCTATGGAGATATGATATATCAGATACATAGTGCCGAGGGACCATGAGTGAAGGCACTAGTGAGATTGATTGAGATAGTTTCCAATGCCGAAGGACCTTGTGAGAAGGCATATAAAAATCAGTACATGAAGGCTCAGTGCTGAAGGACCAGGAGTGAAGGCACTTGAGCGGTGAAATCATAATGAAACTCAGTGTTGGGGGACATTATGAGAAGGCACTTGAGTGTTGAAATGCCGAAAGACTAAATGTGAAGGCGTATGAATGTATGAATACATGAATATATGAATATTAAGGACGGAATACTTGATATAAGGTTAATAGCGTTGAGCTTTGCTCCGCTGCTTCCTAGAAAGGTATCTATGTTATCTTGTTAAATGGCATGAGTGATTCAGTAACTTGTACTAATAAGATATATATTAGTGTTATAATCAGCATTAACTCAAGGATTAGATTGTAATTGATATTTTAGTCCCTCACTGGGCTTTAAGCTCACACCTTTTTGTTTATTGTTGTTCGTTTCAGGTAGCGAGCGTGTCCGGGACGCCTAGCCTACAGAAGATCCTCGTCTGGGCTTACTTGGTTTTTAGTTCTCTGGGATAATTGTAAATACTCAGTCTAAGTACATATTTTGTCATATATGATTTTGTGGCATAATGAGTGTGGGTTTTGTACTGGATGCTAAACAAATACACTTGTATGATAAATTATGAGCTGAGAAATCTTATGTAAAACTTATGATTACCTTATAATGTTTCACTAGTATAAAAGTTTGTACATTTGATCTGGTATTAAATTGTGGTTCAAGATATAAGTTGACGTATATATGTATAGGTTGCACCTACTCCTAGGTTAGGAAGGTAATCTGGGAGAGGGTGTGACATTACATGCCTATTACATTTCATCCTTCGAAATAGCTCCTTCATATCTTGGACATTATGAAAAAGGATATTTATAAGTTTCACCCTCTGGTAGTTTGCAATTCAGGAATATCTTGAAGTTGGTTCACTGCTGCAACATGTAGACTGAACTTTGTTGAACAATCTCTTTGGCCATTCTTCAATCGTCCTCAGTTGGCTATTTTGGATGTCCATCACATCCTTAACAACCTCTACCACTTCAGTGTGATATGAAGCTTAGTTCCTTTTACTCCTTGTGGATGCATTTCCTGTTGGAGTGTTTTGACTAGTGGGTGTTCCTTGCATATCATTTTGTGACATATCCATTCCATGATTAAGAAATGATGATATTGGGATGTTGTATTCTTTTGATACATCGAAGTGAACACCTTCGTCCATATGCTCTAACAAATTTGACGTTATGTCTTCAAGGGTCTATGACCCTATTCCTGTATCCTGGTCTTTGTAGGATGGCTTTCCATGAAGATGAAAGTACATGTTACACAATGCTAAATAATGTGAGTATAATATGATTTTGAAATCTTACCTTCACATTCATCCATCGAACGTCTCCCTCTCTACAACAATGCGTTGAAATTCTTCATACTAGCCAAATCTACTACAGACTAGTACTTACATCTCTATAATTACTCAGTAATGTTTTTCTAGGGTTTAAATCCTGCAATCTGTGGTGGGGATTCCTCGGATCTTACAGTCAGGTATCTTCTCTGTCATCATACGTTGTAGCTAAGCCAAGTAGCTGGGTTGAAACATCCCATTATCTAATCTCCATCCACCAACCTGGACCAAGGACATTAAGCATTTGACCAACTTTGTATTCTTCTCTTTTGTCCATATGTGCTTTAGGGCTCTAGCTTTGACATTTTACTATATGTATATATACATTATAATAGGGTTAAAGTAGAACGCACTAAAATTGTTCATGTATTTTTTGTAATTATTAAAGACAAAGTTTACATTGACAAAGTCCGAAATGAATTAGTTATTTTATAAAGACATTAAAGAGAAATTAGAAGTTCTAATTAACTAGATTTGTATAAAACTACTAATTATTACAAACTCCCATTCATAAAACATTTGTTGTGCCAACTCACCTCTCTCCACTTGGTCCATTCATTTGATATCTCAATGAAATTGATCTTGTCTCCCTTGGTGGTAGCCAAATTTGAGTTCATATCCCAAATCCTGCAGCAGTTTACAGTCACCCATCTCCCTATTTCTAAGGTTATGAATCATGCAACAGCAACACGTCATGATTGTCCAGTATTGGAATTATACTAGGTAGTTTGATTTACATCAAAGACCCATCTCTCCTGTAGCAACCTGTATGCCTTCTTGTCCACATTCCTTGTAGAAGAATGCTTCATGTAAAAAAATATCGTGGAGAAGTTGGTGCATTCCCCCCCTCCACACGCGTTCAGAAAGATGGTATCTTTCATCTCTATACAGCGGCAAGAAGCTCTTTGCATTAGGGTACCCAACATCACATAGATATTAATACCTTGTAAAACTTTTAACTGTTTTAAATAATTGTCCTATTACAATTTAAAAAGAGAGAATATGGAACCTTTAGTCCTTTAGGTTGTGATATCGCATCTCAAAAAACTTGAGAACCAATTGTGGGTCCTTCCCACCCTGGTAGGTAGAGATATCCATTTTCCTCGCAGGTAAGGGAGGAAAATTTTCTTTTGAGGTAAATGGGGATGGGACAAGGAATGTATTCCTTGCCCCTGCCACCATTTCACGGGTGGACATCTCTACTAGCAGGACGAATAAGAATTCTCCATTCATATTGCAAAAAGCAAGCACATTAGTTTCAATTTCGCGCTTCCTCATCCTATACCTTGGGCGATCAGTGGCCGTGACATTAACCTTAATGTACATACCATCTAATGCACCCAAACAATTGTGTACCAACACAATATATGAAATATTCATTTATGTATCTAGCCTTAAAAGGGTCCTTGCATCGAATTAACATTGGGTAAAAATGATATGTACCTCAACCTCTTTTCATCTCTCATTTGTACATGAGTCCGTGATTGGCAAAGATTTTTTTTCAATAGTACTTCATGTAGTTGTAACACTACATTGAGGGCAAAGTTGAAATGCTTAGAAACCATCTCAACAGACCTTGCAAATTGTCTATGTGCTACTCGATTTTTAATGTTGTGGGCTAAGATGTGCAAGAACATGACAACCGTCTCCTCTACATATACAAATTCTGTTTCGACTAAAACATCTATTGTTTTAAGTAAATTATATAGTATAGCAAAACATCTTCCATCTATCCTCGTACTTTTACAACAACATAAGTCGATCTCATGGATGATTCAAAAGTATGCTAAGTGTCTAGTATGATGTTTAATGTATGGTGATTGGTGTTCTATCCTCCTATGGTCAATGAGTAACAACTCTAGTATTAGAAGTAATCGACGCTGGGAAGACCAAAATACTAAAAATATTTACAACTAATAGCAAATTGTACAGTATATCTGCAATAGACCGCGATAGATTACTATTTGTATCTATCGTGACACAGATAATAGTCTATCGTGATCTATCGCAGATAGATTATAAAACTATGCTATATTTGAAAATATTTTGATTCCTTTTTGTAACGACTTTACCCTTACATAACAAGGTCAGACTGCTACATCATGCATACCTAAACTTTTCTATCATGAGATGAGTTTTGGTCAAAATTTTTTAAATTAAGCATCAAAACTTCCATTAGTTGAGTAAAAAACTTTACAAAAAGTTTCTTTTACAAAACACTAGGATCCATAAAACATTAGCGTAGTGGAACAAAATGCATATATGATCAAAACGGTGAGTTTGATGGTTGGCCCTTTGAGTGACATCCTGTCATGCCTTCTATGTTGTGCCCTCACCTACAAAGTCTATGGAATAGGATGAGTATATAATATACTCAGTAAGTAGCTTTCACCTAAGGTAGTGCCCAAATGCACAATCACATGCAACATGTCATGAAAACATATGATTGGGACCTAAAATATAAACATGTCATAACATGAGGTAATCGGCTATGCTTCCAACATGAGTTCCTCCTCCCTGATGGGAAGACCAAAATACTAAAAATATTTACAACTAATAGCAAATTGTACAATATATCTACAATAGACCGTGATAGATTACTATTTGTATCTATCGTGACACAGATAATAGTCTATCATGATCTATCGCAGATAGATTGTAAAATTATGCTATATTTGAAAAATATTTTGATTCCTTTTTGTAACGACCTTACCCTTACATAACAAGGTCAGACTGCTACGTCATGCATACCTAAACTTTTCTATCATGAGATGAGTTTTGGTCAAAAATTTTTAAAGTAAACATCAAAACTTCCATTAGTTGAGTAAAAAAACTTTACAAAAAGTTTCTTTTACAAAACACCAAAATCCATAAAACATTAGCGTAGTGGAACAAAATGCATATATGATCAAAACAGTGAGTTTGATGGTTGGCCCTCTGAGTGACATCCCGTCATGCCTTCTATGTTGTGCCCTCATCTACAAAGTCTATGGAATAGGATGAGTATATAATATACTCAGTAAGTAGCTTTCACCTAAGGTAGTGCCCAAATGCACAATCACATGCAACATGTCATGAAAACACATGATTGGGACCCAAAACATAAACATGTCATAACATGAGGTAATCGGCTATACTTCCAACATGAGTTCCTCCGCCCTGATAGGAAGATGTGGACTTAAGCGAAACTAACTCATCTGATGATTAGCGGATCATGTAGTCAGTAGAGCTAGAGTCGCATCCAACATCAACCTTTAACATTCCGCCCTTATAGGAAGATGTGGACTTTAAGCGAAACTAACTCATCTGATAATTAGCGAGTCATACAGTCAGTAGAGCCAGAGTCGCATCCAACATCAACCTTTATCATTCTGCCTAATAGGAAGATGTGGACTCTAAGCAAAACTAACTCATCTGATGATTAGCGGGTCATACAGCCAATAGAGTCAGAGTCACATCCAACATCAATCTTTAACATTCCGCCCTAATAGGAAATGTGGACTTTAAGCGAAACTAACTCATCTGATGATTAGCGGGTCATACAATCAGTAGAGTCAGAGTCGCATCCAACATCAACCTTTAACATAAACATAAGATTGGACTAGAGGGGTGTAACCATACATACCCTACTAGCCCTGGAAGCATAACCTATACCTAAATAAAACTTGATCTCAAGATAATCATGATGAGCATACATAATGCATGGGGTCTCTTATAGAGAAACTTATTTTAAACATGTAATGCAACATAACAATAATAATATTATAATGCAACATTACAAAGGCACACTACCATAAAACACTTAAAGAGATAGTGAGATAAACTACTTACCTCTTAGGTGCTTATATTTTTCTTATCCTTGGCTTGAAATGATGTAAGAAAACCTCAATAGAAAGTTTATGGAAGAAAGTTGGGAGATCTTTTATGAGGGCTTATGGGTGAGAGACTTGGGTTGTTCTTTCCAAACTTGTGTTACAAATGAGCCCCCATGGGGTATTTATAGTCATTCACCTCCTTAATGAATGGTGAAGATTGGTTTGATCCAATGGCTAAAATCTTCCCTCTAAACTATTCTATATTTTCTATATAAGTTCATACTTCTCTACATATTTCTAGATTTCTCCATACAATTCTAGCATTACCTAGAACTTTCTAGATTATGCTAACTCTTCCTAGACTTCTATAAATTCTCTAGAAACATCTAGAATATTCATACATATTCTAGAATATGCTAGAGGTGTCTAGGATATTCTCACACTTTCTAGAACTTTCTAGAGACATCTAGGGGATTCATGGATGTTTTAGAACTTTCTAGAGGTATCTGAAATATTCATATATCTCCTACAACTTCCTAGATATCTAGGGGATTCATGGATGTTCTAGAACTTTCTAGAATCTTGTAGAATTTTCTGGAAGCTTCTAGATCTTTTGCACATTTTGATGGTCTTGAGCATTGTGGTGCTCTTGGTTTGGGTCATCTCCTCTTGGGTGTCTAAAATTGAGTTAGGCCGAGCCTTGTTAACAATTAAATTTAAGAATTCACCATGTAATTTCATATAATATTTTCATACAAAGTCAGGATGTTACACTTTTGTTATATATGAAAAGGGCCCACATTCAATAAAAATAATCAATTAAAGCAATAAGTTACATGAAGTCAGTAAATTATATTGAAAATAAAAAAAAAAGTTATATATCGTATGAAACCCAAATCCAGTCTTTGTAAAAACATCGTGTTCGCATAAATAGGTATGCGAACAAATATAACAATAAAATTCATATGAAATCAAAAATAAACTTCATTAAAACAATATATAAATAAAAATAATACATACCATAATATAGCATAAATACTTCTGCACGTTACCTTGATATTGAATGGAAAAATAGGAAAATGGACAATAAGAATTATGGTCTAAAACCCAACACTTACTATTGAAAACCAAAATACTGAAACCTTCCACTAGATACATAAATATGTATTTTTTTTACCAAAACCGTAAACACTTAATATATTTATATACACATTTTTTTTTCCTTTTTCCAATTTAAATTCTATAACCCCCATAACAAAATATATATATACACACACACCACCTTATTATATTTAATTTAAATTACATTAGTTTCTCAAAAAAATTCAATAAAGCCTTTGAATTCAAATTACCACCCAAAATAATTAAAGATAATTAAATTAAAATTATCTTTTCTATTTATAGTCAAAATCTGATTTGAACTCCATTCTTAATTCCAGAAAATTTCATCTTTTCCATATGTTTTCTTAACAATTAGTTTCGCCAAGCTTCAATTTGTCTCACTAGATCCACTTCGAAGTTAGAAGATGGTTAATCATTAAACCAAATGCCATGGTCAGAACCAACCACAAAAGTTAGAGAGAGAGAGAGAATCACTCAACAGATTTCCATTGCAATGAAATTCCCGACTTTACATCAACCTAACGAAATAAACCTTTCCTTTTTCTAACTTTTTTTTTTTTCCTTTTTGGGGGTGGGGTTAAGGATTCATTTGTAATAAAGTAATAATAATAATCAGAAATTAGACTCATCCTCAGCAAATTTCAATAAAAACTTCAAAATTGAATGCTTAGGATCATCCTTGCCTCCTTTATCTTTAATCTTGAAAACACCCTTCATTATTCGAGTATATAGTCTTTCAAGCTCTGGAATTCCATACTTCCTTGTTCGCTCCACAAGTACATTCTTCACTGACTCAACTTGGTTCGAAATATAGCAATCTGATACCGACGCATCTTGTGAACCATTCCAATCTGTGAGATCAGAAGCTTCTCCACCAGAAGCATCACACTGATTCCCACTACCCAGACAGGCTTTTGAACTTTCCCGACTTGCTTCGCTCGTATCAGGCTCCTGGGATGGTTTTGGTGCAACTGAATCTTGATGGGGTGGTGCTTTCTCTTCTGTTTGTATTATGGTTGTCAGAAAGTAAATACCGAGAAATAAGGGGAAAAAAATTAAAAATCAACAATTAAAATGCATCTAAAAATCACTGAACCCACCAAAAAATTCAAACAATTCCAATTTTATTACAGATAACATGGGTTCTACAGAATTATATAGGAACCATTGAGATAATTAAAAAGGAGACTTGAACGTGAGCTAGCATTGTAGGCTATTGGATTTTTTAAAAAAATAATAGTAATTAATAAAGACAAAATGAATCCTACCTCCTTTTGAAATAGAAGGATATACCTCAACCTAACGAAATAAACCTTTCCTTAAAAGAGTGTTGGCATTTACATCAATACATAGGATGAAAAAGAATTAAATCCATAAAGCAATCAGAGGAAAAGAAAGTATCCAAAAACCCTGGCATTCCCTTCGCCCAAAGAAACCATAGAAAGACTCTACAAAGAGCCAACCATAAAGTCTACTTTCACGCCACAAAAAAGGTGCCCCACCATTGTTGAAGCGAGAAAATCAAAATTAGGGATAGGCAGAGGAATGGACCCACGAAAAGTATAAGCAAAAGGCCAGTGATCAAATAGGTGACTAGAGTCTCGTTGATGTATAGCATTCACGGTTGAAGATTATTGGCCGTATTGACAACTCCAAAGCTAAGTTCCCAGTGAAAGATAAATCTTCTTGGGATGAGCAACTAGCCAAATAACTAAGTATGACTTATATAACAAAGGTTCATTTGTACCCAACAAAAAATATTGGAAGGACCAAGAGGCCAAGACCAATAATCATTATTAACTGAATTGAAGAATTAATGAGAGATTTGCCCATTCAACTGATTCAAGGCTCAACTCCCTGGCAATAGTAGAAGGAACCCATACATAAAAACTGTACTACTTGGCTGAGAACTGAGTCTAAAAAGACGACAGTATCAACAGCTCCACAACTCAACCAAGAATCAAGACAAAATGAACTTGGCAAACCATTACTAAGACAACAAGCATGGAACAGATTGGATTAGCTTGGATTAGCGTATGCCTACCTCCTTTTGAAATAGAAGGATATATCTCATCATAGAGGAATAGTCCCTACTAAGCACAAAAGCAACCTCCTAACCAACACCCTAAAGCACTGACGACTTCAAAGGGAACAGGCATACTGGCAACCCCAAAAGATGATCAAGATCCTCGACTACTAACGGCAACTTACACGCCACTGCTAATGTAGAACTATGATAGAATATGTGGTCTAGTATTCACATCTCTATAATGTTAAATTCCTCTATCCATTATAAGATCCTCAAACTGCGTTCAAGAGTGTTGCAGATTCTCATAAATATCAAAACTCGAGCAGCTTAGGCAACTATTTTCAGGGTAACAAGAGGAAACCAATAACTCAAGTCAGAGAGTATAAATTGAAAAGGATCCCTCACTTTCCTCAGTAAGGCAAGTGCATGACATCTTGCACGGCTCACCCTAACCACTAAAGCCTTGTGAAAATTCAAGAATGGTTATTGAATCCTCAGTTGATCTTCAGCAGGTTAATGATTTTAAGTTCACAGATGTGGGCTCAAGTATGGAAAGCAGGCAGTCAAATTTGGAAATTTGGAAACGAGAGAAGTACCTGAGAAGGATTTTTTTCTTAATGGGAGCATAACTTTTCATTGACATAATGAAAAGAGACTAATACTCAAGAAAAAAAAAAAAAAACCGTGAAATGAAAATGTGTATATATACGTACATACACATACTGAATTCCAACTAAGATAAAGAATAATAGAGTAATTGGCAAAATGTTTGGATTGGCAGCACCAGAAAGAAGCTCAAAGATGAGTAGAACCCAAACAATCATTCCATGGAAACAAATTATTTTGAAAGCTCCTCCGAAGGTAAATATTTTCTTATGGACATTTTGTTTGGAAGCAAATAACTTGACAGAAAGACACCAAAAACGAAGTCTAAACTAAAATCGGAGCCTCTTTCCTTCATAAATGTCCATTCAACCTTAACAGCTAAAATGATCCCTCGTTTTTAGTGTAATCAGAAATAGAGTTTCACTAATTTAAGCCAGCAAGAGTATGGAACAGTTTTTTTCATGATGGTTTTTAAAAGAAAACAAGTCAATAAGGGAGAATGCGATCAAATCCATTTTTTTAGCATTGTGGGAGAAATCAAATAATATTTAATGAGAAGAATGAAATTGGGAGGTGTATGATAAAGCTAGGATCATCTCAACCACCAGTTTAGAATGAGAATAAAAATAAGACTTCTCACACATTAAATTGAACATTTTCACGTTGACAAGAACACAGATCATCTGACGACTCAATTTCAACTGCCCAAATCTAGAACCATCCACATGTAACAGAGAAACACATCATTATAAAACGTTCCAGTCAAGCATTAGTTTAGCCAACCCAAGTTGGTCCGGTCTAATTACGTTATCAAGCAATCAGCGAATGTACTAAAAAATTACAATTACCAAAAGTTGGTGCCTGAGCCAACACAACATCAAAGACAGCTGGATAAAATTAAACTTTTTTGGCAGACTGAATCCTAACTCTGACAATAAGCTCATTTTCCATGCTTGGAGAGTATACAAGGATGTATAATTTAACCACCACCTGTATTTAGAGCTTGCAGTGGGGTGGGGCTACTTAAGCAGCAAAACAATATTTCTTCAGAAATTCGTGATTTAAGAAATATGTGCAAAAACATACAAAAAGTGAGTTCACAGTACCTGCATGATGAGCAGCATCCATATTCTTCTTTGGGCGTTTTAATGCCTCGTAACTTCTATTGAAGTCAACCTCTGGCTGGACATTACGCAATCGAGCACTAGCTCGAGTAACAGTTCCCATCTGCACAGCTGGGGCAGATGGAAACACAGTTCCCCCAAGTTCATCTGGCACGTTCAACGGGCCACCTTGGGCAGCTATATTGTCACAGAATGCAACCAGTGCGGGATCCATCTGTGTCAGCATTCCATGGACCTGTGGATAGGGACATCTATGCTGACAAAGCCACTCAACTTCAGAAAAAAACTCATGGAAAACAAACAAATGAACATACAGCGTCGCGGAGCTCGTAAGCTCTGCTAACAATCCTAGCACCATTGTAATCATCTCCATTATAAGCCTGAAACAAATACAAAGTATATTCTCATAAACAAATATAGGAAAGAAAAGCTCAGTAGAAATGAACCCCTTCCTTTCTTTCATGGGGTTGAGAAACACAAACACTGGTGCCATTAAAATGATTGAAGAACAAAAAAAAACCCAAGTCACAAACACACATAATGGGCACGGACACAAAGAAATCATAAGGAGAGACAAAGTTCTGGCATTTACAAGTCTGCTACTTCCTGTTTGTTAGACTTTTAAAAATGGAAGTCCTCATGTAATAGCAAAGGCGCACATGGCATTATTAGAGAGCAGAAGACCCCCAATTGAAATATTCAAGTTAATTTTTATTTGGACACTATATAATTTTGTAAATATTTCATTTTTTTTTTCACACATAATTGTAATAAATTTTTTTTTTTTTGTAATTTAGTTTAGAACTTCTATGTTACTACAAGTAGTACCTTCGCATTGGAAACAATAAGATCGACATCTTGAATAAATGCTGAACATGTAATATACTGTCCAGAGTCAACACGTTGAAGCAATGTAGCCATGTCCATTGGGTTCTGGACGACTGAGCGGTAATTGGGAGCATCCTCATCAAGAACAGGGTAATGGAAGACAGTAAACCTTTTATCATATAAAATCCTGCAAAGGAAATACAAAATCAATTTAAACAAAGAATGATGTATTTGAAATAAAATTAGAAAAATAAAAGAACATATGAACTGTTCGATCAAACCTTAAAATATGACAAACATTCAATTCCCTATTAATGAGATAGATGATTAAAAAGATTGGGAACACATTTATAACCCAATCAACCACCTCATCGATTGGAATTCAATCTCTCTTCCTGCGATGTATGGGTGCCTCAAAATTGGCTCTCTTTGTAGAAATTATTGCCCTCCTTATGAAATGGCTTTGGAAATTCTGCCACAAGTAAAACGCCCTTAGGAGATGAATTATTAGTGCTATTTATGGAGTTGTTAACATTGGGTGGAGCTCCAAAGTCTAGATTACAGGATGATATTATGAAGCGCAAGGTACAGTTTTTCAATTTTACTGATTTTGTAGTGAGTGATGGAAGGAATATCAGGTTTCTCAACTAAATCTACTTTCTTAAACCTAACAAAGAGGGCCTCTAAGGAACTTTTGGATTACCTTTTATGTAAAACTCTTTCCATTCTTCCATTTTCCAGGGAATCCATTCAAAATTGTATGCTATATTTCCCTGCTTCTGGGAAACTGACATTTGGGAGGCCACACACACAGTGCCTATGTCTCCCTCGCGCTACATTTCTCTCGAAAAGTATTATCGTTTTACTTTTAGTTATTTAATTCTTGAAGGAAGGATAAAAGCATAGGAATTACCTTGGTCACAAAAAATTTGAACCTGGGTTTGAGGAAGTGAGTGGCATTGACCTATGGTTTTGTGATGAAGGATAAAGGGGAATACGAGATTTGCCAGTCTCTGGATCCATGCCATATGAACTAAAACAATGTTTGTGTCAGCAGAAGGAGAGAGCGCCATGTGCTTAAGTCGATTCCGGTTCCTGGCTGCTGGAAAATTGAAGACCTACAGTCTATTCCCCATCTTTACAACCAATGAATGAGATGTTTGACGCAAGCCTGTAGGCATACTGACCATTTGAAGGTTCCACGCGGTGATAATATCAGCAACTGGCCATTTACATTATTTCGACCACGTTTAATAAAGAGGGCCTCTAAGTACACCTTTCCAATGGTGAATCTCATCTAGAAGCTTAAAATTCCAAAAAAGTAAAGGTTTTCCAATGGTCTCTTGCCTATAGAAGCTGAAATACTCATAAGAAGCTTCAATGGAAACTCCTAAACTGGTCCATGTCTCCCTCCATTTGTTGCCTGCATCTTAAACAGAGGATCACTTGTTTCTTCATTGTGAATTTACTGCTAAAGGGTGGACTGGCTTGTTCAATATTCTTGGTGTGGTTGGTTGTCTTCCTAAGAAGATTGACGATTGGTTGCTTGACCGGCTTGCTGGCATTTGCTTTGATGGAAGAGGGAAAATCTTCCGGAGATGTGCCACCCATTCTCTTCTCAGGTGCCTCTAAAAAGAAGGGAATAGTAGGATGTTTGAAGAGAAGTATGCCTGCTTTGATTCCATTTTAGCTTCTGTTCAGCATACAGCCTCTTGGTGGTGCACAAATTTCACCAAATTCATTCATAATTATAGCCTCTTTAAATTGGTTGCCCTTGCAGCCCAAAGGGGCATTTGGTCCTAAAATGAAATGTTGAGAACCTCATGTTGGAAAGATGGAGACCTCACAATATTTATAAGTTACATGGATTACTCCTCACATTACCAATTGGCTTAGAGATAGAACCCAGGTTGATCTCTAGAACTTTAAAATGTGTCTAATAGGTCCTTGAGCTTTCATATTTGTATTTGATCCCCACACTTTAACAAGTGTCTAATAGGTCCTTATTTCAACTGTGTCCAATAGGTCCTTGATATATCAATTTCGTGTCTAATAAATATTTGACCTATTTGACTGTTTTCAACTTATCTAAGCACAAAATTGAAAATTTAGGGTCCTACTAGACATAAAACTAAATATTATATCTAAGAGATCCATTAACATCAAAAAAAAAAAAAAAAAAAATTAAAAAAAAAAAAAAAAAATATAAAACAAAAAAAAAAAAAAAAAAAATTAAAAAAAAAAAAAAAAAATATAAAACAAAAAAAAAAAAAAAAAAAATTAAAAAAAAAAAAAAAAAATATAAAACAAAAAAAAAAAAAAAAAAAATTAAAAAAAAAAAAAAAAAATATAAAACAAAAAAAAAAAAAAAAAAAATTAAAAAAAAAAAAAAAAAATATAAAACAAAAAAAAAAAAAAAAAAAATTAAAAAAAAAAAAAAAAAATATAAAACAAAAAAAAAAAAAAAAAAAATTAAAAAAAAAAAAAAAAAATATAAAACAAAAAAAAAAAAAAAAAAAATTAAAAAAAAAAAAAAAAAATATAAAACAAAAAAAAAAAAAAAAAAAATTAAAAAAAAAAAAAAAAAATATAAAACAAAAAAAAAAAAAAAAAAAATTAAAAAAAAAAAAAAAAAATATAAAACAAAAAAAAAAAAAAAAAAAATTAAAAAAAAAAAAAAAAAATATAAAACAAAAAAAAAAAAAAAAAAAATTAAAAAAAAAAAAAAAAAATATAAAACAAAAAAAAAAAAAAAAAAAAAGGATGTCATAGATGTACTAAAACAAAATTGAAAGTTCAGACTTAGTAGACACTTTATAAACTTCAAAAACCTTTCAATGACTAAACTTGTAATTTAAAAACTTGTAATATAAACTTCAAAAACCTTTCAATGACTAAACTTGTAATTTAACCAATTTTTGAAGTCTGAGATTAGTACACCATAATGCAGCAAATAACTCAATAGTACATAATAAAATGACATTAAATTTAACAAGGATACAATGGTGCAAGTGAAGACCATCTCACCGGTTGCAAACATCTCTAAGACACATTCGTAAACGCCGAAGGGCATGCTGTTCAGCTTCTAACTTGGCTTTTAACTCAGAAACCTTTGGTCCACTGGCAACTACTGGAGCCTTGGGAAGCTCGGGAAGGGTTCCAGACACTTGCACTTTTTTATCCATGC
Organism: Citrullus colocynthis; assembly: GCA_031780015.1. Taxonomy (NCBI): domain Eukaryota; kingdom Viridiplantae; phylum Streptophyta; class Magnoliopsida; order Cucurbitales; family Cucurbitaceae; genus Citrullus; species Citrullus colocynthis. The sequence continues at coordinate 1,346,141 of QLSR01001495.1, forward strand.
CCTCCAGCAAAACCGAGGAAGCAGCCTCAATTAAATGGGTAAAAAACAATGACTTATCTTCACTGGACGGTGGACTGACTTGATAGCTGCTAATTAGAAAAAAAAAAAGGGAATAGAAGTAACATTAGAACAAAACAATATTATTAGCAGATATATTTTATTATTTTCTATTCTATACAAAAGATTATGACAAGGAAAACCATAAAAGCGGAATTGTACATCTCTTTAGTCAATCAACTTACCAAGTAACTTTTCCTTAATGAACCACTGTTATTAAAAAGAATATAGAAATATAGGTAATCAAAGAAAGTGAAGAACCAGAATGAAACCAAACAAAAAGAAAACTGGGAAAGAAGAATACAAAGAGATCAGTTAGAATGTACAAGATTCCAACACCTGCTAAGCACCCTCTACATCCTAAAATATCTTGCTATTATTTTTTAGCAATTCTACCAAAAACAGTAAAAAGAATTAAATAAATAAAGGAAGCATCCTCTATCATGAAATGGGGGGTAAAGGATAACCTTTTCTAACAGCATGAAACAATCAAAAGAAATAACATGAGAACACCTAGACAGATTGGATTCCAAAATTGATCAAATACCTAGACTGAGATATTTTTCCAAAACAATCAGAGTTTTTGTTTAGAAGCAACAAAATATCTGATTTTAAAATATATATCTAGACGTCAAATATGCATCATAAGATACGAAAACAATGTTTAATTTCATAGTAATGATTTCAGTCAAAGTAAATGAAGACATACATCCCGCGATCCGGAAAAATCATAGAAGCTTTCTCATCAACTTCAACAAGCGAGACTAAGGATGTTCCGAGCAGTAATATGGGTAGGTCAGAAGGTAGCTCCTCTAACAGAGTCAATAAAACAGCTCTCAACTGCTGATCTGCCTGAAAAGTCAACCATCAAAACCACCTCAGCATATTAAATGACGTTAGAACACTTGTAAACATTACAGAGTACAAAGTTTTTAATACTGACTAACGAATAAACAAAGAATATCTTGAATAACGAACTCACTGTCTCCCACCAACGATGAAACTGCGGTAGGTAGAGTATCGATGGAGTAGTCCTCCTTGCTTCACCAAATATATGTACCAATGCTTCCTCAGGTGTCTTTGCACTAGGATCAGAAAGCAGTGACGGAAGTCCCAGAGAATGAACAGGAAATTTCTCCAGTTCATGTAAGATCGCAGGGCCAAGGTGATCCTGTAAAACTAAAACAGTAAGTACATTTAGTTGGTCGGCTCCAAAGTGATCATAGAGAAATATCAGGAGGTTCCAAGATAATTACCAACCCAACGTCTTCACCACCACAAAGCAAAAGTCGTGGTCTACACACTAGTGGAATTGCAGATCCAAAAGAAAGTATGGACAGTTTGGCAAACTCAGATGATGCTGCTAATGGAAAGGCATCAGATAAGAAAATCATGGCTTTATGAAGATGTCTTTGCAAACATGGTGCAACTACAGAAGATAGCGGCCGAGAATGCACTACAGCACCTCGATGGGCAGCAGGAGTAATTGTGGACATTGCTTCAACAAAATGATACTTCTCAACCTTGACAGATTCAACATCTATTAGAAACTTGTCATCACTGGTGTAAACCTGAGGGTACTTTTGGCGGAAAGCTCGAATAGCAGCCTCAGTGCAGAGAGCCTTCAAATCAGCACCACAATAACCTACACAAGTAGCAGCAAGTTCTGATCGAAGCTCCTCTGAAGGAGGATTCTTCCACTTGCGCGTGTGAATGGTCAAGATCTCAGCACGTGCATCACATCCAGGCAATGGAAAGTTAAATTCACGATCAAAACGACCAGGGCGGCGTAGGGCTCCATCAATGGCATCAATCCGATTAGTAGCTCCAATCAATACAACCTGACCGCGAGAGTCTAGCCCATCCATCAAAGCAAGCAATGTGGAAACGATGGAATTATGAATTTGCTCCTGTTTGCTTGATCTAACTGGAGCAAGCCCATCAATTTCATCAAAGAATATTATAGAAGGCTGATTCCTTTGTGCTTCTTCAAAAAGTAGTTTCAATTGTCGCTCAGCCTCACCCACCCACTTGCTTAGAACATCAGCACCCTTCCGCATGTAGAAACTGACCTTTTGGCCAGCCTTTGATGCAGCACAGGCTAATGCTCTAGCAATTAATGTTTTCCCAGTACCTGGAGGCCCACATAACAGCACCCCTCTTGGTGGGGTTATATGATAACTTGCAAAGAAATCGGGATAAAGTAAAGGAAAGAATACCATCTCCTTCAAAGCATCTATATATTCTGACAAGCCACCAATGTCATCAAAGCTAACACTTTCATCAACTTGTACAGGTTGAATATCTGCCCCACCCTTAGAGCTTGGTCCAGCTGTTTGAATACCAGAAGTTAAACTCGAAAATGCATCACTTTGGTGACCCCAACCAGATGCTGCGATATTCAATCCCCAAGACGCAGTCCCATGCATGTCCAATCCTCCAAACAGCCAAGGTGGGCCAGATCTACTTCCACCTCGTGCCCATGGTATACCAGGAGCTTGGTCCAGCTCATCCACAAGAAGGGAATCATCAGAATCTTCAATCCTCGCCATACGACGTTTATGAACTCTTGATCCACCCCTCCTTACATCTCTTCCAACCTTTGTCCCCATTCCTTGATGTAATACTCTGCGAGGAGATCTTGGTCTTGGTTTACCTTCACCAATGGAGAGTCTACGAGCATCAGGACGGTTTCGAAGATCATATCGTCTACGTCCCTCTTGTTCTTCTTCACCTCCTTCATCATCACCATCTTCCTCACCCTCATCCTCAGGTTCAGGCTCACCCTCATCATCATTTTGAATATCATCCACATCATTATCCTCTATATCATTCCCATTCTCAATCTCATCTTGGCTTCCTTTATCTTCTGAGCTACCTTGTTCATCATCTGATTCTGAATTCAAGCGGTCTCTAGAAACTAATCGTGAATGACGCGGTCGTAATCCCTCACGCCTAGGAGTTGGTCTGTTCTCCATGTTTTTTTTATGCTTTGGAGAAGAAAAAACATTTTTATTCGAGTTATTAGCCCTCTGACTCCTCAGCATTTTATACTTGGGACTCTGCAACCAAAGTTATTAAGCTTCAGCATGTGTGGTAAATGAAGGTAATATTTCCATAATACATTTTGTAAATGAAGGTAATATTTCCATAATACATTTTGAAGCATCTAACCAACCAAAGTTAAGGTGAGGAAGAAAAAGAATTCTTGGAACAACACTAAATCTCACCATTAAGTCTTCATCTTCAGAATCTGTGTAACCGCTAAAATTTGTACGCCTCCTCTTCTGTCGTTGAGACCGCCGCAAATTTTTTTCAACTGGCTGCAAATACACACACGAGAATATAGAAGTCAGAGAAATGGTAGAGTTTAAAGGAGAAGAACTGAAGAGTAAAAGCTTGTAATCAATAACTCGAATGCATATATACATACATACATACATAGATACATATATACAGATATATATAAATTGAAGTTCAAAGTAGAATAAGAATGTTGAAGTACCTAACCCATCAGCTTAAGCTTTTGGGTTGGTTGGAGATTTAACAAAGTAATAGTGCTAAGAGTAAACCAAGAAATCGTGTAAAATTCAACCATAAAACACCTAAAATTAAGACAGAAATATCCAAGCCCAAGCCTGGCCACAAAAACATCCAAATCTAACCACCAAGATCAGACAAATATAGGATAGCAAAACTCAAAACCAAATATACAAGTCCAACAAAAAAGCATAATCCTTACACAAGAATGCCTCCAACAGCTAACCACAACGCACAAAAAGAAAAATGAAAACTTAATCAATTGAAGATAGCAGTTAGATGACACTAAAATTAAGGTTAAATTTTGAGCCGCTCAACTAAGTACATGGGAAAGGTAAGCCCACTCTTTTTATGAAAAACAATATCACGTTAATAGAAGACAAAAAACTAAAACTAAAAAGGGGTTCACCAAAGGATAATTAGAAGAAATAACTCCAATCATATAATTATGGCATGTCCACCCAAAATAGGTTCCATAAACAGGCTGAAATAAACCATCAACACTTAGGAAGACCCATGACAAATAGAAGAGCTCGAGGAGCTTATTCCAAGCCACCACAGCAAAAGAGCAGAAGAAGAACAAGTGTTGACTGTCTTCCCCATCCTTTATGCACAACACCCACCAAGAAGGAGCCCAAGACCAGTTTGGCATTCTTCTGTATCATCAGTTGTAGGTATTTATCCCTAAGGGATCATAGACTTCAAGATGAGGTTAACAAAGGGGCTGATGATATCTTCAGAGATTTCACTTAGCTTGCTGTCCCTGGACTTCACAGAATAATCACCCTTTTTTCAAGAGTCCATTTTTTCCTGTAACTAAAGCTGAAATTTGTGAGCCAACTAAGGAGGGCAGCCACTCCTGCCCTCAATCTCCTAATTGGTACCGTTCCTTCTAAATTTGAGGTCCCAGCCAACAGAAGAGAGTGACCAGCATGAAGAGCCACTGATCTTCCTAAAAAAAAAACCGTGACCCCTTTTCGAACTTCACATTTATACCGCTTATCAGCCTTTTTCCAGCATTTTGTTAATTGTATCCATCCAAATTCTCTTCCCAAATCCTTTATTTCTTAGAACCTTATCTAAAAACTCTTGATCCAATTGTTCGTTTGAAGATAACAAATATATAAAAGGGAAAAAGCATATGTCTCTCCAAGCAACCAAGAATATAAAAAAGGCTCTTCAGTCAGACTTCAATGTAAGAAATTATAAATACATCCAGCTATCAAATGTTCTTGTTGCTGTCTAGCCATATTTTTTAAATACTATTTCATTACAAAGAGTGTCCTATGTTATTACATCTAAACAGTTCCTATGTAGAAAAATCAAGAATCGTGTCCTAGAGAATAATTTTTAAACTAGTATTTATCCTCGCTATAATCAATGTCTTGCCCATAAGACCTTTTGAATTGATATAAGATATAAGATATAGTTCTCACAACAGCATTAGCAGTTGGCATGGGTTGCTTCTTTGGACGGAGCATCTTGGCAATTCTAGTAGCTGGGGTTCTTTTCTTGTTGGGTTTGAAGGTTGCAGAAGAACCATAATATACATATGGACGACCACATGATATTGGCCTCCTCCTTGGTCGAGCACTTGTGCGTAGTGGGCTGGAGACTGGTCCATCCCCCAAACCAGTTTGCTTTGGATACATGGGCGACGCAAGAGCTAGATTGGATTGATAAAACTCCCCGTGGGTGCTTCTGAAGACAACATCTGACAAGCAATTATCCTCATCAGTTTTCAGCCAATGACTAAGCAAATAAAACTAAATAAAATACCTTAGCCAACATGCATTTTCACAACAATAGTTGCATATATATTTGTAATCACATCCCATCAATGAAATTGTTTACTACCCCTAAAGGATAAACATCCATTTCCTTAATAATGAACTTTTCAGATATCCAACTAACATCATGATCAGAAACCAGTATGAAATATTAGATGAGAGATCAAGATTATCCATAGTTAAATTATGCTTCTCATCATGACATTGCCAATGTTACAAGGGTGACAAAAGCTTGATCACGATGGACAGAAAAGTTACCAAGACTCAAGGGCACAAATTATTTCACAAGACGCACGTTCCTAGATCCTAACCATTGTTTTGTCAACAATATACTGAACATAATAGCTATCTCTAGTCCCAAAAAAATGATAATGGCAACTTGATCATTGAATTGAATTACTCAACTATGACTACGAGCACCTGTATATGACACATTCTGCACAAATTCACAAGGTGCAAACCACATTACTTCCTTTTACGTACTTTCTTATAAAATTTCAGGGCCTTGCATGATCAACTCCTAAATACTAATTAACATACACCCTATCGCTCTCTCGCTACGAAAAGCATACATCCTAGGAAGAACAATCTAATCATGAGTGTAAAAACATCGAAAACAAAAGGGTAACACCTTCCACAACCCAAGTATTGGCCATGATTTATGCACAAGATAAGAGCAACCTCAAATAGCAGACATTAATAAGCAGTTGCATTGCATGTTAGAAAAACAAACCTGAGCTGCTTGTTGCCGCGCTCTGGCCTGGTGTAGCCCGAGAACGAAGGAATATCCCAGGCTTCAACAATCAAGGCAGTTCTGATCAAAATATCACGAAAAAACAAGCATTCCCAGAGCTGAAAAAAAGAAGAATTGAAATAGGGGGAAGAAGAAAGGGAAGAGGAGGAGGAGAAGGAAGAAGATACTGAAGGCGAGTGGTTGTGAGAGATTTCAATAGGTGTAAAATTGCATTTGAGTGAGGAAACTTTGGTAGGATGAGAAAGACGACGAAGACTGGGGAAGAAGGAAGATCGAACCTCTAGAAAAAACAGAATTTTCTCTACGGGGAAGACGGAAAAGAGAGTGCATGGCCTCAGCTAGGGCTTTCGTGGGCCGTCGATTTCTAGGGCCTTTAATGGGCCGTCGATGAATTTGTATCGGATCCTACCGTTGATACGACCCGACCCAATTCCCTTCGAATATGCTTTTTGAATGGAACTGTTCTTTTCTTTCCTATTCCTCTATTTTTCCTTAAACAAATCATCAACAACATTAATTCCTACCAATCGGTAGAACAAAATGTTTTACATCATGCTTACAACTCAATACTAACCAATTAAGAAAATTACAAAACTAATTTTACTTAACTCTAAATAAACCACGTGCAAGCATATGATCAGAAGAATTTCATTCTCTTCTCATGAAATGAATTGCACAAGATATGAAAGATAAGGACATCTACCAAATATCTTCCACGAAACCACAAACCTCCAAAAAAAAAAAAGTTTTAATTCTCTTATTGATTATATCAACAAGAGTCTCACAATCTGACAAAATTGTGATGAGGCCCAAGCCCACTCGATCAACAATTTTCAATCCTTCTAAGATCCCAACTGCTTCGACACTAATAAGAGAGAGACATGATGGGCGAAAACCATATTTGGCCACCTCAACCTTGTTGGATATATATATATTGAAAGAAAGTGAAAGTTTGGTGAAATTTTGAAACATAAAAATGGATTTAATTGTATATATTAAATCCATTATTTAGAAACTTTCAAACTGGATTGAAACTTCAAATTAAAATAATGTTTCATGTACAAATTTGACATGTATGACAGTTAAATTTGTTTTGTCAAGTAACACCTAAATTGAGTTCAATTTAACAAATGTTTCAATTTTTGTATGTATTTGATTTTATTTTGTATTTTGGAGAGTGACTACGTTGTTAACCTGTAAATAGCAACTTGTTTCTTCATTTGTAGAATCTCACTTCAAATTGAAGAATTCTCTCCTGTCTTTCTTTCTTTTAGTCTTGAGATGAGTTGAGAGTAAGTATCCATGAGTTCTGTGATATTCGAGTAGTTCAAGGTTGCAGTTCTACTAGAGTTAGTCGTTGTATCTTGCTACGACGATCGTTGTAGTCTGCTTACATCCGGTGCAAAGCAAATAATTGTCTTCAGGGCAGTGCTTATCATAAGTGTGTCTTGACTACCTATTGACGTCTCCACAATATCTTGAGTTTGCTAGTGTATTCAATTCAAATAATCATTTTCCCCCTAACAAACCTTACCCTTCTAGCTAACAATCATACAATCAAAGCCCATTACATCCCCCTTTTTGACAAGATGCATGAACGAAAATGACAAAACCTCCCGACAAACCAAACGGGCTAAGCATAAGACTCCTGTTAGTTATAATGAGTTAATTAGACACAGCCTTAACAAAAGCCTGTAAATACTTAATAATCCAATCACACCAAAAGATAATCGATGATAAGACCTCACCATGAGAGACTTTATTCGGGTCCCCCCCAAATAGACCAAGCATTCACACAAGCCAAAGTACACTCTTCTTTGGACAGCTGTGAAAACCAATCCACCCAGCTCTTGTTATTTAAAGAGTTGAAATTGAAGGATTTCCATCTAGGCAAAATACCCCTCCACACAGATTGAGCCCTCGAGCATATGAATAACACATGTTCAGTCGATTCCCCCATAATACCACAAACAAGACAAAAGGGAGAAACACCTAACTTACGATGCCAAAGATTGCACATGGTAGGAAGAAAATTATGAAAAGCACGTCGAATAAAATGTTTCACCTTAGCGGGAATAACCGCCTCCAAACTTTCTTCCACCAACCTTGCCACTCGTCCTCACATGAGCTAGAAAGATTACACACCAAAGATCTCGTTATGTGGTAACCACCTTTAACTATATAACTCCTTTACTTATTAAAATGTCAGACCTTACGATTAGCCTCATCAGAAGGACGAACTTGAATATTCAAAATAATGTCTTAGTCCACAGGGTAAAACATACTTTTAACCTTATTCTCATCCCATGAGCCACTATCAATCAACAATGAAGACACTCTTACTTTAGATGTCCCAAAATTCAACGTCGCTGGTTCGAAAGACGTTGGTCTAGGGGTCCAAGGATCCTAAAAAATTCTCATATTTCTTCTAGAACTAACCTCCTATCTAATGCCCAACTTCAATAATTCCACACCCCAAATAAAGCCTTTCTAGAAATAAGAGCTATTTTTAGTCAAGGTTGCTTCTAGAACCTCCGAATTAGGAAAATAACGCACTTTCAGGACTAAAGCAGTTAGAGAATTCTTATTGCATTACTCCCTCCAAACCAATTTGGTAAGTAATGCCTGATTAAAAGTGGCCAAATCTCTGAAATTCAAATTGCCATTTTCACAGGATTGACAAAGTTTATCCAAGGATGCCCAATGAATCTTTTTAGACTTAGGATTTGACTGCCACCAAAACTTAGCCACCATTCTCATCAGATCCTTATTGAAGCCAATCGGTAGTCGAAAACAACCCATATGATAAGATGGAATCACTTGCACTACACTCTTAATCATAATTCTACCTCTCCCCCCCCCCCCCCCAAGAGAAAAATTGCTCCTTCCAATTTTGAAGAGACTTCCAAACTCTTTCTTTGACATGTCAAAGGTCCCAACTCTTCTTCCTAGAGAAAGAGGAATGCAACCCCAAATAGATGCACAAGGAATCAGCCAATTTAAACTTAAGGATCACTTGTAAGAAACTACATCGATCCTTATTCACATTGGGAGAAAATATCATACTAGATTGCTCTCATTCACACTCTGACCAGAAGCAGCCTTATAACAAATCAATAATTGTTTTGACAACCAAAATTCTTCGACAGGTGCTTTCAAGAAAAAGAGACAATCATCAGGGGAAAAAAAAAAACAAATGTGAGATGGGAGAACATACCTTTGAGACTCTCACTCTAGAAAGAACACCTTGTCTCATTGTCTAATTTAATAACGATAAAAGTGTTGGGACTGGTGTCCTAAATCTCTTGGGGTCTCATAGTTTGTAAAGTTGTAAATACATTTTATTTATTCAATAAAATAATGAGTTATTTTGTTTGTCTTTTGCATTAACTCGATCCAATAAACTAAGATTCATGGTTATTTTATGTAAACTTAAACATGTGTGTGGTTGACATACGAGGATGGATTGTGTTTAAGTAATAACCAAAAGTTTGTAGTATAGGGATAAGATTGGGTGTCTTATCCTAGAAACACTACGGATACGACCCAATTTGTAATTGTTAGAAGAGTTGTAAAATGTTACAAACGATTTGATCCTAATAATTCATGTGGAGACATGTGAGTGGGGGTATCTGATAAGGGCTTGAAAAGTGCTTTCTATTCTCTCAAATTAAGGGAGTTTATATTAGATTTCACCTGTTTGCTAGTGGTTTTCAGGTTAAAATAAGGAAAATCAGAAGAAAAGACCAAAAAATCAAAACTGAGCAAGAATAGAGTGAAAAAGAGATGAAAAACTTAATATTGCAAAAATTGGGACAACATCGCAGCGCTAAAACCCGAGAGCATGTCTGCGCATCACAGCCGTAGCGTCGCAGCGCCAGTTTCCATAAATGAAAAATAATGTATTTTTGGTAAGTTTTTGGGCGGCCAACTCTATAAATTCGGGGGTTTCCAGCAGCCTTAATCATCAATCAAAGCATGAAATTACAGACCAAAAGAGCCACAAGAAGGAGAGAATTGAGTGAGAGTTCATAAAAAAGTTCAAAGAGTGAGTTAGTTGCAAGGAAGAGGAAACGAGTTCAAGAGAGTCGTAGTGCCATTCGAGTTCAATGTGAGAGCCAAGGAAATTGTGACGGTGCTACCTCAATCAAGAGCCCCTTTTCAGTAGAGTTTCTCTTTCTTTACACCCTTTCTTTGTTTATATTGTTTGAACATGTTGCTTCAAGCTATGAGTGGCTAAATTCTTTAGTTTTAGGGTTTTGATGAATTGTTTATGAATTCATGTTGATATTGTAGAATTTCATGATTTTGTTTGAATGATTATGCTTTTCATTGTTATTATGTTTAATTCTTGTGGATTGACTACCTTCACATGTTAGGTTAGATGTATGATTGAGAGATTGTATGTTTAACTTGATCTATAACAATGAATTGCTATTAATCTATCACAAGAGTAGTTAGGTTGGCAATAAAAGTTGTTAAAGACTATTCTTAATGCTATGTAATTTGTATTGGTTTCAAGAGATTAGTGCTCAATCGAGTTGCATGAGAAAATGTTGTTTTGGGAGAAAATAACTTGGAATTAAGTTTCTAGACTTAGGCATATGAACTACAATAAAATCCATGAATTCTATAATATTGCATGAGAAAAGGTTGTTTTGGGAGAAAATAACTTGGAATTAAGTTTCTAGACTTAAGCATATGAATTACAATAAAATCCATGAATTCTATAATATTGAATGATGAAATAAACAGGAATTTATTACCCTAGAACTCTCTTTGGCTCTTGTGTTTCCCACCTTATTATTTTTCTTATTTAGTTTGTATTTTCCATAAATCACAAATTCAATTTCAATCCTCACACAAAATTGATTCAACTCTAGAATAGCTAAGTAACTTTAACCTTCGAAATTGGATCTCCAGTGGAACGACTTCAGACTTTACCGTCTTATATTGTAAGTTGACCCGTACACTTGCGGTTAACACTTAAAGTAGCGCAATCAAGTTTTTGGTGTCGTTGCCGTGGATCCAAAGAACGGTTTTTGTCATTTAATATTCATTAGAATTGATATATCTTAATTTGAGGTGTATATTATTTGGTTGATTATTTATTTATTTATTTATATTTTATTGTATTTTATAGTTTTTCTTTTTTATTTTATTTTATTTTATTTTATTTTATTTTGTTGGTTTATGCCTTGTGATAATACTAACCTCCTCCCTCTTGATCCCAAGGTTGATGGAACCGAGTTGAAACAAGGAGATAATGAGACGGTCAACTATGTTGATAGAAGACATTATAGAGGCCATTAACAACAACAACTTCCAACTCATTACCATCCTAACTTGAGGAACCATGAAAACTTTTCTTATGCTAACAATAGGAATGTTTTGTAAGGTCCTCCTGAGTTTATCCAATGTAGGTCCATCACACACTGAAAAAAAGTCCAACTTAGAAGACTTGATGGTGAAGTTCATAAAAAAGTCAAAAGGAAGGACCACCGCATTGGAAAGCACCGTACAAAATCATGGTAAAGCCATTCACAACATTGAGGTACAAATAAGCCGAATCGCCACTTTACTCCAAACAATGCAAAAGGACAAATTTCCTAGTTGTCCCGAGAGAAATCCAAAGGAGGAGTGCAAGGCCATGACTTTGAGGAGTGGGAAAAAGTTGTCCACTCTCTTGATCAATGATGAGAATGATGAGCAAGAGGTAGACCATCCAAGAGCCTATCTTAGAAGATGAACCAAAGGAGGTCTTAGAAAAAGAGGTAAAGGTAAAAGAGTCAACATCTTCAAGTAAGTCATCTAACCCTCTACCTTTTGTGCCTAATACTTTGCCATATCCTCAACGTTTGAAAAAGAAAGAAATAGGACTCCCAATTTGCTAAATTTCTAGAGTTGTTTAAAAAGCTTCACATTAACATCCCATTTGCTGAGGCATTAGAGAAAATGCCCAACTACGCTAAATTCATGAAAGATGTCTTGTCTAAAAAGAAAAAGTTTGGGCAATATGAGATGATTAGCATGACTAAGGAATGCAGTGTTGTGGTACAGAAGAAGCTACCACAAAAGTTGAAAGATCCAGGGAGTTTTACTATACCTTGCACTATTGGTTCTTTAAATGTTACTAGAGCTCTTTGTGATCTTGGTGCTTCTATTAATTTGATGTCTTTATCTGTCTATAGGAAGCTTAACATTGGAGAGGTGCAACCTACCACCATCACTTTGCAACTTACTGATAGATCTTTAGCCTATCCTAGAGGTATTGTCGAAGATGTATTAGTTAAAGTTAACAAATTTATCTTTCCTACAGATTTTGTAGTATTGGACATGGAGGAAGACTCTGAGATTTCTATCATACTTGGGAGGCCATTCCCAGCAACTGGAGAGGCTACATAGATGTCCAACAAGGGAAGTTGACTCTAAGGGTAAATGATGAGAATGTTGTATTTAATATTTATAAATCCTTGAGTCATCATGATGAGAGTAGTACTTGCCATGCTATAGACATAATTGATCACACTATTTCTAAACATGTAGAGGTTATGTTGGCTAGTGATCATCTAGAACAAAGCATAATGAATGAGAATGAAGATACTATTTTTTATGAAATAGCCTTTTATGCTAAGTGGTTAGATAGCATGTCAATATGCATTAAAATGTATAAACCTATGCCTCTAACTCCTTGCATGTTGTAAATGATATTGAGAAACCTATGCTTAAATTAAAGGTGTTACCTCCTCACTTGAAATATGCATTCTTAGATGGTTTATCTTCTTTTCTTGTTATAATATCTTCTGATCTTAATTCTGTGGAAGAAGAAAAATTGTTGAGAGTATTAAGGGATCATAAGTCCGCCATTGGTTGGTCTATTGAGGACCTTAAAGGTATTAGTCCATCGGTCTGTATGCACAGAATCTTGATGGAAGATACCTTTAACCCATCAGTAGAGCACCAAAGGAGACTTAATCTTGTCATGAAGGAGGTAGTTAAGAAAGAAGTGCTCAAGCTTTTGAATGTAGGAATCATATATGCCATATCTAACAGTTCATGGGTAAGCCATGTTCAAGTGGTACCTAAGAAAGGTGGTATGACTGTGGTTAATAATGAAAAAGATGAGATGATAGCCACTAGAACTGTGACAGGATGGCGTGTATGCATTGATTATAGGAAGTTGAATAAGGCTACTAGGAAAGATCATTTTCCTCTTTCTTTTGTAGATCAAATGCTTGATAGACTTGCAGGATATTCTCACTACTGCTTCCTAGATGGATATTCAGGTTATAATCAAATTTGTCATTGCTCCTGAGGATCAAGAAAACACAACATTTACGTGTCCCTATGGGACATTCGCTTTTAGGAGAATGTCATTTGGTTTGTGTAATGCCCCTGCTACTTTTCAATGTTGTATGATGTCTATTTTTCAGGGACTCATTGAAGACATAATGGAGGTTTTATGGATGATTTTTCTGTATTTGGGTTTTCATTTGATTCTTGTCTTGCTAATCTCACTTGTGTTTTGCAGAGGTGCCAAGATGCTAACCTTGTTTTAAATTGGGAGAAGTGTCACTTCATGGTGAAGGAAGGCATCGTCCTGGGGCACAAAGTCTCTCAAAAGAGATTGGAGGTGGATAGGGCTAAAATAATTGCCATTGAACAATTGTCACCTCCCAACAATGTGAAGGGAGTCAGAAGCTTCCTAGGGCATGTCAGGTTTTACAAGAGATTTATTAAAGATTTTTCTAAAATTGCTAAACCCTTGAGTAATTTGCTAGAAAAGGAAGCCAAGTTTATCTTTGATGATGCATGTCTACTAGCTTTTAATACTCGAAGGAAAGATTGATTTCTACACCCATTATTGTTGCACCATAATTGAGTCAATCTTTTGAGATCATGTATGACGCTAGTGATTATGCTTTAGGAGCTGTTTTAGGCCAATGTAGGGATAATATGTTTAGGGCAATTTACTATGCTAGTAGGACTCTTGATAGTACTCAGCAGAAATATACTACTATTGAAAAAGAACTGCTAGCTGTTGTGTTTGCCCTTGATAAATTTAGATTATATTTGCTTAGCTCTAAAATAGTGGTGCATATTGACCATGCTGCTTTGAGGTATTTGTTTGATAAGAAAGATTCCAAACCTAGGCTAATACGGTGGATCTTATTATTACAGGAATTGGACTTAGAAATCTAAGATAGGAAAGGATGTAAAAATGTGGTTGCAGACCACCTGTCTAGGATTGAGAATGGGGATGCTAACTTATGCCCCCCAATTGTTGAGATGTTCCCTGATGAACAACTATATCAGGTAAAAGATAGTTTGCCTTGGTTTGCTGACATAGTTAACTATCTTGTAGGAGGACATCTGCCACCTGACATGAACTTTGAACAAAAGAAGAGATTCTTGCATAATGTTAAGTCTTACCATTGGGAGAACCCACTTCTCTACAAGGTTTGTGCTGACAATATGATAAGGAAGTGTATACCTCAAGAGGAAGTGGTAAATATTTTAAACTCATGTCATGCCTCCCCTTATGGAGGTCATTTTGGACGCATAGAATTGCATCCAAGGTACTTTAGTTAGGATTTTATTGGCCCTCCCTTTTTTAGAGACTGTTATACCTTTGTTAAATCATGTGATAAGTGCCAACTTACTAGCAATATCTCTATACACATGAGCTCCCACTGAAACCTATCTTGGAAGTAGAGCTCTTTGATGTTTGGGGTATTGACTTTATAAGGCCTTTTCCTATTTCTTCTGATGGCTACCTATATATTCCTAGTTGTAGTAGATTGTGTATCTAAGTGGATAAAAGCCATAGCTACTAGGACCAATGATGCTCGCACAGTTTAAAATTCTTGCATAAAAACATCTTCACACGTTTTGGTACACCTAGAGCTATTATTAGTGATGAGGGCTCATACTTTTGTAATAAATTATTTGAATCCATGATGCAAAAATATAATGCTAATCATAAAATTGCTACAGCTTATCATCCTCAAACTAATAGTCTTGTTGAGTTATCTAATAGGGAAATCAAGCAGGTGCTGGAAAAGATGGTTAAGACCAATAGGAAGGATTGGGCTCTTAAGCTTGATGATGCACTATGGGCTTACTGCACAACTTTCCAAACTCTAATTGGTACGTCACCATACAGGTTGGTGTTTGAAAAAGCTTGTCATTTACCGGTAGAGCCCGAGCATAGAGCTTATTGAGCCATTAAGAAGCTGAACGTGGACTTCGAGAAGGCCGATGAGAAACGCCTCTTGAAACTCAATGAGATGGAAGAGTTTCGTGCTCAAGCTTATGAGAATGCCAAACTCTATAAGGAGCACACGGCTAGATGGCATGACTAGAAGAGCACCCCACGGACCTTTCTTCCTGGACAAAGGGTATTACTTTTCAATTCACATTTACGTTTGTTTCCAGGAAAGCTTAGGACATGATGGTCGAGACCCTTTATCATTGTCAAGGTGACCCACACGGAGCCGTGGAATTGCAAAGCAATGATGGAACAACCTTCAAATTGGATGGCCAATGATTGAAGTACTATATCGGTGATGAAGAACGCCAAATTGAGAACCTTGCTTTCATTGCATGATCCATTGGTTCAATCTAGCTAGAAGACGTTAAACCAAGCGCTTGTTGAGAGGCAACCAAATTTTATTGCTTTCTTTACTTTTCTTTTTATTTTCTTTTCAATAAATCTTTGAGTCACTCATATGCTCTATCTCTCAGGATCTTGGTTTATCACACAAAGTACTCCTTACACTAAGCCTGTTTGGTGGCTTCCCGCTTGCTCTTAGGCTTGTTCTTTTTTTGTTAGATGCTCTTATGCATTGGGGACAATGCATGATTCTAAGTTTGGGGTGGGAGGTGTCACTCGTACTTTTGTGTGTTTTCTTATCCTGCTATGCATGTTTGTGAAGTTTTAATGATCATATGCATTTAATTTTGAAAAATTTTGAAAATTTTAGAGCTTTTAAAGTTAATGGGAATGTTGTTTTTTGTTGTGTGCCTTAATGTTGATTGCCCATGATGAGATTTGAATTTGCATGATAGATGACTTATTGTGGAAATAGAATAGCATTATCTTGAGTTAAATTCATTTAAGTCCCTCTTAAAATCTCTCATATTCTTGAGCACGTAGCCACTTTAATTTAGAATCTTTAATTGAAAAAAAGATTAAGTTTGGGTGTATTTGGTTGTCACTCCGAAAGGCCTCACTGGTTAGAGAGTGAAAATGCATGTTAGTTTGTAATCTTAGACTAAGGAAAAAGAAAAGAGTATACATGGATTTGAAAAAAAAAAGGGAAGAAGTGTACACAAAAATGTATGAGCTTTATTTGCCTATCTTTTTAAATGTTAAACTTGTAATGATCAGTATGCATGGATGGGGGTAAAAAGAGCTGCCTTTGCTGTGATCAATAAGGACGCCTGAGAATTGACTAGGTAGAGTCTCTACAATGAATGTGTAAAAACTAGTGCCCCTAGGTAAAAGAATGCAAGTTTAGGGCCCATGAAAAAATATATGATTGAAAGGCACCTTAGTGGACATATTACTCACTTGAAATGTATGAATGCTTGAAGATTGGTGCATGACTAGATTAGGGGGAAAACTAAAGAAGCTCTTTTAAGTTCTAATTTGAGTTCTAGCATTTTAAATGGAAAGAGGCTTGCACACACACACACATAGGAGGTAGCAAGATTTTGATGGATAAATGAGCATGCAACGAAAGTTAATTTGATCAATTTTCACTCTAAGATGCTCAATTTAGAGGATTAAACATGCAATTAAGAAGAAAAACCAAAGTTTCAAGAACACTTACCTTTGAAGCTCCAAATTCTCCTTCAATTCTTGATGAATTTCAGCACCACTTGGTTGTAGACCACCACACGAGTCTTCTCTACTACTCTCTAGGCTTAGATTGGATGGTGGGATCCAAATTTGTGGTGAATTTGAGAAACAATGAAGGTTTGGAAGAAGATGAACAACGGATGGAATTTTGCAAAATTAACCCTTAATTTCACAAAATTCTTAACCATTTTTATGTCAAAATCATCTCTATTTATTAAAAAATAACATGCAATCCAATTGAATCAAAATTTGACAACACAAAATGGTTAATTTGTTGGTTAATTGTGAAGAAGACAACCAAGCTCCTAGCTCAGTTAGTGGGAAATTCAATCTTCGAAAATCAATTTTAAAATCAATTTTCAATGAATTTCCAAAAATTGAATTAAAATTGATTTTTAATTTTAAAAAATCATTAAATAATTAAATAAAATAATTCAATATTTAATTAATTAAATATTATTTTAATATTAAATAATAAAATATTATTTTAATTTTAAATAATAATATATTATTATTTTTCCCACTTGTCCCGATTTTTCTAAAAAACCGATATGAATCCCTATTCATATGATTAATATTTAAATCATATTTACATATTATAATTAACTCTATTTGTACATTTAATTCGCAATTAAACGTCGATATATCGTATATATCTGACTTTCATTCCTTAAGCCAAGATTTGAACGGTTCAAACTTATTCACCACATTATCTAAGATTTTAATCCATTTATGAGCTAGTAGAGGGATCTAATGGACCTACAGATCATGAGCTCCAACGATCCGAGATTAACTGACCAAACTCTTTAACCTAGTTAACCAACATTAATTAACTAACGGGACACTCCACTAAAGCCCGTAGTTGCACTCTCCTCACTGTAGATATTTTGCCCATTTGATATAACCGTCATTGTTGCATTTGACATGCTAAAGTGCCAAAAACTTGTTGTGCCTTTATCTTTATTATTAAGCTTTCTACTATGCATTTAACATATTATGCGTTTAACATGCTTAATACTATGCGTTTCTAGTCTATCAAGTTTTCCTATTCTTAACCCAAGTATAAGCAAAGAAATAGGTTTACTCAGTGAGTCCAAGGTCGAACACAGGGATTATGCTGATTCTAAAATTCGTTGGATTAATTGAGTTGGAGTGGTAACAAAAAATATTTAACAAGGGACGCGTCTAACTAAAGAAAGCGATAACATGTACACTAGATTAAAAGGTGGTGGATGGTAAGGTATGTGACACAACAAGTTCAGCTAAGTGGATTAAATGAATGGATAAAAATAGGTTCGGGTTGGTTAACATCTAAAATTAGAAACGCATAGTGATAGTCTATTCATATTTGCGATTCTTCTCCCGGTTGTCAGCCGCTATTCGTTATATGTCTATACCGCATATGAGAGTGTTAAGTACCAAGGTTATTCCTATGTCTAGGTAATACTTCTTAGCCTTGTCAATTGAGTTCCATAATCACTTACTCTCTCGAGCAGTCTGATTATTACTACTTTTATCGATTAGCTAGATGGACATAAGCATCAGATTAAGATTACAATTGACAAGATGCAATAGTTACACTAGGGTTC
This sequence comes from Citrullus colocynthis, assembly GCA_031780015.1. Lineage (NCBI taxonomy): Eukaryota > Viridiplantae > Streptophyta > Magnoliopsida > Cucurbitales > Cucurbitaceae > Citrullus > Citrullus colocynthis. The sequence continues at coordinate 1,364,738 of QLSR01001495.1, forward strand.
TTATTTAGATGCTAACTCAACCCGTGACCCTTAAAAGATTAGCTACTCATGGATTCAAAGTAATAAGCGGAAAGTGTAGAGAAATGGATAGACATGGAAGAATTGTAGATTAATGAACGAAATACAATCTTAGACAGTTCAATGTCTTGATAACAAATCTAAAGTCAAAGCTAGAAAAAGATAGAAAGCAGGAAAGGCGTTTCAATGTCTTGAGTTGCTGGAATGGAAGCGTGAAGTTTTGTTGTGAAGTGGTCAGGCGGAAGGAAGACTCTTCTCTCTCGAGCTATTCGTCTCCTGTTGTCTTCTGGAGAGAACTCTGCTGTCACTTAGGAATTCTTCCGAGAATCAACAACCCTTTTTCAGCTTACAGGTCTACCTTTTTATAGAGGTTGCGTTCTTAATCAGTGGCAAATCTGCGTGATTGGAGGCGCAATTGATGTCGTGCGTCTATCTCGCCTAATTGCTTAATTCTCGGTTCAATTTAGATCCACCACTTTAGCCGCAGATCATGTATGTCAATCTTTCTGACAATCTCTCAAGATTCTGATATGATTTTCCGCTGCCTTGCATTTCTGGTCGTTATGTGTCTATGGAGAACTTGGGTTCATGCATACACTTATGTCGACGCATCCATATGTTACTAACGTATCATCCTACGTTGAGCGGTTGTCAGCGCATCCACAGGTTGCTTGCGTTCCTACGTTAAAACATGAGTTTTAGGCTTAGAAATCTTCAAAACAATTATCTTCATCAATTAACAAGAGTAGAACGCATAGGAAGATTTATCAATAGAATTCAACACAAACTACCGCATGATTCTCTATTTAATCTCTATTTTTCTAAGAGAAATGTTGTAATAACTTGTATTTTCTACAAGTTATCAGTCATCGATAAGTCAATCCTTCACAGGTTGTTCATAACTTCAACTAGGTCAAATACTGATTTACCTCTGAGTTACATCTTTTCTCTTTAAGTACCATTGTCCCTTTAATGAACAATTGATTTAGGATCTAATCACTAAATCCATTCCCTCTCGGGCCAGTGAGAGGATGAGGCCCCTTGTACAAGTCATGGGAATAACACTTAAGAGAACAACCTCTCTACAATCCCTAAGTTGGGTAGGAGTGAATTCCGCATTGCAAATTCTATGTCCCCAACTATCTACCCGGTCTTATCCCTGAAATGGGAGAAATGTTGAGCAGCGCTATTGAGCTTACTCTCACCTATGCAGATCAAGGGATAATTTTGAATAAACAGAAGTTCATAGATAGCTCAAGATTCAGATCAAGTTATCTAGGTCATCGATAAGTGAAATTAATCAGTATTAATCGTAAAGGGTGTTACGTAACAGTGATTATTTCAAGGTCAATCTTACACAATCTCATTATATAGAATACCCTCGCTCACATATCTGTACATGAACAAATTAGGTTCACTTCATTTATGACACCTTACAACATTTGTAACAATCATGAAGTGGGTCGTATTCAATAGTGTCTCCAGGAAGAGGTACTCAACCTGATCCATGTACTATACACTATTGAGGCTACTTACTCGAACTTGATCCTATTTATGTCTCCACATAAAGTCCAGGTACTCATGACAGTAGCCAAGGGTTCGTAGTTTAATTAGATTAGTTAATAAATAATTAATTCACTTGAATAACTTCATATGTACTAAAATTCACTTATTTACAAAAACTACGAGTTTTAGGACATACAACCCAACAGATTTGGCGTTGAATGATTATAAGGATATAGATATGCTTGCATGTTTCTACTTAAGCTCTAAATGTTATTCTCTGAGACATGAGTCAATTGCACACTTTTTCACCTAAACTCCCTATTATTTGATTCTATTCTTTGCTCCGGACTAGCAAATCTTTAAGTTTGGAGTGGTGATAAGCACTTGAAAAGTTCTTTCTATTCTCTCAAATTAAGGGAGTTTATATTAGATTTCACCTATTTGCTAGTGGTTTTTAGGTTAAAATGAGGAAAATCAGAAGAAAAGACCAAAAGATCAAAACCGAGCAAGAATACAGCAAAAAAGAGATGAAAAACTTAATACTGCAAAAATTGGGACAGCATCGCGGTACAAAAACCCAAGAGCATGTCTGTGCATCACAGCCGCAGCGCCGCTGCACTCTCTTTCCATATTCGGCAGCACTGCGACACCAATTTCCATAGATAAAACATAATGTATTTTTGGTAAGTTTTTGGACGGTCAACTCTATAAATTTGGGGGTTTCCAGTAGCTCTAATCATCAATCAAAGCACGAAATTACAAACCAAAAGAGTCATAAGAAGAAGAAAATTGAGTGAAAGTTCATAAAAAAGTTCAAAGAGTGAGTTAGTTACAAGGAAGAGGAAAAGAGTTCAAGAGAGTCGTGGTATCGTTCAAGTTCTGGCGTGAGAGCTAAGGAGATTGTGACGGTGCTACCTCAATCAAGAGCCCCTTTTCAGTAGAGTTTCCCTTTCTTTACACTCTTTCTTCGTTTATATTGTTTGAACATGTTGCTTCAAGCTATGAGTGGCTAAACTCTTTAGTGTTAGGGTTTTGGTGAATTGTTTATGAATTCATGTTGATATTGTAGACTTTCACGAAATTACAGACCAAAAGAGTCACAAGAAGAAGAGAATTGAGTGAGAGTTCATAAAAAAGTTCAAAGAGTGAGTTAATTGCAAGGAAGAGGAAAAGAGTTCAAGAGAGTTGTGGTATCGTTTAAGTTCTGGCGTGAGAGCCAAGGAGATTGTGACGGTGCTACCTCAATCAAGAGCCCCTTTGTAGTAGAGTTTCCCTTTCTTTACACTCTTTCTTTGTTTATATTGTTTGAACATGTTGCTTCAGGCTATGAGTGGCTAAACTCTTTAGTGTTAGGGTTGGATGAATTGTTTATGAATTCATGTTGATATTGTAGATTTTCATGATTTTGTTGGAATGATTATGCTTTTCATTGTTATTGTGTTTAATTCTTGTGGATTAACTACATTATATTAGGTTAGATGTATGATTGAGAGATTGTATGTTTAACTTGATTTATTACAATGAATTGTTGTTAATCTATCACAAGAGTAGTTAAGTTGGCAATAAAAGTTGTTAAAGACTATTCTTAATGTCATGTAATTTGTATGGTTTCAAGAGATTAGTAATCAATCGAGTTGCATGAGACAAGGTTGTTTTTTAGAGAAAATAACTTAGAATTAAGTTTCTAGACTTAGGCATATGAATTACAATAAAATCCATGAATTCTATAATATTGCATGATGAAATAAACAAGGATTCATTACCCTAGAACTCTTTTTGACTTTTATGTTTCTCACTTTATTACTTTCCCTTTTTAGTTTGTATTTTCCATAAATCACAAATTCAATTCCTCAAATAAAATTGATTCAACTCTAGAATAGCTAAGTAACTTTAATCTTCGAAATTGGATCTCCAGTGGAACGATATTCGGACTTTACCGTCTCACTAGCCCAAAAGGGGTTAGTTTATAGTTGGACTATAAACTGTTATTCATTAGAGGAATCAATGATACTTAAGAAGTTAAATGTAACTACAGGGGTAAAACTGTAATTTAAGCCAGCGTAGTTACGAGTAATTTTTGAAGGATCGACTTACTATTGATTGGTTATATCCAGAGACACATAAATATATCTATAGTGTGAAGAGTTCAACTGTAGGTCTTTAATGGAGTTTCCTACAGTTAAAAATATTGATTAATTTAATTAAAGAGTTTAATTAATTAATCTAATATCATTTGAGCTTCTAATCTATAGGTCCACAAAGTCTCCTTGATAGCTCATTAAGGCTTTGAATAAGAATAATCTATAGGGACTTAATTGTATATGATACAATTAGTATAATGTATATAGATATATTATAATATAAAGTTAATTTTTTGAATGAGATTCAAAATTTATAATTTATGTTATGAGAGAGATAAATATTTAATTTGAGATTTAAATATTGATGATGAATAAGATTCATATAAAATCTATATATTAAAATTGATATGAATGAGGTTCATATTAAAACTATAGGCTATGTGGGGGTAGGTTATTTGAATATGATTCAAATTAAATTAAATATTGGATAATTAATTAATTAATTAATGATATTAAATATGATTTAATATATTATAATTAAATTAATATTAATTTAATATTATTAAATTAGAAAATAACTCCCCACGTTTAGGGAGTTATTCCCCACTCTCTCATATTTCTCACGTAAAAGAGAAAAGGGGAGTTCAGATTTTGGATGAATGAGAAAAAAGCATACACATAATTCTTTGAAGAAAGATTTTTTCTCTCTCAATCTCTTCCTTCCTCACCAAAAAACCAAGAGTGCCCAAACTCCTCTTGATTCTTCTTGAGAATAGCAAGGAAGACTTGCTTGGTGGTGTCCCAAGAAGTTCTTTGCACATCTTGTTGAAGGAAGAGTTTGTTGTTCGTGATTTTGTGAGAAGAAGGAGAAGCTTACCCCGAAGACGGTCTTCAAAGGTAAAATATTTTCTTACTTAACTTCATCTAAATGCATGCTTCTAATTTTAATTGTTTATCTTTATGTTTCTCTTCTTTGTAATTTCAAGTTTTTCAAAAAGAAAATTATTAGCACATGTAAATCACTCGCTTCTGCAGATGATTCAATTCTTTCAATTGGTATCAGAGTCAAATTGTGCCTCTGAATTTCAGTTTGGAAACAAAAATTTGGAGAAAAGGTCGTTTAATTTTGCATTATGAATGTGGGTTTGCAAAATAGATGTTTTCGATTTTAATGCCTTAGATTTACTATTTTGATGTGATCAAAGTGTAAGGGCCCATTGTTTTGGGCATTTAAATTTTGCATCGAGTCTGTAACTCCATGTCGTTCGAGGAAGTGTTTGCTGAGGAAGAAGTTTGGAAATGGACAAAAAATGAAGCAATGTTCGAAGTAGAGGAAGCATTTTATGCTTCAGCGTAGAGCACAGCATCGCGATGCTATGCACTATGCTGCGACACAGAGGTGTTAACGTTGTGACGCTTGCCTTGAGCGTCTCTGGGCTACGACTTCTAAAAGCCAGAGCATAACGAAGCTCCCCATTAGCGTGGTGACACTCTGTTCGTTGAAGGTGCACCCAGTATTTGCTGATCGTGGGTTCGAGTTGTGTCTGGAGCAGTTTTTCTATTTTTTTTATTTATTTTATTCTAATTAATTAAATTGATATAATATGATTATATTGATTTAATTAATTCTTAGAGGTGCCAAAATTGTTCTATTTTGTTGTTTAATTTAACTTTGCATTTGATGTATGATTAAATTATTGTTTATATGTTGCATAATGTATGTCATATAGTTTAAAATCCCATCTTAGGATAAACATTATTCATGCATCATATTTAATATAATTGTTATGAATGTATGATTTTATTAGCACGCTCATGAATTATATTTAATATAAATGCTATATTATATGATTGCATATTTTATTTAGCATATCCATGCATCATACATTAAAATATAATTTTTATATTGTATGATTAGATATGCTTGATTTTCATTATTTAATATAAAGTGTTATATTGCTTAATGAAAATGAATATGCATTGAGCATGACATTATCTTAGTAAATAATTGTTATATTTAGCTAATGTCATTAGAATGCATGTTATAGGTTTTAATATTTCATTAAAATATAAATGTTATGTATTTAATGAGATGATTAAAATCTATAATAAAGAGTTGCATGCAAGCATAAGTTATGAATTAGTTTTAAATTGTTTAAAATTGGTTCACCTAGACTTATGTTTAATATTTCTAATATGATTAGAAATGGGTTAATCTTTTATATTTGTTTTAATAGGATTATAATGAAGGCAAATAAAAGATTAAATTTATAAATATTTGCCTATAAGGAACTTTTATTTAAGGAAGGTTTTGTTTAAAGCTGAGGTTTTTAAGCCGACAAAAACGAAACACCCCTACCTGGAAGGTGAATTAGTTAAATATTTTATAAGCATGCAATAGTTGATTTGATTTTATTAAAGTGTTTCATAAATGATAATCAAAGTTGTTAAACTATCTAATATAAAAGTTATATTGGGCAAATTAACAAATGGGGGGTGTTTGTTTGGGGGGTTTAGGGTGGGTAGAGTTGGGTGGGTAATAAATACCCACGTTTGATAAGGAGGTAATTAAAAACGATGGTTTCGAAAACCACCGATTTTATCCCTCCATTTACCCACTAATTTCTCTGTCTGGCACGCTCGACTTTTCGCATTCTCTCTGACCAAAATTGATTTCTCACCTACCCACCCTCGACGCCTCTCTTTCCAAGGTTTGCATTCGTCTTCTCTCTTCGGATTCCCCGATTCCGAAGTTCCTCCTCCTCCTTTCTCTCTTCTCTTATCTGGTTTGGCTTATTCATTTCTCTTCTCTCTTCCCTTCACTAATTTCTGCTTTCGTTTCTCTTTTCTTCCCTCTTATTTTGCCTTTTTTTCTACTCTAGGGTTCAGATCTATGGTGTGCAACTTATTTTTTTCCCTCAAATCTATGATCTCTAGGTTAAATCTATGCTTGATCTCTTATTTGCATATTAAATCTATGCTATGTGATGCTGATCTATTCTCAATTTTTTATCTATGTGTTGGTTTGGCTTCTTCGTTTCTCTTCTCCCTTCCTTTCGCTAATTTCTGCTTCAGTTTCTCTCTTCTTCCCTCTTATTTTGCCATTTTTTCTACTCTAGGGTTTAGATCTATGGTCTGCAACTTATTTTCTCTCTCTTAGATCTATGATCTCTGGGTTAAATCTATGCTTGATCTCTTATTTGCATGTTAAATCTATGCTATGTGATGTTGATCTATTCTTGATTTCTTATCTGTGTGTTCGCTTATCTTATGTTTTTTATTTTCTATCTCGGTATATGTTCTGTGGGTTACATTTCTTCGTGTTCTTTTCTTCGCATGTTCGAATATCATCCGATGCTTACCTTCTTTTTTATATTTATGCTTTATTAACGGTATATCTTCTCGATTTCTTCTTTGCGTGTTTGGTTACCTTATGTTTTTAATTTTCTTTCCCAATCCATGCTTTGTGGGTTACATTTCTTATTGTTCTCTTCTTCGCATGTTCGAATACCCTATAATGCTTACTTTTTTTTTTTTTATTAAGATCTACGCCTTGTCAACTGTATATCTTCTCTGTTTGATTACTATTTTCTTTTCTGATCCATGCTATATCGGTTAAATTCGTTCTTCATCTATTAATTTTATTTCCCAGATCTATTATCCGTGTGTTATGAATTTTTTTTTTTCAGATCTCCTCTTGCTGCTTCAATAATAAATCATGTGTTTTCCTTTGCCGTTTTTTTCTGCTTTCCCACGAATGTCTGGTTTGCAACTAATTCATGGTAGGGGCTAACCATGTTATTGGAGCTTGGTGGGGGAGGGATTAATCAATCCCGACAGGTTTGTTTTCTATCCTCTTTACTTTTGAGGGACCGATGATGACTGTATATCAATTTTTCTTATACTAACCTTTGCCTATAATTTTTAATTTGCAAAATATGATTTCTGTTTGGAATTTGTAAAATGTTTTCCTTATGCATTGTAATCCGATTTTCATTTCAAATTTGGTATTGAATTTAATACAATTTTTTGATTTACATTACATAGTTGTTTTTTCTAGTTCATTACTTTTTTGGTTTTAAATAAATTTTATATGATGATTTGGTTCATTGTTTTAGTTGGATTTCTCCCAATGACCATTTTATTTTTGATATGCTTGTATCTGAGGCCCTCACTTTACAATTCATTTTTCTATCATATTTGCATTTAATTGGGGCTGAACCACTGAATTATCTCTTCTGACGTAATTAAACTGAGTTGACATTGTATATTAACTTCTGTTATAATTAATGGGGTTAGATCCACTTAAATGAACCCAACCTTCTCCACCAACCCTTCTATTTATATAGAACATCCCCTTATATTTTTAATGCTTCTCCACTCTCTTCTCTGATTTGAGATTGTGTTGGTGAGTCCATCTTTCCATTTCTTTGATATTTCGTTTTCTACATTCCACTTCCTAACATCTAATTTTATTTTAAAGAATACAAGGGTCCGTAAGAAAACAAGGGGTTTCGTACGTAAGGTATGCTTCGTTCTTTAATTTTATAGTTAGTAAAATGCTTTACTAACGGTCTTCTTGCTCTTATCAGATAAGACCTCCGGCCTCCTCTATACGTTTTGCCTTACACTTTGATCGCAGATTGTGAACCTTAAGAAAAGATACGTCCGTGTTTGTTATTCGTCATAGTTTACTATACTTTAATTTATTCATATTCGTTACTAACATTTCCTTCGGTTTCTTATAGGTCCCAAACTAATTAGGCAACCAGTTCGTAATTAGTTTGAGGTTCGTTATTTTGACGTTTAGAGTATCTACAACTTTTTTTTAAATAAAATTAGTTGATTATTGATCAATGTATTGGACTGCTACTGTTGGGGACTTGGTCCTTTCTGGTTTTTGTTTTTTTTTCATTGTTTTTATTTTTTATTTTCTATGTTTTGGTAATATATTATTTGTTAATGCTATTGTTGGCAAATAGTTATTGTTAATCAAGTGTGGATGAAACATACATTGTTATGTAATTATATATTCAAGTCTTTTCCATAAAATGTTATTGTTATTTTGGTTTCAATATTGTCACCATTGTTTCACAAACTCAATCAAATAGTAAACTCCATCAAATATTAAAGTTATTTTTGAAATTGTATTTGCCGCGGTCGCAATATTTTGATAACTAACGTTTAATTTTTGCAAGATATAAAATTTTGTAAGATATAAATATTCATGCAATCAGTTCACGTTTTCAAAATTTGTAAAAAATGCAAGTCCTTTTAACATACATCGTTTTAACAATTTTTTTTCTCTTGTGCAAAGTTGAATTAAGAATTAGGTGTACTTAAGCATTCGGTGTGCGACAATATAATTCGTCCATAAGATAATCTACAAGATGGAGCTGGAGAAATTGATCGGTGGAGATAGAGAGAGTTAAAGAGAGCAAGAGGGATAGCGAGAGAGCAAGAGATGTATAGGGAGAGCGAGAGATTAATGAGATAGAGAGAGTTAGAGAGAGCGAGATGGATAGCGAGAGAGCGAGAGATAGAGTGAGATAGAGAGAGAGCGAGAGATTAAGTGAGATAGAGAGAGTTAGAGAGAGCGTGAGGGATAGCGAGAGAGCGAGAGGTGTATAGAGAGAGCGAGAGATAGAGTGAGATAGAGAGAAAGCGAGAGATTGAGTGAGATAGAGAGAGTTAGAGAGAGCGAGAGGGATAGTGAGAGAGTGAGAGATGCAGAGAGAGAGCGAGAGATAGAGTGAGATAGAGAGAGAGCAAGAGATAGATTGAGATTGAGAGAGTTAAGAGAGAGCGAGAGATAGAATGAGATAGAGAGAGAGCGAAAGACAGAGAGAGTTAGAGAGAGCGAGAGGGATAGCGAGAGAGCGAGAGATGTAGAGGGAGAGAAATTAAGAAGGATAAAAAACATAACAAAACTCCATTTCGCCCTTCAAAAGGTTTAACTGACCATAAAATTTTCATAAAATACTCTTAACCATATCATTAGGAAAGAAAGTTTAAGGCGTACCATGGCGTATGTTAACTCTATGCTTGTATGGTCTCAAATAAAATACCGTGAAACATATCATGAAACTTAATCCAAAAAATACCTTACACTTTTAGGAACAAATTTTGATTCCGATTCCGTATAAAGATGGATACCGTTGAAGAACTTTTTTCGATCATGACAATTATTTCGAACTCTCAAATCGAGTTGTTCATAACACTAAACATATTGTTGAACAACTACCAAAGGATAGAGAGACAACCGTCATATGCTAGGCACTGCATTAGGCAGTTGACCTTCTTCCTCCTCATTTACGAGAGTGACTTGGCATGTCATGAAAGCACCCAAATGGATCGATGTACCTTTACGAATATATGTAATATGGTACGGTCGACTGGTTGTTTGGAACCAACAAGATGTGTGGACATCGAAGAGATGGTAGCGATATTCCTATACATTCTTGCACACGATGTCAAGAATTGAGTGGTACGGAGGAACTTTTCAAGATTTGGTGAGACGATTTCTTGATATTTCAACGCAGTTCTTAGGGCAGTTTTACAACTTCACACTGTTTTGTTGAAAAAACCAGAACCGATCACAAACACATGCACTGATGGAAGGTGGAAGTGGTTTCAGGTACATGAAAGTATTCACAATTTTTTATATGAATACATCATACACATGTATACAACAATCGTTTTTTTTCTTGATTTATTCTGATCACTTTAGAGAAACAAAATTGTCTAGGTGCGTTAGACGACACATACATTAAAGTCAATGTTAGTGCCATAGATCGACCTCGATATAAGACAAGGAAGGGAGAAATTGCCACAAACGTTCTTGCAGTGTGTGATCAAAATGGGGAGTTCGTCTTCGTTTTGCTGGGGTGGGAAGGGTCTGCAACCTATTCAATTCTTAGGGATGCAGTTTCGCGACCATACGGATTGAGAGTTCCAAAGGGTATTACAATATCCATATGCGTTATATAAACACACGTACATGCCACAACACATGTGCATCACATTTTGAAAAGTGTACAGGATACTATTACCTATCTGATGCTGGATACCCCAATGCTGAAGGATTCTTGACAACGATACCATCTATCCGATTGGCGTGGATCAGGGAACGCACCAACAATTGCAAGAAATTTTTCAACATGAAACATTCTTCGGCGAACAACGTAATCGAGCGAGCGTTTGGGTTACTGAAGAGGCGGTAGACTATTCTAAGGGGAAAATCATTCTACCCAATACAAATCTAGTGTCGAACAATAACTGCATGTTGCCTGATCCACAACTTGATCACAAGGGAGATGGGAATCAGTGCAATGCTTGACGTGCCCGATAACGAGAATTCTGCATCAGTTGGAGTTGATGGGGATCATATTGAATTTGCTGAATCATCGGACGAATGGACAAAGTTCAGGGATGACTTGGCTGTCGAAATGTTTACTGAATGGCAGAGAGCTTGATTAGAGATAGCGAGGGCCTTATGTTTATTTTACGTGTGATCGCAATTTACTTATGTAACGTTCGAAGTATGATGTGAAATACGTTGTGTCGAGACTATGTGTGAAGAAATATAATTTGAACATATAATTTCAACAGTTTATCCTTCAATTCTGTATGTGTTTAATTTATAGCATCTTTTCATTTAACAAACATATGCATTCAGTATAATGGCAGGTAATAGTAAGAGGACGAAGCACGTATAGTCTAAGGTGGAGGACGCTAAGATGGTGGAAGCCCTACTTTATTTGGTAGAGACTGATTAGAGGTCCGATAATGGGACGTTTTGACCTGGATACTTGCAACACCTAGAGTGAATTCTGCATGAAAAAGTGCCCGGGTGCGCACTTAATCAAAACACCATCAAGTGCAAGGTAAGGAGTCTGAAGAAACAATACAATGCAGTATCAGAGATGTTAGGTCAGTCAGGATTCGGCTGGAACGAAGAGTTCAAATGTGTCCAAGTCGAGAGGGAGATTTTCGATCTTTGGGTTCGGGTAAGATCCTAAAAAACAATATCTACCGTCACATGTTAAATATGTAAATATTAATAAGATGTACGTGTATAAATGAGAGTCATCCTAGTGCAAACGGGATGTGGAACAAGCCGTTCCCCCATTATGATGACCTATCCACCATCTTTGGGAAGGATAGAGCCATAGGGCAATCAAGTGAGGACCCACACGTGATGGCAAGGAATGCAATTAGAGAGTTTGAAAATGAGATTCGACTTGGAACGCAGGACTGTCAAACACCTGAGGTTCGCCAAACAGATTCACCGTTAAATCCGGATGGAATGGATGAAGAGACAGCAAAGTAATCTACAGGTAGAGCGACACCTGCTGAGTCATTGCGAGGAAGCAAGAGAAAGAGCCCATCATTCCAAGCTGAATTGATTGACATCATGAGATCGACTGTTGAGATGCAGAACACGCACATGGGTAGACTAGCATCGTGGCAGAAGGAGAAGTATGAGCTGGAGTTTGGTCGTCGGAAGGAAGTAGTAAATGCCATATACAGCATTGACGACTTGACTGAGGATGACCAGGTGACCCTTATTGACATACTTGTCACAGACATTCAGAAGACAGATTGCTTCCTTGCAGTACCAGAACACGCACGGAAAAGGTATTGTCTTCGTTTACTAGGAAGAAACATGTAGACTACCCACGGATATTTGAACCATTACCAATGTATTTTGTTATATTTCTTTTGGCTAACAACAAGTGGACAATGGGATGTGAAGTCGACAAAAATGATAACTTTTGTATACGTGATTGACCATAATTTTTTTGTGCATGTATTATGACAAGGAAATGATAAGTTTTGAATGAATGGAAAAGTGATTTTATTTTTCTATTTTAATTTTTTTTCTTCCTTAAACACAAGATAAGTTATAAAAAAAATAAAAAATTGTGTGATTCATACGTTGTTCACATTACATAGGTATATAGAGAGAGCGAGGGAGAGATAGATGGAGCTAGCGAGAGAGATAGAGAGAGAGAGAGAAAGAAAAAAAAAAGACAAAAAAACAAGGGGAATGATGTTACATTTGGATATGGAGAATGGAAAACTAAAAAGAGGAAAATGAAAATAGGAAAAGAAAAAATGTGCAATGGAAAAAGAAAAAAACAACAAAAAAGTTTATATGAATCCAACAGATGAAAATACCAAAAAAAAAAAAAAAAAAAAAAAAAAAAAAAAAAAAAAAAAATAA